>BNST01002450.1:0-386285 GCA_019650275.1 Xylocarpus granatum | reverse complement strand
GACAGCCCGATAACAAAGAAAAGAATATTTTGTATTAATTATTTTAAAAAATAGATTTTAAATTTTTATTCAAATTAATCTGACCATTTGAGCCGCAATTCTCTAAGATAAACCATCAAATTAATCTCGAGAAAATATTTTTATTTTATAAATTACTATTAATACGTAAAATTTATATTAAAAAATTTAATAAATATTATAGAAAAAGAATATAATGTATTATTCTATATCAACCTCCGATAAGGTGTTTGTGTTCCATGGCATAATATCTTTGCATTTGAATTAATAAGATTAAAATAATTTAAAATTTTATAATAAAAATATAATTTTTAGATTAGAAAAAAATCATGCGGTGCACTGGGTGCTATCCATGTCCGAAGCTACAGTTAAAACGCACCCACTGGTGTGGGTATAAAGAGAGAAAACATAATCATTAAGCACAGATAATTAAAAGGGAATAACGATTATGGGGAAGATGCCAACAAGCCATTGTGGGTTTCTGGTCGAATCTTAAATTGTCTTGTGATTTGATTTCATGGTGTCTCCACTGTAATCTCACCATTAATGTCACCATCCTTAGCACTCATCTTCATCATCTCAGTTTCCCACTAAAAAATTTCCACCACCCTTTAAAAATTTACCAAAATTATTATCTTACAGGATGGAAGATTTACTTCATCGGCAGTTGACAGAAAGCCCCAGCAGATTGCTATTTGTTTGCGGAAGAGGTTCAGATCACCATCATCTGAAGCAGATTTACGGGGAAGACATACGTTCATGATTGCCTATGAATGTATTGAGAAAACAAGTTCAAAATGCTGCAGTAATATGTTGTTGATGTAAACAGAAATTTGGCCTCAGATTTCAAAAGCCGCGTATAAAGTTGAAGCATCTCCAGCTTAGGTGGTGGCCAAGGAATAGCTTTTGCTTCTGCAAATTACCTTGTTCTCTCTTTCATCTCTTTTCTCTCCATTTGTTTATGCACATACTTGTCATCCAATCACGTACTGATATTGTCTTTTAAAAAATAATTGAATTCATGCGCTTGTATTGACTTACAACTGTGAGTTAGTTCTAAAACTTTGATTCCATGCATGATTTTGTGCATATTGATTTGAATTCAAAATAGTGTGAACCCAACTGCCAATTATCTGGTCAGGGTTTGCTCATGGCTTTGGTTGGATTGATTACTGGACCATGCACATTAGTTGTAAGTCACAGGAATTAGGTTAACTCGTGAATTCAAGCTGCTGGTTGGTTAACAATTACATAAAATCATGCAGATACAACTGTCTTTCCCACTTAACTGAAGAAGGTAATTGGGCAGCACCGCACTAAGTAGTAGACTGATCGATGATGATCAAAATTGTGATCATGGATTGGAATAATAATAATTAAAACACCTAGCTCCAATAACATGAATGGGAAAAGCGCACACTAGTGAATATGTATTAGAGAAGACAAATATGGTGTTGGTGTGGTCATGTTTGTGAAGTTTTTCATACAGAAAAATGTTAAACTAGTTTAAAGTTTTATCATCGTTTACCTAATGCTTTAAAAGGTGGGTCTACCAAAACGAAGAGAACTAGAAAACTACGGGACATGATTACTGGGACATGAGCTAATCCAGTAGATTAGCTGAGTGCATCAGAAGACCATCAGCTAGCTGCACCACCATTGTTGGATTGGTGCCGTGCATAATCTCTGCCGTCATTCGCCATCGGATTTTGGCCTTCTTCTCTGAAACCCTTTTGCGTAAATTAAACATCATGGCTATACAAGCACCAAGAGGGTCCTGGATTTGGTTTGCAATTGCAAGAGTACTTGTCTGTTGCTCCCCACATTGTATCATCTTCCACCCCCACTGATTCTTTTTCTTTACTTTGCCGACTTAAGTCACATCTCCTTCGCCCAAAATCAACTCAATTAAGTTATTTACATTGACTTAATTAATCAGCCCGCAGTAAACAATTTGGTAGTTTGATTGTTGCTTGTGCTCCTATCAATCAAGAAAGCCTTTAGATAATTTAGTATCAGAATTTATACTATTCCGGTTTCTGCCAAAAGACGCTTCAGGTTTCTTTTGGCTTTAGTTCTTGCTTTTCATTCGAAGCAAAGCCAGCCACTTGGAGTTGAATTGGCCTTAACTTTCATAACTTCAAATTAAACAGTATCACTTTCTTTGTAGTCGACTAATCAAACTCCCACTCTTGCTTTAGTACTTAGCCAGCTTCGTTTCTTAGCATAATCACTTTTCTGTATTAATTTAATTAGCCACTGATTGCTCCTAATCTAATCATCAATCACTAAAGCATAAAACAAATTGTATTATTAGAGAGAACCTCATGCAACAATTCACATGACACATGATACACATAAATCTGATGTAATTTGATTTTCTGAAGAATAATAATAATAATAAAAATAAAGAGATAATCTAAGAAAACAGTACCGTATCTCATTAATCAACATGGGAATTGTTTATGTGATGTTGAATTTAATATACTATGTTGTTGGGGTCACTGGTTAAAGAACTGGTTGATAGGGCTCTTAGATTGGGGCATATTTTAGTTAATATTTAATGGAGGATTAGTGACTTAACAGTACTGGTTAAGTGAATTAGTATGTATAGCTAGTATAGGAATCTGCTGTCACAACGAAGGAAAATGGGAGAAAGAGAGAAGCAGAACTTGTTCTTTCTTCCCCTTGGGTGGATCTATGACGTAGCAAATGCTTGTCTTCTAGATAAGGAAGCACAACAACAGCACTTTAACCGCAAGCACTTTCTTCGTATTATGGATAGATAGATTATATACAGATATATATATATATATATATATAATATATATATATATATATATATATACTTATGCCTTTACCCATGTACATGCATATACCCACACACAAACACACCAAATCTTTTTCTTTTTTACTTGTTTTATGGATTATGCATCGATATTTCACGATTGTCTCCAGATGTTTGGTTGTATATATTAGGGTTGACAGTGACTTGGATTGTTCTAAACACTAACATTAGTAAGCAAATGCATCATTCAGTGAGGGACTGTTGATGAAATCTAAGAGGGCTATCTTATTCTCCTTATTCAGTTATTCCAGCACCTTGCTGAGTTGTTGCTCTCAGAATTCAAGGCTCTACCACTTTTCTTGTGTTAGTGGAAAAAAAATTCTGAGCTTCTTCCAATATTCCATCCTTGTTTGGTCCTTCTCGTTGATGAAGACTGTTGATACGCACTTTCCAGCACAACTTTCATACTCGGCTTGGACTCTATGCATTTTGCTTTCGTGCAACTTGTGTATCGAAGTTTCCAATGCATGTATAAGTTCGTTGCTGAGTATCAGGAACCCTAGCTTAGCCAGCCAGCTATAGTATCTTGGTTTCTCCTCTTCAGTTAGCAATTTCATTAGTACAGCAGTGGCGACCAGAATATTACATTTTGGACTTCAACATCCATCATACACTCAAAAATTTAACCAAGTGAGAATTTATTGTAACAGTATTCCACGCCAATGATAGTATTATAGCAGTCGATAAGATAAGACGATTGGTTAAATTTAAAATTAATTAGATATTATCATTTATTTTTTAATTTAATATTAATATTGAAATTGATCTTAGAAAGCTCTGGACCGTCCCTTTGAGTACACTGACAAATATTCTCCGAGTACCCGGAGATGGAACTGCGGCTGCTGCACAGGAGGAGATTTTTTGCTCTTGGGTCTTGCACCTAGTAAGCAGTAGTATGTTCTTTAATCGGCTCAACAAGGCTTAAGAGAAGCCCGAACTTAATCATAGGACTAAAATCAATCATCATGTCAATTTTGTGGGCCTGTCTTTGAGCCTTGTGTGATGAAAACGAGGGAGATGTGGGTTGGGATTTGACTTTCAACCAGGCCCCCAAGCCCATCCTAACACGAACAAATGCACGTGGGTCACGCGAGTGTATTGAAGAGTTTTGTTTCTCTAGGTTTACATTGAGCCACACCTGTTCTGCTACCTGTCATCAGTATTACATGCCACGCGTTCTGCCTGTTTGAACCAGCCCCAGTCTTCTGATTTTCAGTGTTCCGGCAGTACCTAGTTTCAAAGAAATTGATAGAAACCCAAAAGAGATACGTACGCTCAATAGAAGGAGAAATATCAAATGAAGACCATCGTTTCGCGGTTGATCCATTTTAGACCATCAGTGTCTGGACTCTCGTAAGTAAAGGAACTTTATTTCCAATTTGATTCATAGAAACTCCATTGATGACTTATTTTGAGCTCTGGCTACAAAGTTTTATTGCTGTTTTCTTCATTGATGTAATTTTTTTTTCCTTTTTCTATCTTTCTGGGTTTTGTGATTTGCATGATTATACGTTTAATTTCGGAGTGAGGAATGGAGTGGATGTGTAATTTGTTTTTCGACGAGACTATACAACTATCAAAAGTAAAAAATTCATGGTGTTATTTTATCTATATTGTAAATTTCTCATTTGTACTTATCAAGTTTTTGTTTTTCTGAGGATTCTTTTAGTCAAACGTACAAATAAATCGGTGTTGAGTAGCTCAGGACCGAATTACAGACTTTCTAATGTTATTGGCGAAGTTCATTGCTAATGTGATGTCCTGTCTGGATTCTAACATGGACATTGCATTTCATTTTTGTTTCATAATGATTAAAGGTTGAATTAAATATCCAATTTTTCCTTGTAAACAGTGTGTAATGATATTCTTGTTCCCTTGTTGTAGTGCAATGGTGGCATCGAGGAACGGGAGATATCTATCAACAGATTCCAATAAGGCTGACGAGCCATTTAAAGCTGAGGAAGCGGAAACAGTGAATGTCCCCCCTCCTCCATCAGAGAAGGTATGTGGCAACACGGACTCTGTGCTGCAGTGAATTTGTTTGTTTGTCCATTGGATATGTTGTGTGCTTTCCTGCATTCCGACTGATGTGCAACTTGATTCAGTTACTTGTTTTGGGTGGAAATGGATTTGTTGGCTCACATATCTGCAGAGAAGCTCTGGATCGTGGTTTAACCGTTGCTAGCCTTAGCAGGTACTAAGCTCCTCTAACATTATAGATCACTGGAAAGCTTTGATTTCTACACCATATGTTTTTCAAAACAGAGAATGCTTGCCTGGCCACCAAACTGACTTTATTTTTGTAGATTATATGGTCAGTGGTATCTAATCGGGTTTGCCCACAAATTATTTATTTGTCTCCGGAAGTTTCCTGGTCTTGCAAAAAATAATGGAGAAAATATGTGTCATTTTATACTTGAATGATAAAGTTATCTCCAACAATACGTTGGAGTTTAGAAGATTTTCCCTTAGTCCATGGAGTTTTCAGTAATGCCACAGAAACTACTTACACTTTGATTTGGAAAACAAATAAAAGGTTGGGTCGAGGAAGTGACTGTGTTGGGTTCATGAGGAAAGACCAGCAGAACCTCTTACAGGATACTCTCTGAGTTGTATTTGGATCTTGTACCTGTGGCCTGCAGTTCATTATTAGTTTATGGAGATTTCTGTTTCTTAGACACTTTTTGAGTTTCCTATGAGTTTTATATTTTATTATATGAGGTTTCTTATCATCTATTCATTTGGATATTTCTTCCTTTCAGGTCTGGTAGGTCATCTTTACGCGATTCTTGGGCTAACAATGTAATTTGGCATCAAGGTTTGCTTTCTTGGCAATTGTGCATCTTGATGACCCTTTATTTTCTATGCTATATTGTCTATAATCTATCTTGTCTTTTCCAGGAAATCTTCTTTCATCTGACTCATGGAAGGAAGATTTGGACGGGGTGACAGCTGTCGTATGTATTCCAATTAACACTTCAATATAGCCATAGCTTCCAAAAAAGAAAATCTAAACTTGTGCAAGAAAATAAAAATTTGCATTACTTGGACTGTTTTTTTACCCCATAATGTTAATATTTGTTTTCTGCTAGTTGCTTTTGATGCAATCATGGTTCCTGTATTCCGTTGCTTGGTGAGACGTTGATCTCTAAGGCTAACTTCAGTTTAATTTTCTAGATCTCCTGTGTTGGCGGTTTTGGATCTAACTCTTACATGTATAAAATTAATGGGACTGCAAACATCGTTGCAATCAGAGCTGCTTCAGAAAAAGGTAGAGAGAAATACAGTTATATGAAATTAGTAGCATAAGGCTGTAAATGCATTTACCGTCATACAATCTTGTAAGTTCTCTTTGGGCTTGTGACCAATACAGCTATGTAATTTATGGAGTTAACTTCTCTCCGTGTGAATGATTATTTTTCCCATTTTAACTTGTTGATCAGCTTATCATGCTTACCTACAGGTGTGAAAAGATTTGTTTATATCTCTGCTGCTGACTTTGGCATGGCAAATTACTTACTGCAAGGATATTATGAGGGAAAGGTACTCTCTTCTGATATTGCTGGCTTTCAGTCAGTATTAGGAAGTAATAGATGTTTTTGAGAATCAGAACGGTGTCAGTTCATGAATTCTATTGTCTTCAGCCTACAAGGACTCAACTTACCTGCTTTCTTATCCTCTTACTTTTATGTCATTTGATGTAGAGAGCTGCTGAGACAGAGTTACTGACCAAATTCCCTTATGCAGGTTAGTTTTCTCATTCTCTCTCATTAACTTGTCTAGTACTTGTTGGTCTAGTTGTGGGCTTTTAAATCTTAGAGCAAGTAAAGTATTTGAATTTCAAAATGCAACTATGATTTTTGTATCTCATAGTCATAGGTCTTTTATCAGTACGGACTGCTGGTTTTACTTGCCTTAACATAAGTTCATAGAGTTGTCTTCTTTCTCTGCGTAGTGGATGCCGAGCAAGTGGTAAATAGTTCTCTATATAACTGAACTTTTTGCTTGTGTTTCTCTCAGGAGTGATTCTGAGGCCTGGGTTTATATATGGAACTCGAACTGTTGGGAGCTTGAAGTTACCTCTAGGTGTAATTGGTTCTCCAATGGAGATGGTAAATAGCTTGCTTCCCTCGTGCAATGTATTTATCTCTTTTACTATGTTTGATCTCCATCTAGTGAAAAGTTAATCACTCTCAAATTTTGAGTTTTTGTGTACGATTTTATTTCCCCCTCTCATGATTTTTCCTTGGTTTTAGTTTTTTCACCAAATGAAGTAATTTTTGGAAGCTTTTAGCTGCCGAAGATTTGAACAACTATGTAATTTGAAACTTGGGAACCATTTCTAAGAAAACATCTCACAAACGTAACATTTCTAGTAAACCATTCTCTTCGAATATTAACTACATTATTCTCCTACCTGTGTAGGTTCTCCAACGTGCAAAACCGCTGAATCAACTGCCACTCGTTGGACCTCTATTCACTCCTCCCGTCAATGTTACTGCAGTTGCCAAGGTTGCCGTGAGAGCTGCAACTGACCCTGTTTTTCCTCCCGGCATCATAGATGTTCATGGGATTCTACGTTACAGTCAGCAAAAGTCGAGATAAATTTGCTCAACTCTTAACTTCGGTGGTTGTTTTTCATCTATAGAGTTTTGTATACAACAGTTTTTTGTTGAATAGTACTTCACTGAATGTATTCAGAGTTCCATTAGACTCTGTATTGGTTGATAAAGAGTTGTTTCACTTCTTGTTCCTTAACGCAATAAATAAACAAATTCCAAATTATGGAAATGTGTCCGTAAGTTGTTTTGATTTGGACTTGCTCCCCATAAGTTACAGCTATTCTTGGAAAAGTGCTCCGCTGGTTCTTCACAGGTATTTTTGGTACAGTTCGTAAAGAACTTAGGTTGGAAACCGAATACAATAAGTCCAACAATGAAAATGAAAATTAATTTTTTTTAAATACAAATGATTTTGAGAAAATTCATAAAATTGGGTTGAGGCGTATTGCGGTCTCAGCCGTCAAAACTTGAAAGCCGCCATCTTATCTGTGAATATGGCCGCGATCGTGCACGGCGGAGCGCGCGCAGTTGGCACAGACGAAAATTTGTACTGTCCTCATGGGTAATCAACGTCACAGTGTGCGAGAGAGATAAATATGAATCATTTTTTATTATTTAATTTCTTGCAAACATTATCATTATTGGTTGGGAATATTTGAAATTGGTGGGGAAACTTGGAAGCAAGTTGATGTAAAATTTGCTATCAATTGTGGCTCATTAAGTAACGCACAACATTTTAGAACAAGAACTGTCCCAATGGGGGCCAAATCTTTTCGACACACTGAGAAAATTGAATCGTAATCTTGTTTGCAATCTTTGTTTGACGGCTGTGGACTTGATAAGGAACGTGGGGGTGCAAGCCATTATCGGACCGGATAATTCCATGCAAACCTGATTTATTATTGATCTTGGCAACAAATCACATGTTCCCATTTTATCATTTTCTGCAACAAGTCCTTCTCTTACTTCCCTCGTCTCAAGTTGGCGCCATAACTGCAATTGTTAAAAGCCTTTGGATGGAGAGAAGCTGTGCCAATTTACGTAGACAATGAGTATGGAGATGGAGTTGTTCCTTATTTAACTGATGCCCTCCAAGCTATTGACACTGGTGTTCCTTACAGGAGCGCGATTTCTCCTTTTGCCGCTGATGATCAAATTGAGAAAGAACTGTACAAATTAATGACAATGCAAACTAGAGTTTTCATTGTGCATATGTCGCCTTCCCTTGGCTCTCGGATCCTTGCCAAAGCTAATAAGATTGGTATGATGAAGGAAGGTTTTGTTTGGATTATGACTGATGGGATTACTAATTTGTTCAGTTCACTGGATCATCGTGTTATTGATTCAATGCAAGGAGTGCTAGGTGTAAAGCCTTGTGTTCCCAAAACTAAGGTGCTTGAAAATTTTAGGATCCGGTGGAAAATGAAATTCTCACAGGAGAATCCAAGTTCTGCTCATGCTGGATTGAACATTTTTGGACTGCTGGCTTATGATGCTGTTATCCAAGTTCTGTTCATGCTGGATTGAACATTTTTGGACTGCTGGCTTATGATGCTGTTACGGCACTAGCCATGGCAGTTGAGAAAGCTGGTGTAACAAGTTTTGGGTTTGATAAGACAAATGTTTCTAGCAATGCAACAGATATTGAAGCTTTCGGAATCTCTGAAAATGGTCCACAACTTCTCCAAGCATTGTCTAGTATTAGATTCAAAGGCCTTGCAGGAGATTACATTTTTGTTAATGGGAAATTACAATCATTGGCTTTTCAGATCGTTAATGTCAATGGTGGTGGAGAAAGAGTGGTTGGATTTTGGACACCAGAAAAAGGATTAGTGAAGAAACTGAATTCAAATAGTACGAATTCGACTTCAAAATCCTGCCTTAAAACTATTACATGGCCTGGGGATTCCACCTCCACTCCAAAGGGTTGGGAGATTCCCACAAATGAGAAGAAGCTGCACGTAGGAGTGCCAGTAAAGCAAGGTTTTGGTGACTTTGTACGAGTCACAGAAGATCCAACTAATGACTCGCCGACAGTCACCGGATACTGCATAGATGTGTTTGAAGCTGTCATGAAACAATTGCCGTATGCTGTCAGTTACGAATTAATTCCTTTTGTACAGCATAATGGCACCGGTACTGGTTCATACAACGATTTAGTATATCGAGTTTTCCTTGAGGTAAAATTTATCCTTCCTTCATTTACGAATTAACTCTGAGCAGGAATTTGATGCTGTGGTGGGAGATATAACAATTGTGGCTAACAGATCAAAGTATGTAGATTTTACTCTACCCTATACTGAATCTGGAGTTTCCATGATTGTGCCGATCAAAGACAACGACAAGAGGAATGCCCGGGTGTTCTTGAAGCCTCTGACATGGGATCTTTGGGCGAGAAGTGCAATTTTTTTTCATTTTCATAGGATTTGTTGTCTGGGTTCTTGAAGACAGAATAAATGAAGATTTTCGTGGCCCAGCCAATCATCAAGTTGGAACAAGCTTCTGGTTCTCCTTCTCAACCATGGTTTTTTCACAGAGTAACTTCCCTTTCACCGTCAATTTTCTGTAATGCTGCGCAGCAACCATTCTAATTTACCATTCAAGTAATCAAAAATTGACATTTTTTCTCGATCTTCTTTAATTCTATTTGCAGGGGAGAGAGTGATAAGCAACTTGGTGAGGTTTGTGGTGATCATATGGTGTTTTGTTGTACTCATTCTTACTCAAAGTTACACGGCTAGCTTGACCACTCTCCTCACCGTACAACAACTCCATCCAACTTTTACCGGCGCTAAAGAGCTGATAAGGAGAGGGGAAAACGTTGGCTACTAGAGAGGTTCATATGTTCTGGGAATCTTGAAAGAATTGGGCTTTAATGAGAAAAATCTGAGAGTCTATAATTCACCAGAAGAATCTGACGAGCTCTTCCAAAAAGGAAGTGCAAATAATGGTATAGCAGCTGCTTTTGACGAAGTCCCTTATATGAATCTGTTTCTTGGGCAATAATGCTCCAAATATGCCATGGTTGAACCAACATTCAAGAGTGCTGGTTTCGGTTTTGTAAGTACTCTATTTTTCTTCCATTTCCCACTCTAATAATTGCTTATTTTCTCTTTTTTTTTCCTTATGTTTGGTGATTTCTAGGTCTTCCCATTACATTCTCCTCTAGTACCCGATGTTTCCAGGGCGATATTAAATGTGACTGAAGGAGATAAAATGAAAGAAATTGAACGTGCGTGGTTTAAGAAACATAGCTGCCCAGATCCATGCACCTCCATTTCTTCTCTCAGCCTTGGCCTTAACAGTTTCCGGGGTCTGTTTCTAATGGCTGGAATTGTTGCAATCTTAGCTATCATCATATTTATGGTTATTTTCGTTTATGAGCACAGGAATGTGTTGAAGAAACCCGATCCCAGATCTTCATTTTTGTCCAGACTTCGTTTTTTGTTTCAAGAGATCTTAGCTCCCGTGCCTTCAAGAACAAAAGTGGCGCCCAAGTTGCAACTGAATCCTCCTCACACACACTACCCTGCTAATCCTTCAAACTAGTCGCAGCACACGGTATCCAACTTTTCTTTCTATTGAGAGCACGGAACACCTGCAACGGAGTATGGTGATCTGAATCCTAATCCAAACAGTCAAGCTCAAGCACCTCCAGAAATCGTACCTGCTATTGAGCTCACCAACCCAGACCAGGAAACACCAAGAAGTACTAAAGTAGTCCACGAAAACAGTTAATATTTCCCCGTTGCTCGTATGACAAATGGCATAGCTATACGTATCGTACATTGATAGAAATAGCTAGTATGTACCTTACGGCAAAGGCAAAGAAACTCGTGTGTTTTCTTTGCACCTCTTGGCTCTGTTAAACTAGTCACTGCTATAGATGGAAATTTAACAGATTCATTGTGTCATTTCTCTATCTTTGCTACGACGCCATAATCCCCAAGTAGAAGCCAGTGTTTATCATTTCTCTAAGGTTTGGAAAGACAGTGTCAAAAGGTTACATAGGAGAGGAAAGAAAGAATGATATGGACCTGTATTATTTACAGAGAGATATGCTAATGGCTGACGATACACTGGCTACAAAACTTTCCTATCATTTTTTTTTGTACACAAGCATAAATTTACAAGAGATATCATGGAAAATATTGTTCAAGACACTCCTTCAATTTTTGAAAAGTGATTGGCTTCGAAACAAATGAGTCCATACCATTTGCATAACACTCTTCTGCACTCTCTGACAATGCGTTTGCTGTCATCTGCATTTGCACAAGTAATTTGTTAGTATAATCTCTAAATTAGCAATAGAAAAAGAAAATAAGCATATGGCCAAATTTTCAGAGTGCGCTCACCGCAATTATTGGGATCCGTTGAGAACGATTAATTGAACCCAAGGAAGGCACAGCTGACTCAATTCCGGCCTGCACTGCAGCATCCCAATGACCGGTTTTTTCAAAAGAACGAATCAACCTTGTAGCTTTTAGGCCATCCATTACTGGCATGCAAACATCCTGCAAAATTCATATGATAAAATGGTTATTAATAAGCTTGAGTAAAAGGATTGAAATTTAGACGTAACCAACTTCGCTAAACAAAAAGTTGCACATTCTAGAAATTTACCATCAGAACGAGATCATAATTTTGGCACTGAACTGCACGTACAGCTTCAACTCCATTATTCACAACATATATGCTATGGCCTAGCTGCTTCATCATTGACTCTGTCACCATCACATTAATCTTATTATCTTCAACCAAAAGAATCTTTGGTTTTGATTTTGTTTTGGGTACTTCCGGACTGCTGCTGGGTGTGCACTGGGAATTTATGTCAGGTTTCTCCTGCCTCTGACTTGAATTTTGGGGTTCACTTTTCTTTTCCATTTGAATCATCTCTCCGTTAGCTTCTGAGTGACTAGTTGACTCTGCAACAGGATTTTGGAGCGGATTGTTTGCATCAGCATGACACTGTTTTCCTCTACAATATTCATTTTCACTTTCACATTCTGGGCTGCGACTAAATGAGCTTTCAGGTTCTGATAATGTCTCAGTAGCTGCTCCCACAGAACAAGCATCTTCAGGTGGCGCCATCTCTTTTGGGCTAACATTATTTGTACGAAATGAGTATGCATCTTCTGACAACCCATTGAGTTTATGTGAACTAGTAAATCCAATACTATTTGGTAATAATTTTTGAGTCCTGCTGGATCCATTAGAAGAGAATAGAGAACCTAAAGTGCGTGGTTGGAATTGGAAGAAGCCTGCTGTTAAGTCATCAGTTACAGAATCTTGATCAGCCATATCTGAGAGCTCATCCAGATCATCAGAACTATTTGCTAATTGTGAAACCTGGTAAGGAAGTACAAATGTAAACGTAGACCCACATTGCACTTTGCTTGTCACTGTAAGACGACCGCCCATCAGCTCAACCTATTTCAAATTGCATAGAAATGTTAGGAGATTGATCTAAGATTTGATGCCATTAAATCTTCACAGAAGATGAAAATTCCATTTTACAACTTGTCTATCTATTAGGTGATGCTATATTCCAATAATTGCAAGATAACATAATTAGTTATGGCAAGAAAACTTCACCAGCTGTTTGCATATTGCAAGACCAAGTCCTGTTCCTCCGTACTTCCGAGCATGATCAGCACTGACTTGCATGTACTTTTTAAACAGAGTTGGTAAAGCATTTTCTACACATGATAATGAAAACAACTAATGAGTACGGCTAAATCAAACGCAATATGTCACAAACATTTAGAGCAAACCAGCATTGGAAATACCTGGTATTCCAATTCCAGTATCATATACATCACAGCGAATCCAAACTGTTGCCTCATGTAAGGGAGATTGATCGTCTAAATCTCCATCCACTGAGTTTCCATTATTTACAGGAGTTCTAGGTTCATCGTTAGCCTCATGGTCTTCATAAGAACCTTCACCATATTTTGAACTGAGAAAACCATTTTGGTCCCTGTTAGTCTGAGATTTTGATTGTTGTTTCGCCTCTTTGACTGGATCTGTGATTGATTGATATGCTTTTGACTTTTGGCGTAATCCTTCATTTGCAAAAGGTGGCTCAGGTACCACGTAAAGCTTTATCCCAACCTTTCCTTCTGGGGTGAACTTGATAGCATTGCTGCCAAGAATGTGGAACAACACATCAATAAGAGCACAATAAAGAATAATAATAGAGAACCTTGAAAACTCATATTGTACACACGTAAGTTCAATACCTGATCAAGTTGGTGAGAATTTGGCGAATCCTTAAAACATCTCCAATGACCTCGATGGGAACATCATCTGCTACATCTCCTTCCAGTGTAAGAATCTTTTGCAATGATGCCACAGCTGTTTGTAGTACATGCTTTACAACTTCTCTAGGCCGAAACTTTGCAGCTTCTAATTTCATAACACCTAAACAGAAAACTCTAATTTAAACAAGCATAAACAAGCTTTAGAAAACATAAATTACCTATTCACAAAGTAATGAATTCCTAACCTGATTCAACCTTGGAAAGGTCTAGGATGTCATTTATAAGTTGAAGAACCAAATCTCCTGAAGAAATCATAACATCTAACAGTTGTCGTTGCTCACGATCGAGTTTTGTGTTGGAAAGAATCTCAGCCATGCTAACAACTCCTGATAAAGGAGATCTAATCTCATGTGACATGGTTGCCAGCATTTGTTTTGCTCTCATTGTTTCCTCTGAAAAATGGAATTAGGGTGTCAAATGGGCAGCTCCAGAAGCTAAAGCCTTAATTTAATTCACAATCACTTAAAATTTCCAAAACCTGTAATATGAATTGTTTTGTTCAGTTCTGTTTCCTTGGCCTTCTGTACTGCTATTTCCTCACGAAGCTTTGCCATCTTTTCCCTTTTTCTAACCTGTTGTGAAATCAGAAACATGAGAACATGTTCAATGAAAAACATGGAATGAACATTAAAATGAAATAAATTTACCTGATCTGTTACATCCATTCCCATATAGTTTATACCAATTGTTTCCCCTGCCTTGCTAAAAACAGGCTCCACATATATCAAAAAAGTTTTTGACCCAAATAAGTCTGTCTCAAAGGTCATTTCCCTCTTTGCAGGTATTCCTTTTTCCATAACTTCCCTCTTGAAATCTTGAGATTCCTTGACACCGGCTCCAGAAAAAATTTCCACATCTGTTTTTCCCAAAATGTCCTGTAAGTTCAATCAGAAAATACAACTTACCACTTAGCTTTAAAGAAACAAAGATCCTACTCTAACAGAGAAGCATGAACTTGAATGATAGGCCGAAACTTAAATAAAACATATTGCTTAAACACCATGAAATTTTACATCAATCTGTGAATCCTTGAGATTACTTCAGTTGTGAATGGTTACCTCCTCATGCAAACTTGGAAAATGGTTATAGATAAAGCGATAACGTAGCTCTTTGTCCTGGAAAAGAAAAGTTGTCACTACATCAGTCCCTGAATTACAGCCCGGATGAAATTTTTGCAAGAAGCTCGTCACTGGATATGTGTAATATCTGTCATAATTACCTGATGGCCCATAACCACTGGCGCATTTTGAAGTACAAAATGCAAAAAATTATCTGCTCTTTTCAAAATCTGAGACAATTCCTCTACAGGAGAGGATTGCTTTTCCAGATTTGCTACACTATCTTGCAACTTCTCCATAAGCGCCTGCTCCCGCTGAATGCTAGCCTCCAGCATTTTCTCTAAATCCAAGGCCCGCTGCTTCCAGTACTCAACAGTGTCATACTCAGCTTCTATTTCAACTCTCTTACTGTGAACAACTACATCACTTTTTCTCCGAGGAATGTCTTTCCATATATCTATAACCTCATTCAAAATAGAAACTGGTCGTTTATCACCTCCATACTCTTCCTCAAACCTGTGTTCCTCCAGTATTTCCAATTTCTTCAGCTCAGACGCCTGCCTTTGTCTGTTTAAATTGTCGAGCTCTTCTCTAAGCAAGCGAACTGCATTTGATTGTTGATATTCCCAGTGTTTCACAAGGTATGCCATCTGAGAAGAGCCCTTGTCTGTATAGTTTGTGAGCTCCAGAAGACGCTTGAAATCAACTATAGTTGGATCTTCAGGAATTGTTACCTCCTCCAACATATCTTGATCTCCTCTTGGTCTTTCTACATTGAATTGCTTATCGCCTCCAATATCCTCTGGCCACATCGAAGGTAGGACTTCGATGTCCATATCATCAAATTGATCATTCTCCATATCGCAAACCATTGCAATTACTTACATTCAAATTCAAATTATGAGTCTACAATGTCGACCAACATCAAAATTCTACTAAACCATTCTTCAGTTTTCAGGTGTATGCATCCTTGCTGATCCAAACTTCACTCTGTTCAACATACTATGAAACAAAAGAGAACTAATACGGCTGGGAGAATTTTCTGAAACCTGTACAATTGGAAAATGAAAATTTATAGAAATATATAAAGATACATCACGTATCAGCAATCAAAAGGAAACTAACGATAAAGACATCGCTTGGAAAAAATAACTCAACATTCAACTCCTTTATGTAAAGTCGAAAACCGGTTGCATATAATCCATGGAAATATGATTCTTTCCATCAAATATCACCAAAATCCAAACAATAGATTTTCTGAAGAAGAAAGAGAAAAAAGAGAAATTGAAACGAAATTCGAACGAGAATTCAATCCAAGGAAGCTGAGATCAATCTAGCAAAGCAAGTTGAAACATAATTGCACAGCGAATTTCCTGAACGCATTATCCAAAACCAATTGCTTCTATCAAAACATTCTATCAATCTGCAGCTAACCTTGTGTGAATGAAGCAAGCCAGCAAAGAAGAAGCAGAGTTGACAAAAGCCAGAGATTTCACTGTAGATCTAAAAACAATCTCTTTTCTTCAACCGTTCAGTCGAGGAGAAGAAGAATCATCAAGCCAACCAATGAAGGCGAGAGAGAGGAAAGAGACAGCATGTTAAGTAATAAAGAAAAACAAAATTGTGGAGCGGAGAGAAGAGAAGAGAAGAGAAACTCAAGAAGCCATGTGACCTTTGAAGGTCAAAAATATTAGAGAATTCTCTGGCCTTTTAAATATATATTAAATTTCGAAATCATCTGTCTCCTTGTTTTGTTTTTGCGGTTACATTCAGAGTTTCCTCTCCAAAACCCTGATCAGTTTTTGCAAATCCCTCATTCATCACCAGCTAAATAATCTACTTCTCTCTGTTTCTTTTTCTGTCTTCAGAGAAAATCCACTGGCAGAAAAATTTTATACAGACTTTTTCGATTTTTCAAATAAGAAGGAAATTCTCGTTGTTCCCCGCCTTTTACAATTCCTAGGTGACGTGTTGCAACAGCGCGTGGACGGACGCGAAAGACATTGAATGTTTAGACAGCAACTGGTTTTCTAAGCATCACGTGTCTGACTATTAATTACTCTTTAGTAGACGATGGCTTTGGGATGGAAGGCGAAGAATCTTATTTATAACCTGAGATTTAAACATGGATTAGTTGAAGTAATTAAAAATAAAAAGGTTCCAGAATTTTAATTAATCACTTGTTAATTAATCCTTAATCACTGTATGACTTCATGAGTGGAAAATTAGCAAAAGCTTTTTTATAATTTAATTAAGCACGCTCCAATTAATCAATCGTATTAAAAGATTTCTTGATGAGTTGATTATGAGGTTTTCAAAATAATTATAATTATTAATTTATAGCAACTTTTTAAAAAATTAAAAAATAAAATTATATAAAAGCATCAATAACTAATTTACTTCGGCAACAACTGTTTGAATAAAGTTGGTTCGAGAGACTGTGTGCGATAAATTGGTATTGTCTGTCATACCAATAGGGGATACTAACATTTAGGTCCCTGGTTTTTATATGTTTACTAATAAAAGTATAATTGTCTATTTATAACAAATAGATTCCTAACTCAGTAACTCTTGTTGTAAATAACTGAAATAAGCTTTAGTATTTAGTAATCTGAAGACATTTTTGTCATTTCAATATAATTTGTGGGTTTACTTGTTATAAGTGGACAACTGGTGTCCTTATTTGTGAAAACTTTAAATTCTGGGAAGCCGGATATTATCATTCTACGGTAATAATAATAATTACAGTTAGACAGTCGTTATTAATATATACAACTTGATAACTAAGCCGCATTCACATCTCCACGGTCTAGTATTTGGGGCTTAGTTTGTCTACGTAGGGCAATTCCCTCGTGTGATAGACACCCAAGTGTGCTGAGTCGGCCACACGCCACGTCACGGCACACGTCCACGTGGACTTCTGCATGGGTGACACTGGCATGGCTCTATAGCAGGACTATTGGGATCTTATACATGTTACAAGTCAAAAAAGTTGGTGCCTGTGAACATTTGCTCATGAAATCGTTTCTTGTACACCAGAAAAATGACGAACACCATAACACCGGTTGCATTTTTCTCTCTCTAGTTAGTTATTACATGTAAAGCATACCGCGTAGGTTATGCCGAACACGTTAAAACAAGAAAGATGTCATCAGAAAACAAATAAAATTAATTATACTCCGATCTATGATTCCGTAATTAAAACACAAATAATTAATTAATTAATTTTTTAGCCAACTGCTCCGTAGAGTAAACCTTACTTTCGGTGTACAAGGAAGTGGGGAGGAAGAATGGCCGGTTGATCGGCATCAGACAAACAAAACTACGAGACACGTGGCGATAGATGGGAGTGATTGAACGAGACAGCTTTCCGTAATATACGGATTTAGACAAATAATTTGTAAAAAAAATTATTGGTCAGCTTCGTACATCTCGTTTTCACTGATGCGTTGGGGATTTGTTTAATCTCCCTCGTGGTTACACGAAATGTCAGAGATTGACCAATCAGGGAGCAGTAGTAAGTTGTATATTTACTGTCATTTTGTCAGGTGCAATTGGGGTTATCGAAGAGCTAATTTAGCTGTTTCATGCAATTGAAATCGATGCCTGTAGCCTTGTTATACTTGATTTCAGGTTTCATGTTCTGTGAAGGGGTTTTTGCCACGTTTCGCTAAATAAATGGTCTGAATAATTATTATTATTATTATTTTTTTTAACAAAAAAAAAGAAACCAACACGAGAATCACGATCTACCGTCACCAAGATGCCTGGTTCGTTGAGCATCCTTTTCCACTGATGTACGAGAATTTTTCCCCTTACATATGATTTGTTAACTCAATTCTTTGATATCTTCCTAATTATTATAAAATCAAATATGATAATTATAGTGTTTAATAATTATTATTAATTCATTTATATTCAATAATTATAAGCCCGCATCTTAATTAAAGATTTGTAATGGCTGTCACTTTCTCTTTTAACTTTATACGTGTTAATGGAGGTACCGTTATAATTATAATTCATATACTATGCTGAATCATATACTTGGATCAAACAAGGAACACACTATTTTAAAAAAAAGAAAAGAAAAGTCTTTAATCCCCCGTGCGAAGGTCAGTTAAATTACGAGATCGGGCGTTTGGACGCCAAAACGGACGTGGGGATGCATGAAACGGCGTAGTGAAGTGTTATGTCACGGCACATGCGCCCCTAGTGTGTTATGTTATGGTTGATTAATCAACGTGGCAAAAAATCAACATGAAGGGAGGTGGTTGGTTGGAAGTTGCGTGGAAGCCACAGACAACGTTTATTAAAATCGAATTGCGAAGCCTGCAGGGGGCCCACTCTTTTTATTTTATTTTATTTTATTTTAAGACAGCTCTTCTCCATTATCTCTCAATCATGTAACACAAACCACTGCTCTGCTGACGCAGCTATGTTTTTATTTTATACGTGTCATCTGAGATTTGTCGTGGCATGTATGGGATCCACCGCCGGGACCCAACTTTTTCTATCATGTGAAAATAAAGCTGATTCGTCACTGGGTCGTCAACGGCTGTGGTGTGGTGCTAAATTCGTAGTAAAGCCCCTTTCGTTTTCTAAAATCTAAGAGAAAATTTCTCCAAAATTTATTAAATTATTAAGAAATATCAAATCAGAACAAAATTTAAACTTCATATTTATTGGATTATTATTATTTTTAATTCGCGTTACCAGACGCGGAAGGAAACGATGTTATACACATACATACAATGCAGGGGGACAAAAGGAGGAAATCGCGTCCGTACAATGCAATCATGGGAGAAAAGGAATTGAAGGTGAGATATAACGTATCATTCGTCGTGAAAAACACCAAAAACCAAAATCCTAAAACTCCGGAGGAGCCAATCCATTACAGACCTTAGATATTGCGGTACTTCGACAACTTCTCGACAAACAGAAGGCCCACCACCTTCTTCCTCTCTAATTTTCATTTTCCATGTTGTTTATTACAAATTAAACCAATATCAGTAGATTGTCAATATCATTTGTGATTTAATACCCAGTAGCCAGTGATTTTGGTGCAGAAAATAAGGAGAGTGGGCAACACCACTCCGGGATTTCTTACCTAGCAAAACCAACGACAATGGCAATCGCTTATTGTCTACATAATAGGGACAAACAAGATAAAATGCATGTCGCGATCACTCTCATTTCGCATGAAGTTAGTAGTTTTGGGTTCCCAATGTAGAATATAAAAGTGCGTTCGGACAAATGTGAAAAGCTCTTAAAACACAAAAGCACTAACTTCTTTTCATTCTCTGTGCAATTCAATTGCTAGACAATTTAATCTATCATGGGTTATAGCCTTTTTTCCCCCTTCTTCTCTTTTGTTTACCTACTCAATTAACAAGCCAATTTCTTAATTTTTGTGGGCATAAAGTTGCTGCCTTTGCTTACACGTGCTTTTATTCAATTGGAGTTGGCTGTTTGAATAATTACACACAACGAATAGGAAAGTTCTCCACTATCTGGTCTCTATAATGCAAGAAAGTTGTAATGCAACAAGTTTGGGTCCATTCCCCTTCTCATCATCAAACAAAATTCAAGTTACACTAAAAACATCTTGTGGGCAGAAAAGGAAAAAAAAAGAAGAAGATTAATCGGGTTCAAGACCATGCTTGGATTGATGTAAAGCATATGTGGGTGTCTTACACGTAGTTGTCCTATAAAAATATAAATAGCAAAATCATGCACATAATTTAGACTTTCAAGAGTTACAAGCAATTGAACGTACATGGATTGTGTCCATATGGAGTGGGTTTGCTTTAGCTTTACGTTAATAATAAGGTAAAATCCTCGGTTGGTTGCTTCTTCTTTGCAATCAATCAATACCCTAAAAACTCAAGCAGGCGGGCTGACATCTTCAGCCAAGATTATACTGCTTAACATTTCTGTTGTGCCGCATTAATGATTGTTCGATTTGAAGATATTCGAGCTCAAGCGGAGTCCCACGTGGATAGGTTAAAGGAAGATCTTTAGGTTTATATATATATTATGAGTTCCTCAACCGGATACACTCTCCTACAACTTCTAGACGGCGAGGTTAGTATCGTACATATAATGAACCGCAATGTAATCTAACATATTGGTGTTCCACCTCTTAGATTTTAGTGTGTAATGGGCCATTACCAACCCGAATATGTATTTAACATGGGCCTCCCAGTCAGTTCAATCATGAGCTATGTTAGCATGTATGGGCCTAGGTGATCATCTGACAGCCCATTATTAACCCGAAACATATTTAATATGGGCCCCAAAGTGCTGAGCTCAAAAGTCCCCACATGAATTTATGTCGAGAGAGATTTAATTGTCATGTCTAGTTAATTATATGCATATCGATTACAATGAATTGCGAAACCACTCTGATAATAATCCTCACAGCACGCACTCACACACACTATTTATAAAATCGTAAATATAATTCCAATAATGACGCTAGGGTCTTTGAGTTTTTACCTAAAGTCCATACCAAATACAAAATTCATACTTAAATTTGCAATTACGTAAAAATTCAGGGATTCCGATTGTTATTTTTTATTCACTTATAGAGCCTCAATGTAGGGACTTTTATGCATAAAACAAGAATTTTTATCCATAACCGAAAATTTGTAAAAGTATAGGGATCCGTGTATTATTATCCATACAACTTAAATATATTTAGAAATTTGGTTTTTATAAGGCACATATTTTATTTTTTTCTTTTCTTGTAAGAAAATATATTTGAAAAAAACACGCCAATTCCTATGAGAGTGTGTCGCCGATTTGGGAAAGCAATAAGAAGAATCGAGAAGAGTGGGGAAGAATTGCGAGAAAAGGATTTTAAAAAGAGGGAGAGTTTGTGTAGATGCATGTCGGAGGAATCACGGTGGATCCCAACTGGTTCCTTCAATTTATTTTTACACTATTTGTAATCGCGTTCGCTTTGCTACTCTTGGTCAAGAATACGGCGTCGAAGTACTTCGAGGTCGACGCCAATTTCGAAGGCACCGATCGCAGCCGCCACGCAATGTCGTCGAGTCCCATGGATACGGATGATTTGTCGTGCGCCGTCTGCACCAATCCCGGCACCAAAAAGTGCTCCCGGTGTAAATCTGTTAGATACTGGTATGGTTAATTTGACCCTTTTTTTGTTCTATTTTAATTAATTTATATGTATTAAGATTAGTGATTTAATATTCTCACGTTATGTTGAAAAATTGAATTTCTTTTGGATAAATTATTATTCTTATTATTTCACGACTTCGGAAGTGTTTTGGATACGAAGAGTATTTATTAAGCAAGTTAAACTTGAAGTATTGGGAGCAATATAATTTTATTTTGATTAATGAATTCTTTCTGTACCATGGACTGCTTTTTCAAGAATTGTTGTCTCCATATCCCGTTTCCATTGTCAATGCTTCGTAGATTTCTGGGCATAAACTTATCACTTCGTACACCCAAGAAAAACTTGCTTAAGGAGAAGTTTAGCTATGTCCAAGCTTCGATTTGACTGCCCATCCGGATATATTTACCTTAATTTCATCAATTTGTAAATTAGTTGTGGTTCACTAGATAAATGTTTGGACTAAATATTTCTTGTTAAACCTGTGTCTATTTATTATTAGTTAACAGTCCATGTGGTTAAGGTGTATTTTTAATACGTAATAATGAAAAGGTGCTACTTTAGAAATCTCAGTACTAGTGCATTCCTGAGAATAAGTGGAATTACTCATGAAATATGCTGTGCATATTAAATCAAAAGAAATTTGCGTCGCTCACTTGCCTAGTCTTGGGATGTAAAGGACTGGAGCAGGGTTGGCTTGATGTACACCATGGATTAAATCTTTTGAAGAAAAGGAACAACTAAGGAGTATGTACCTAGAAATTAAGTCACACTTTAGAATTTTAGAATGAACTATCTGTTGCAGTTGATTTCACTTCCATGTAATGTCGGTAGATTTATTTTATGAGTGAAGGGTTTGCCTTTATTTTGATCACTCGAACATTTAGCAGATCTTTTAATTTTCTTTAAATTTTCACCACAGAAAATTTGAATACCCAATTTGAGGGATATAGTTTTCTCTTATCTCTAGTATTTTATGGTTTTGATTTTGGTGCAGTGTCTACCTTTAATTTCCTTGTATTTTAAGGTGCTTTGCGTTTCTACATGGTATAGTTGATGGGTTGAATGCCTGTGAGATTTTAATTTTAATTTCAATTTTATTGTATGTATGCTTCAAACTCTTCATGTTGGTTTGCTTGCAGCTCATCACAATGCCAAACAAGCCACTGGCGTTCTGGGCACAAGACAAAATGCAAGGATCATGGAAAAATGAATTCAGTGCAGACTGCAAGTGATTTTGGGTCAAAAGCTTCACCTGCTAGGGGTAAAAATTTTTCTGGAATCGCACTGGTTCCTCCTCGTGGAATCTCTAAGGTTACAAAAAGGCCAAGAGAGGTGAATGCCCGGACCTTTCCTTTTTAGGTGCAATTGAAATGCTTTTTACATTTGCATTCTCTAACTAGAATTCACTGTTATATATCAGGTTCTTTTCCCATATGATGAATTTGTGGAACTTTTCAACTGGGACAAGCGTGGATTCCCTCCGTGTGGGCTTCTAAATTGTGGAAACAGGTTTGTGTTTACCGTACTTATGATTTGCTATTCGGGTGTTTTCATTGGTTCGAGCGCCACAAAAGATGAAGATTGTGTGGTTGCATTAGACAGAACTTTCACTTGCAAAACATAGCATAAATTTGAGTTGATGATTCTTATTTTGTTCTTTCATTCTTTCTTTATGTGCAGTTGCTTTGCGAATGTGGTTTTGCAATGCCTTACTTACACAAGGCCACTGGTTGCTTACCTGTTGGAGAAAGGCCACCAAAAAGAGTGTAATTCTGAGACTAGAATCTTTTATGGCCTCCTTGTCTGATTCTTGAACAATTGCTCATTCTTTGGTCACTGCTAATTTTCAGGTAGTCGTGATGATTGGTGCTTCCTATGTGAATTTCAGGCACATGTTGAAAAAGCAAGCAAAAGTTTGCATCCCTTTTCACCAATGAGTATCCTCTCACGGTTACCTAACATTGGTGGTAATCTTGGTTACGGAAGACAGGAAGATGCTCATGAGTTTATGAGGTTAGCATCTTGGTGACATCCAATTATTGATATTGAGTGGAAATTGGTCCAATTGAAAGCTTAGTGCAACATTCTAAACTTTCACTGTCTTTTTTTTGCAGGTTTGCTATTGATACCATGCAATCAATTTGCCTTGATGAATTTGGTGGAGAAAAAGCTGTTCATCCTAGGTCACAAGAGACAACTCTTATTCAACACATATTTGGTGGTCGCCTTCAATCACAGGTGAAAAAGCTCTGTTATTTTCTAAATCTGCAGTGTTATAATTTCTGTTGGTTTGTCAGCTTCTCAAGCTTATTTTCTTCTCCTGTTATATTGAATGAAAATGTCTTGAAGATTTGGGCACTGTGAATTTTGTCCAATTCAATATCAAAACGTCCTTACTTTGTATAATCTATTTTTGTTACGATTTTGAGTTTGAAAACTAAGCAATGTGAATGTGAATTACTATGCACTTCTTCTTCATGAGCTAGTTTTCTTCTTCATAAGCTTATTAAATTTTATTGTGTGTCCCGGTGTACATCTGGCTTTGGTTTGTTCTGAAATTTTATGTTTCTTGCTGAAATTCAGGTGATATGTTCGAATTGCAATAATATATCAAATCAATATGAAAATATGATGGATTTAACTGTTGAAATTCACGGGGATGCTGCAACATTGGAGGAATGTCTGGACCAGTTTACTGTCAAAGAGTGGCTTCATGGAGATAATATGTATAAGTGTGATGGGTATGGTTGCTTCTCTTTCCTCTATAGCTGTTAAACCATAAAATTTCATTGTACACAGAGAATGTTGTCTTCTTTTTGCTGAATGCCTTTTAGTTCACTTATTTCTTCATGTCATGCAGACAATAGTCGGCATAATAATTTTTTTCATCTTCTGTTCTGAGAGGGTTACTGTACCTTCATAGGCATATGTAGCATATGTATTTCTGTCCATGGAATTTAATTGTATTGCAATACTTCTAGATTCACTATGTTTGATCCTGACCTGAGCCTCTTGACAGATGCAATGACTATGTTAAGGCATGGAAGCGACTAACTATTCGACGAGCTCCAAACATTCTCACAATTGCCTTAAAAAGATTTCAGGTCTGAGACTATGAGCCATACCCATCTTGTATGTGTAATTTACAAATCATTTTACTGAAAAAATTAAATTCTCTTATTGAGCCCCTGATAATAGTTTAGCAAGACTAGGATTTTCATCTTGAGAAATGTTAAAATAAATGCATTTTTGTTTTTCTTGTGATGTCTGAAATCATCCTCTTTGGCAAATTTTTGTAGGGTGGTAGGTTTGGGAAACTTAACAAAAGAGTTAGTTTTCCTGAGACCTTCGATCTTAGTCCTTACATGAGTGAAGAAGAAGTTGGTAAAGATGTTTACAGGCTTTATGCCGTTGTTGTCCACTTGGATATGCTTAATGCCTCATTTTTTGGTCACTATATCTGTTATATCAAGGATTTCTGTGGCAACTGGTACCAAGTTGATGACTGTAAGGTAGAGAATCTTTTCCTTTCTCTGTGCACTCGCACTTGCTGGTTTGTTTGCCTCCATAAATAGACATAAGAGGAAAGTTATGTATGCCAATATATCAGTTGGATCTTATGGTCTTTGATTAAACCAGAATTACTGGAAATTTTTTCTGGGAAGACCTTGAAAAAGGTCCAGCGGTACATTTTAGATGAGGAATTTATCAGATTAGTACTTTGGTTTTGAGCGTTATGCTCTATCAACTTTTACTACTATTTTATGTATACCCAAGAACATACATATATGCATTTGTTTTATTTTATTTGAATCCGCTGTTTCTCCTAACCTCACCCAACTTTTAGTAGGTTATGAGTGTTGAATTGGAAGAGGTACTTTCTCAAGGAGCATATATGCTTTTATATAGCAGGTGCACGTTCTCTGCCTAATCTCATCATCCTTTTTTTTTGTAAAAAAAAACCCTCCTAATTCACTTTGCATACTAGTAGAGAATTTAGCTATGGAATAGGGTAGTTTAGTGCCTTGCAGATGACCCTGTGCCCAAAGATTGATTTCATGATGCTAAAATGGCATATAATGGATGTCCGTCGAAACAGCAACAGATTGAGAAAATTATTTTCATAAGTTGGAATAAATTAATACCAGTGATGTCAGATGTGTGATTAAGATATATGAAGTGAAATCAATGAGGCTGAATTACAGGTACATGGGTGCTGAGTTAAAATGGTAAAGAGAGCCCTACTGATATTTGGTAATGTATACATAATAAGCAGTTCATTCTGATCTGCAGTTGAATGCCTTCGCTTTAGTTGATGAATTGCAAATTATTTTGTTCAAACATGCATACCATAAATTAATATGCTCACTTCATACTCTTGTGCCTTCTCCTCACACATGCTAGCACACATAAACAGATTCCTAAAAGGGATCACATTTTTCCATTCATTAAAATTACAGAGGTTATGGAGTGGTATGTGCTCAAAAGCACATGGCTCAAATATGTTCTTGCTTGTCTGGTTTTAAGTCTGGAGTTCTACACATCCTTTTACTTGTGTTTAGCCATTTTGGTTGAAAAGATGGTGACTCAGTTGTTCCTATTTGTTGGTTCTGCAGGATTTCACCACGGCTTTCTTGTTTAGCAAATAATGAACCTTCAAGAATGGATGCGCAGAATGCAATGCATGTGGGAGCAGACCCTAGTTCAAAAGAAGTTGAATGCTCTTCTACTATGGAATCCATTGATCCCATTAGCAGGTCTGTCTCCCTTGATGATGCTTCACATTCGAGGGTTTCGAGTTGTGAAAATGAGTCAAATATGGGAATTGATTCTCAAGCACAAACAGCACATTTAGAGGATAATAATGCTGGTAGTAATGAGGTGGGTTCATTTGTTCCCGAGGAGGTTTGCAAACAGGAGAATCACCCGTCCTTTGGCTTCAATTCTAAAGCTATAAGTGTAGATCATGAGGATGTGGATGTGGTTAATGCTCAGTCAAGTTCAATTCTCTAAATGCAACGGAAACTTGTGTTTTGCATCTGAAGCCAAGAGAGAAGCACAGAACGATAATAATGGCGATGATTCGGACACATTCACTTTTCTTTCTAAAGAGGTCTGCGGCCGTGATAATAATATAAATATTGCAGTTGATCTAGAATCACAAACTGTGATAAAAGATTCAGAAGATATGGATATGGTCAATTTCGCGTCAAATTCATTTGCTGTGAAGGATATTAAAGTCTTCTGGAGCCCATAATTGGAAATGTGAAATAACAGTCAACAGTCTGGAAGTTGAGAGTGAAAATAGATTCAAGCAAGCAGGAGGAACGGAAGAAATTTCTTGATAATATGGTTGGATTTTCACACTAATTTTTAGTTCTTATTACTTCTAGGATCACAATCTTCAAAGGAAGAGGTCATCGAACTGGGAATTCTCATCTGGGGTTTCGATATTTGCAGAAATCACAGATTGTATTGTACTGATTTTCTAGGTGGGCATTTTTTTAACTTTATTAGAATGACAGTAAAAGGATACCGATAGACTGAGATCGGGAATTTCTTCTCATAAAAGTTGCTTGCTTTTCTATTTATTAACCCGTGAAAATCATTCATTATTGTGTTATAACTTTAGAGTTGATTCATTTTTGCTAAATAGCCGATTTTCAGTAAGGTCACGCATTAATTTTTACGTTGCTTATGTACCCGATTGGGACAAGCAAAGCGCTGAGAGAGAGAGTGCCATGGCTGGTCTGATTTGGTTCAAAATTTATTGGCCTGCATGCTCCCGCTCTATCGTATGGAGGAGGGAGATAAATCGGGCAAAGACTTTTCAAAGCAGGGTACTTTGATCAAGTCGTATCAGTATTTGCAGACAAAATTATAAGCCGTTTTTATAAAAGTGTTATTTATCAGTGTTGTACCATCAGTCTCTCGATCATGCAGCCATTTTGATTACAGCAGTTGTTAAATACTATGGCTGGATTGTACGGAGTTCACACCATTTCTAACTCCCGCAAGCACACTCAACAAACCTTTCTTTTGATCCAAGAACGCTTTTTTATATTTTCCTTTTGCTCCCGACGTTTAAATTTTTACAGTGACCGTGTAATTTAATCCCTTTTTTTTTAATTTTACATGGTTACTGTTTTTGTCTGGTAATTTTGTTTATGATATTATTATTTTCTCTGCTTTGTTGATCCCATTTCAGCATTTCTGATTTTGAGCTTCCTATTATCTGCAGGGTTTTCCACTTTTCTAATGAGTTGAGACCGTGAGTTGCAGGTGAAATTGGCTGTTTTTGGATTAATTAAACCATGGAAAAATCGCAGTGATGCAGAAGCGATTCCTTTTTTGAGGTTGCTTTCTGTTAGTTTTGGATTCTAATAGTATTTGTATCACATTTTGTAATATTAGATTGTAGATGCTCTGGTTGTAAATTTTGTATGTTAAGATTATTAGTACCCTTAACTAACTCTTTATACTATTTTTAAGAAAAAAAATAGACTTTCAACAGCAGTAAAGGTCCTCCTAAAATGCCTTTACACATTCGAAACTCGTCAATTCTTCTGCTTCGTTCAATTATATAATTCTATTGATTTGCCTCGTATTTTTAAAGTCAAAACTACATAGGTTCTTCTGTTAAAAGGGCCGACAGATTTCTCCAACTATATGCTAAATTTAATACTCAAAAGTCATAGGATTAAGCCATTTTTGCCTGACTTTGCATTCATTTTGTTTCCAGAGATTTCACCTGTTAATTTTTGGACAAGTTGGATGTTGGTTATGCATGTTTATATATGTGGTGGTTTATGCTTTTCTATGCTTTGAATGATGCTGAATTTTAGCCTGTTGAAAGCTTATGTTTTGTACCAAAATGCAGTTTGTTTGCCGCCTTGTTGTATGGGATTTCTTCGATGGCAATGGTTTTTATTTATAAGGCAGTTATCATGCAGTATGAATACTCAATTACCTTCTCACTTTACAGGTATTGAGTTAAGGCCAAGAAATGGCAAGCTAAATTCATTTTGTACTTGTATTTCACAGGCTATTTTTATTGATTATGGAATATTGTTTGCTATCTTTGATTGTCTTAGCAATTGGTGACTGCCTTGCTTGCTTATATATGTTGGCCGACGGATGGGATATACAAATGCCAAAGCAATCGATTTGATGACGGCTAAAAAGCTTCTACCTATTTCACTTTTCTACAATGCTAATATAGCATTCGCTCTAGTAACCTTGAAAGGAGTTAATATTCCTATGTACATTGCAATAAAAAGACTCAGGCTGCTTGCAGTATTGATTGCTGGGTTCTTTTCAGGAAAAGGAAAACCTACAACTCTGGTTTGCACTACCCTTTCTTGTCAATTATTCCATCTGTTTCTGACTCTGTAACATCCACTTCCTGTTTTGTTATTAAATGTTTTCTGTAGATATGTTCTTGTGAATTGAATGTTGCTTTACAGCCATGTTCTAACATCATGCTTCTGTACTCATCAAGTTAATCAGGGTTGAATTGCATTTTTCTTGTGCCTGCGAGATGTATTTGATTAAGGGGGATGGTGTCAGATCAGCAACCATCTAACTTTAAAGTGGTTTCGTTTGTAATCATTGATATAATAAATGTTATATCAGATTCCTGCAGAGAAGCACCTTCTTGATGAACAATCTTATAATTGTGCCTGTCTCTTTGTTATATTTCTTTTGACCTTTTCGGACACAGCATGGCCCTAACGTCTGTTGTTTTCCAGGTCAGGTTCCAAGGTTGCCCATATCTCTTTGTACTTTATAGTAGCTTCAACATTGTTTGCAGAGCTTTACTCCAGACAGTGATCAAAGTGCCGGTTTTACTGATAGAGGTGTTTGATGTCAAATGCAGACCATGTACCTTGTGTTAGTTGAGAAGTCTGGTGCAGAGGATGGGCTTTCTATCATTGAGGTCACGTTCTATAACAGCTTTCTTTCTCTTCCATTTTTGGTATTTCTTATCATAGTAACGGGAGATTTTCCAGTTTCTATGTTGGTTTTATTTGCAAAGGTCAGATATCTTTATCTCTTTTCTTTTTATATGAGTTCATTCTTGATTGTGTTGGGAAGCAATTTCACACCCAAGTGAAGAATCCTAGACTGCCATCCATATATAATTTAAACAGTTCTAGTGTAGTCCGTGATATATTAATACCTAGATCCTTTATTGAACATGAAAATGTCCTTATTTGCAGAGTAATTTGTTTTCTTTTTTGGTGATCCTTATTCTTTCTTTGGTAATGGGCATTGCTCTGAACTATACCTTGTTCTTATGTACTGTTGTCAACTCTGCTCTAACCACAACAATTGTTGGAGTCCTCAAAGGTGTTGGGGTCAACAGTATGTTTAGAGAATCTTTCAGGCTCTATTTTTCTTGTCACTTGTAGAGAAGTGGATGAAGGAAAAGGAAACTGAAATCCTAACCGTTTCTGCACCAATTTTTGTAGGATTTAATTTTTTTCTTTCTACATTCTTGTTTGCCTTGTTTATCAATTTTGTGAACATCCATTGAGGTAAAAGGGAACTGAACCATTTCTGTAGCAATTTAGTTCATTCTTTCTACATCCTTTTATGCAGTCTTTATCAATTTTATAAACATCCAGTGCATTACAATAATTTGTTTTTCTTTTCCATGCTCAGACCCTTGGCTTTTTCTTACTGGGTGGTGTGCAAGTGTGTGCTTTGAACGTGACTGGATTGGTTATCAACACAGCTGGTGGAGTCTGGTATTCATATGCCAAGTATCAGCAAAAGAAGAACAAACTACCAAAATCAGTTGTAGAAGCTCATCATAGATGAATGATCTGTGAGGATTGCATCTGGTTACTAACTTGTGCTCTCTGTTGCTGTACGATTGTGTCATTCATTTTTAAATTGGTAATTAAACATGAGTGAGTTTGATGGCAGTTTCTTGTGTAGAAACAAATGGATAAAGGGATTACTGTTTCTGATTATTTTGATGATGGGATTTCTAGTTTACTTCTGTATTATTACACGATCTGATGCCCAGCAGTTTAGCCAAAGGACGTTGTTATGTGAAACATTAAGAAACACTTGTAATGAAAACTAAACTTCCATGTATAGTAAGGCAATAGTTCACGCTATGCTACGCTCACATTTTCGTTACATTTTTTCAACTTTTTGGTTTAATTCTCAACTCTTGTTTCAATTCCAACTTTTCATTATATTTTCAGGTTTTTCAGATGTAATCTTCTTTAAAGAATCGTAAAGGAAGAGTAAAGAATAACAGAAAGGTTGGAGAGTTATACAATGCAAATATATGCATCATAGCCCTAGCCTTAAGGCAACGTATTGAGAAATGGTCCCTGTGACTCCACTCGGGCTTCATTTAGCAGGTCTGTTGCGGCCATTTTCGGTGCTTTTCTATTTCTTTTTGGTAATAAATCCTCGCTTTGGAGCAGTGCATTTGCATACTTCGAGATCAAGCTGTAGTAGTTTGATGTAGTGAAATGTTCTAATTGATACATACTTCGAGAACAAATTCTTAAGCTTGATAAGTATTATAGTCACTGGTGTTTTTGCACGTGCACTTGTTTTCTTGCTCCATTGATGCCATATATTTAAGCATTGATTTTACCCTCTCTTTGATCCCTCCCGTCTCCACCACAAACTCTATGATTAATTGTGAGGATTTCAAACTTGTTAGATTGGTTATAGTAATCAGCTTTTGATATACCATGCCAATAACATGCCAGCAAGCACTACCTTCTACCAAAAGTGATTCTTAGCTTAAAGAATCAGGTAGTTGACTAAACTTGTAACCCCAAGGAAAAATTTGCCTAGAAAAAAATTCCCCACAATCCTGCAAAAGAAAACAAGAAGAACCCGGAGCCGGGATTGTTATTTATGGTTGAATGAAAGAATCTCAGTTGGAAATTGAAAAGATAAGGACTCGATAGAAGTCAGAGATCTAAAAATATATAGGTCCACAGTCTAACTTCGTCCATAGGAATTGCATATTTTTGAGCCGACAGAAGATTGAGCCGGTAGGAAGCATCTGTATTGAGCTTTAAATCAAGTGGGGCAATGCTTGTGGGTGGTTGCCTTCTGTGATTCCAAATCTCTCTCTTCCACAAGATCATATGTATAAAGATGATGCTTTATGCTTCAGACTTGAGAATTTTTATACAAAGGATATTCCAAACCTTTTACTGCCTTTCACAACAAATTAAACAAAATTTTTGGTAGAAGCTTGGTGTTCATTCAGTCAAATAGCTTTGTCTGTCAAACATTATATTCCATTTCTTTTCTTCAACAACAAAAATCAGGTTATAGATAGTAGTTTGTCGAGGGAAACGGAACAAGAATCGATTATTTGTCAATTTAAGGAGGAAAATGTATTGAATGTTGAAGGAAATTTGTTGGAGAAAACATAAATTTGAGAATGCTATCACATCCTGTGAATTGGGTTTCCTTTTTAGCACTTTTTTCAGTATCATGTCACATGTTTTATGTATTTTGTTCGATGAAAATGATACCCTTTTTCTTTCTAAATTGTCTTCACATTAAAAAAAGTAACCATAATTATTGAAATTTGTGGGAAAAAGAGAGAAAGAGAAAGAAAACAGCCATAATTCTCTAGCTCATAGACAACCATAATTCTCTAGCTCATAGATGCTGAATTTATAGTTCATTTTGGATTTGGTTGAACAATCTCATTTCACATGCAGGAAGACAGATATAGAAATAATTGTCAACAACCGATAAAAAAGATATTATTTATGATCAATGGGGAAGAAAAAGAGATCCAAAAGCTTAAATTTTTTAGCGGACATTCATGATTTACTCGTCAAAGCTTGTGTCTTTTATAGCATTTGAACACTTGCAAACCGAAATAGATACAATTTTTTGCCCATATTTACCCATCTCAAATTGGACTTTATATATTTATGTAGGAAACTTTTCAAGTCTCCATGAAATTACCGTAATGAATCTCTGTTTTTGTATGCTAAAACACAAAACAGCAGTCCAAATCCAACGGGAAAACAAGGACTTCCAACTTGTCTTTTCTTTGAAGGTCTGCAGTGAGAGACTATCAATAAATGTCGAAGAAATTGAAAGGAAAAAGTGAAAGGATAGAAAAAGAAGTTACCATCCAAGTCTAATCCATTCTTTTTTGACAAATTTGTTCACAAGATTACTTAATCCAGCTGATAAGCAAGAAAAGTAGGTGACAAAATCACATGCTAGGTTCACATCTGCCTACTTCTTCAAGCTTCAATGCTTTTGTTTGCCCCCAATAGCCAAGGCAAATTCATAATTACTTTCTCTAATTATGGATTATTGCAATATTTACTTTTTGAGTAAATACCTAGAGAAATATTTACTTATGGGGAAATGGGATCATGTAGGGCCTTCATTTTTCATTATTTCTCAAGTGGGACATATGTTTCCATTAATATCAAAATAGGTCCTTACTTAACATCTCAGATAAAAATATAAAATCAATTGTTATCTTCCAAGTTGCATTACATTTGTTGCTCCTTCGATTTTTTTAATCACAGTATAGTTATGTGCTCAATAATCTAATACTGCTAACTACTTTAATGTGAATCCGGAATTTAATTCCTCAGAGTGACCAGAAAAGCTATAATATTAATGCCAACTTTAATGGACAGTAACGCTATTACATGTGTAAAAGGAAAATTAAAAAGCCATGCCCAGAGGAAAGGAGCAAAAGAATATTCTTATCTTGATTATGTCCATAACCGACATGATTCGGTGAATGCTAATAACAGAAATAACCATCATAATCTTATAATTAACTGACATTTATTACATGAAATCCCAAGTGACACAATTCAGGCACTGTTGTGCTGTGGAAAGTTGCTGTCAATAACGCGCTCTTTTTACTCTCCATCTTCTTCCAATGTTTGTTTGATTTTTCAGCTGACAACAATTTAGTCAAACTAATGAATTCTTATCTGGATTCTCAACTTAGTATGGAGTGTTCAGTGTTTACTTGTTAGTCAACTAGCGTCTAATAGTTAGCAGACCTAGTCAACGTTTAGCGGGATTTTATTTTTTTTGTAATTATTATTAAGGTTTTCTCTAATTATTTTAGCATATTCTGTGAGCTAAAATATTACTGATGAAAGGGTAATTTTTTGTGAAGTTAAATGGAGAGTTTTGCTGCTTGTTTTGATTACTAGACAACATACCCGCATCAAAGATATGCCGTTAGCTTCGTTCTTTTACAGCTTCAGATTCTTTCCCTCAAAATGTTGTTTTCCCTTGCTGGTTGTACTGTCTAGACTGTCTTTTAGATTACAAAGAACTTCTTTCAGCTTCCTCTTTCTTTGCTCTTCTTAGCTTTTTCTAGCTAAATTGTGGCGTAGAATGGAGAAGATTTGAAGTGGGTTCTTTCAGTAATTTGATTGGGGGATCTCGTTCTTTGGAGATAATTTAGTTCATTTCTACAAACAAGATCTTGGTTTTGAAGATTTCTGCTACTAGTTTCTGGGTTGGACTTACTGTTCTGTGTGAAAATATAGAAATTGTTTTCCTACTGTAGAGAAATGGCTCCAAGATTAGATTTTTCTGAGTGGTGGTCAAAGGGCACAAGGAAGGGAACACCGGTTGTGGTTACAATGGAGAATCCTAACTATTCTGTTGTTGAAATCAACGGTCCAGATGCTGCATTCCAGCCGGTTGAGAAGAGCAGAGGCAAAAATGCCAAACAAGTGACATGGGTTTTGCTTCTCAAAGCTCATCGCGCTGTCGGTTGTGTAGCTTGGTTAGCTACATTTCTCTGGGCACTGCTTGGTGCCATCAAGAAAAGATTGATCGTTAGACAAGGAGTTTCAACGGATAGTGAGAAGCTAGGAAAGGGAAAATTGCTTTTTACAGTTATCAAAATTTTTTTAGTGGCTTCTTTGGCAATTCTTGCTTTTGAAGTAGTTGCTTATTTCAAAGGTTGGCATTATTTTCGAAATCCTCATTTGCATATGCCGCGGACCAGTGATATCCAAGGCCTGTTTCACTTGGTTTATGTTGCTTGGTTAACGTTTCGAGCTGATTACATTGCTCCCGTACTTCAAGCACTCTCTAATTTCTGTGTTGTTTTATTCCTCGTCCAATCTGTGGATCGAATGGTGCTGTGCTTGGGTTGTTTGTGGATTAAGTACAAGAAGATTAGGCCGAGAATTGAGGGGAATCCATTCGAGAATGATGATATTGAGGGATCGAGTTATGATTATCCCTTGGTTCTTGTTCAAATCCCCATGTGCAACGAGAGAGAGGTAATCCACGAAAACTTCATATTTTCTTGTTTTAATTTTATATGGTTTGTGCTATATTCCCGTATGCTTCTAGCCAGTGGCTACTCTAGATTTGAGACTAATTGATTGGTGGTAATATTTAAGTGTTTGGTAATTGATGAATGTCAGAAGAAGAGGTTGAAAGAATTTCATTAAATGTCCATTTGTTTAAAGCTTAAGATATAGTAAAACATATTTGCAATGTTTAAAAATTATCCGCAGAGTTTAAGTATGTTGAATTGCCATACTTCTTATGAGAAGTATAAGATAAAATTTTAGCAGTTTGAAAGAATTTCCTTAATTACATCGCAATGCTCGGATCTGTTATTTTAGCTCTGAACCATATGGAAGCTCCCATCACAATTGCATCCGGAAAGAGCATAAGCAATTAACTAAGAAGCTATTGATACAAATTATACTGAGTATAATTTGTGTTGATGGGTTTTCTCCTCTGGTCTTGTGTAGGTATATGAGCAGTCTATCTCTGCTGTCTGCCAACTTGATTGGCCAAAAGATTGTTTCCTGGTTCAAGTTCTTGATGATTCTGATGATGATAGCATCCAATATCTAATTAGGGCAGAGGTCTCTAAGTGGAGCCAGAAGGGTATCAACATAATTTATCGGCATCGCTTGGTCAGAACTGGTTATAAAGCTGGGAATCTTAAGTCTGCAATGAGCTGTGATTACGTGAAAGACTATGAGTTTGTTGCAATCTTTGATGCTGATTTCCAACCTAATCCAGATTTTCTCAAAAAAACAGTGCCACATTTCAAGGTTGAGAAAAAAACTGTCATTTTATTGAAGTTTGCGGGGAAATTATTTTGCAGTAAATTAATCTGGGCCTGCCTATTGTTTATCTTGTTGCTGCAGGGCAATCCTCAACTGGGGTTGGTCCAGGCTAGATGGGCTTTTGTGAACAAGGATGAGAACTTGCTCACTCGCCTCCAAAACATTAATTTGTGCTTTCATTTCGAGGTGGAACAACAGGTTAATGGTATATTTCTGAACTTTTTTGGTTTCAATGGAACGGCTGGTGTCTGGAGAGTTAAAACCCTTGAAGAGTCTGGAGGCTGGCTTGAAAGAACAACTGTCGAGGACATGGACATAGCTGTTCGTGCGCATCTCAATGGTTGGAAATTCATCTTTCTTAATGATGTCAAGGTATTAATCTAGTTTGATCTCTCTTTGGACCTAAATGGTATTGTATTATCTTATATATTTGTACTCCTGAGTTTACAAACTTCAAGATTGAGATTATAAATAATTCATTTTTAGAATAATCTTTGAAAGCTGACTACATAAGTATGTAAACTTTCAATTTTCAGGTCCTTTGTGAAGTTCCCGAGTCCTATGAAGCTTACAGGAAGCAGCAACATCGTTGGCACTCTGGCCCTATGCAACTTTTCCGTGTGTGTCTTCCAGCAATTATAACTTCTAAGGTAGTTTTGGTGCTCTAATTCCACTCCTGAGTATTGCCATAAGTTTACATCAGTACTAATGAATGCTGTAAACTTGCAGATAGCAATATGGAAGAAAGCAAACTTGATACTCTTGTTCTTTCTATTGAGGAAACTTATCCTTCCTTTCTATTCCTTCACATTGTTCTGCATAATTCTTCCTTCAACCATGTTTGTCCCAGAGGCCGAGCTTCCTGTGTGGGTTATTTGTTACGTGCCTGTTTTCATGTCATTCCTCAACATTCTTCCTGCCCCAAAGTCCTTCCCTTTCATTGTGCCTTATCTCCTATTTGAAAACACCATGTCCGTGACCAAATTCAATGCAATGGTATCTGGATTATTCCAATTGGGAAGCTCTTACGAGTGGGTTGTCACCAAGAAGGCCGGCAGGTCATCAGAATCCAACTTACTTGCAGCTGCTGAGAGAGAATCAAAGACAGTGAACCAGCCACAGCTCCACAGAGGAGCTTCTGAGAGTGAGCTTTCTGAGTTGAACCAATTAAAGGAACAGAAAGAATCAGCTGCTGCACCTAAAAAGAAGGTCAACAAGATATACACAAAAGAACTAACTCTGGCATTCCTCCTACTTACAGCTTCTGTCAGGAGCTTGCTTGCAGCCCAGGGAGTTCACTTCTACTTCCTTCTCTTCCAAGGGGTGACCTTCCTCTTTGTGGGGCTTGATTTGATTGGTGAGCAGATGAGCCGATAGTCCATAGATGTAAGACGGAAACAAAAACTGCACTTCTGCCCAAATTCAACCAAAGCACATTGCAACGACAAAAGTTCATGTTAGCCATGCAATTGAGAAAGATAAACTCTTTTATCCTTGGTAAATGGTGGAAGGGCGCCATGTATTTCAATAAAATGGAATTTCACTGTGGGCATCAGAGTAGGATTTCTCTGTTCGTCACTCTCCATACCATGCCACAGTCTTCTTCATTTCTTCATATTTTACATTTAATATTGGTTACTCAAGTTATCCTTAGGCGTTTGAAATTATTGCTGTTTGTCATAGGTAGGATGTTATTTATTTATTTTTTTTGTTAACAGCTGGCTTTGATTCCTGGGTCTGATTTGGCTATTTTAGATTCAAGCCATGTTATCTTTGTAAGGTCGCAAACATTTGAGTAAAGACAAAGGATGAGCTACTTGCTTGGTTCTTTCTGGTTCTTTAGATTCCAACTTAATGGCGAGTGAGACGTGTAAAAGTTACATCTCTGTACATTTTGCATTTATTGTTCTCCTTTTCTATCTAATATAACAAATAATCTCTCATTCTCTTCACTATTTGTTGCCTTAACATTCCGTCTTTGTTTCTTCTGCACTTTGGCATCAACCCTTTTGCATGGAAGTACTAGTAAAGTTTGATAAGTTTTGGGTGTCGGCAGGAAATTGAAGTAAACCCCAAGTTGAGAAATGAATTGGTGGAGTTGTTGGAAAGTTAGTGGCTCTTGTACAAATCAATTTTCCAAGATGTCTGGGGCCAAGAGATCTTTCTTGTTGGCATAGCCCTTGCTTCTTTTCTTGACCCTGTCTTTCTTTGGTTCACTTCATTAAAAATTTGTCTATCAAGTTTTTTATTATATAAGAAAAACATCATTGATATCACCAACCCTAGTTCCTTTCACATTCCTTTTGACACCTCGCAGGACAGACCTGCAACTGGTTTTTGCATTTAGTAATTCTGTGAGGAACAAAATTTACTCGTCAATGTGTGTGGCAGAGGAAAATTATTCTGAGAATAACTTTACACATGAAGACACAGAATACTTTAAGCCTTATTGTAAATTTGTAATAAAATAAAAATATGGGTATTTGGAGTTGTCAGATTTTTTTCTTTTTCAACAAATGAACAAGTTGTATATGGTATATAAAAATGAATATCTCATTACTTGAAATGCATAATTTTGAATCTCAAAAGCTGTTTAGTTGTTCGCAGAATTTATCCTGTAAGAGCTGTGATAATACCCTTATCAATTTTAGGACCAGACAGCCCAGACAAGTACAATAAAGCCACAATTTAAAGGTAAAGCAGCCACAACTTACCTGTTTAGGTCCTACAGAACAGTTGTTGATCAAAGTCACTTTCTTTGCCGGGGCTGGGAGAAGAGATGATTTCAGAACAATTTCTGTTGAGAGCTCTTTCCAATATTTCATTCGCTGTAACTTTTAATTCTCAGTTATTGTCACAGACAGTCACTAGATGCCAAGTAAAAGTGAGTGTTTTAACATAATATTCAGTAAAAACACAAACAATCTCAAACATAAACTAAGCTGATCCTATTATCAGCCTTTATGGTATAAGGTATTCCTTACCGAACAAGCAAAATTTTAACTAGATTGTGTTGAAAATTAAGATCAAATTATCTAAAAATAACCAATAAAATTTGAAGAACCTGTCAATCAACTAAAGAATTACTAAACAAATTTAAAATTTGAAAATGAAAGAAAAAATAACTAAGAAACCTGTCCGGCCCTGCTGGTAGTCGAGCTTTCTAGCCTCCCTCTGATGATAAAAAGCATCTCTGTGACGGGATCTCCTTCACGAACTAGGTACGTACCCTGAGTACTTAAGGAGGATACCAAACGCTCTGTTGGGGTCCCGATTTTTTCCCCAACTTTTCTACACCTTAGGGGTCAGCACGCCTACTGAAATCCTTCCTAACTTACTGTCCCGTTTGATTCTTGAGTTCCTTTCTTATTTTATATCCCCTAAGCTGTCCTTCGGGTTAACTAATATATATATAAAGATATGTTGGATAGGCAAGACAACTCTTAAACCTATCACAACTTGCCTTGGTTGAAGAAGACAACTCTTAACTTCAACCTTAGCTCTTAAGCAAGGAAGACAACTCTTAACCTTGACTTAAGCCCAAGTTATCTCAAGACAACTCTTAAAAGATAACCGAAATATAAACAAGAATAGAAGCAAGAATGCTTACCTTTGATTCTTGATTAATGAATGAGAAAATAACAAAATTCGTAGCTTATCAGCTCCTCACAAATAATGGGCTGTATTTATAGTTCTAAGACAGCCTTATCCTAATTTAACTAGTACTTAGGTTCCTTATCCACTTAGGATATGTTTTCCTAAGTCAACAAGCTTTTCTAAGTCAAATAAAATATTATCAAGATAGACCATATCCTTTGTGTCCTAATCCTACTAGGATTCTTGGTCTTTCTTGAATTCCTACCTAGACTAGAATTTCTACTTTATCTTGTTTTCTACAGCAGTTGGACTTCCTCTTGGCTTATCCTTCTAGGACTAGGACTTTGAATGCATATCCTTCTGCCCTTAGAATTCTTCTTGTCGCGACTATCCTATTGCTACTGGAACTCATCATGAGTGTCCTACATTAATTACGATTAAGTCAAATACTGGTTGGGCTTCACTGCTGGGCTGTATACTTTCTGTTATCACCCTTGTTATGCGTATTTTCTGGCCCATGCTCTCCTTTGTCGCCCCATTTTCTGCCCATTGCCTTTCCTTCATACTTAGGTTCTCAACAATCCCCCTTTCTTGAAGACTCACCTTGTCCTCAAGGTGAAAGTTGGAAAACTGCTGCTGGATGTCATTATAATCTTCCCAAACTTGTATGGGTAATTGCAAAGGTTGTAGCAGTCCTTTGGTCTTGCCATCTTCTGGTTTTATCCATGGGCAAATGTCACAACTGCTATTTTTCTTCTTACCTTTTGCCTTGAATCCCTTTGACCAAAAGTATAGCTTGATCCACATGTAATGTCCTTCTTCCTTAGGGTCAAAATTCTTGATCTTCTTAGTGAGCTCTTGGCTTTGTGGGTCAAATTCTAGTGTCTCCTTGATTTCTGTCCATACATTCCACTCTGCTCTGCTGATGGCAGTGAGGCATGCGTCATTAGGCTCACATGCTGTCCATAGAACTTGACCTACATTGCTTCTAGAGAATGCATCTGCCACTTTATTTTCCTTGCCAGGCTTGTAGATTATTTCATACTCATAACCTAGTAACTTGACAAGGAACGTTTGTTGCTCTGGGGTGGTAATCTTCTGCTCCATGAGGCTTCTCAAGAGTTGTTGATCTGTAATGATCAGGAATTTCCTCCCAAAAAGGTAAAGTCGCCATACCTTGACTGCATGGATGATGGCTAACATCTCCTTGGCGTATACTGACCATTCCTTTTTCATGGGCCCTAAGACTCTGCTCATGTATGCAATAGGTCTTCCAGCTTGACTCAGGACAACACCTATTCCATCTTGACATGCATCAGTGTGAAGCTCGAAAGTTTTGGTTGAAGTCAGGCAGTGCCAACACTGGTGTCTCACACATAGATTGCTTCAACAACTTGAGTGTGTCTTCACTCTTCTCTGTCCATAGGAATCTGTCTTTCTTTAGCAAATCCGTTAGTGGTTTTGCTATGGCACCGTATTTGTGAACAAATCGGCGATAATAGCCTGTCAAACCTAGAAATCCTCTCAGTTTTGTGACATTCTTTGGAGTTGGCCATGTTTGCATGGCTCCTATTTTTCGTTGGTCTACCTTCACTCCTTCTTCGGATATAATGTGATCGAGGTATTCAAGCTCCTCTTGCATGAATGTGCACTTGGATGGCTTGATGACAAAACGATTTCTTCTTAACACTTCTAGCACTTTTGCTAAGTGTTCTATGTGATCATTATGGTTCCTAGAATAGACCAAAATGTCATCGAAGAAAACTAAAACAAACCTGCGCAAGTAAGGTTTGAAGATGTCATTCATGGCCGCTTGAAAGGTGGAGGGTGCGTTGCATAGTCCAAACGGCATGACAAGGTACTCGTAGTGTCCACTATGAGTCCGAAATGCTGTCTTCTGCACGTCCTCTTCTTTCATGCGTACTTGATGATATCCGGCCTTGAGATCCAGCTTGGTGAACAGCTTTGCTCCATGTAACTCGTCCAGCATATCATCAATTGTTGGGATCGGAAAACGATCCTTGATAGTTGCTTGGTTGAGTGCCCGATAATCGGTGCAAAACCTCCATGTTCCATCTTTCTTTCTAACAAGTAGAACGGGAGAAGAAAAGGGTGAGGTGCTAGGTCGGATAATACCTTGCTGTAGCATCTCCTCCACTTGTCTTTCGATCTCATTCTTTTGGAAGTGTGCATACCGGTAAGGTGCTACATTAATCGCCTTGGTTTCGTCGATTAATGGGATGGCATGGTCGTAATGTCTTGAGGGTGGTAGTCCTTGTGGCTCTCCTAAGACATCTCTGAATTGCTCCAAAAGATCCCTTACTCCTCTTTGGTATGTCTTCATGTGTAAGATGTTCGACTGTGTTTTCCTCTTTTGTGGCTAATAGAATCGCAAAACATTGTGGCTAATAGAATCGCAAAACATTGTGCCCTTTTTCTGTATAATCGTTCAAGGGTGCTTACCTCACAATGATGTGCTGCATTGGCGATGGATGCCTCCCATGTGCAGTCCCTTCCCTTCCATTGGAAGTGTATGGCCATGCATTCATAGTCGAACATTATCTTGCCTATGGTTTTAAGCCAAGCATTGCCTAAAACCACATCAAGACCTACCAAGGCTAACACATGCAGTTCTGCCTCTATCTTGACTCCTTGAATCTGCATAGCTATTGCCTTGATAACTTGTGCACACTTGAGCTTCTGCCCGCTTGCCACTCTTACCGCAAATGGTACAATCTTTTTCGAACATAGTTGGAGTGTTTTGACCAGTTTTGTGTTGATAAAGTTATAAGTAGCTCCATTATCTATCAACACCAAAACGTTTTTGCCATTAATGGTTGCGAATAACCTCATGGCAGTAGGCTTGGTGGTTGCCCCTACTGCATGCAAATTGATTTCGCCTTCTTCCGCATGATTTAGGGAGTGTTCTGACTCTGCTTCCTCCTTGTTGTCCATGCGGCTTTGGGCATTTATGCTGGCAATGGGGTTGCTGTCCAGAACACCTAACTTGATACATGGAATGTCTGGATCTTCAGTGTTCAAGCTGTAACCCAAATAATCCTCGTTCTGTCCAGGGAATTGAGGGTCTAAAACAGGTGCAGATGATGGCGTTTGATCAATATTTGTGCCTTGTAAAGCTTGCTGTATGCTAAGCATATTTTCCGCTTCAGTTTGACCAACGAATGATTTAAAGGTCTGATCTCTTGCAGCATGTGAATCTGTCTGTGAAAGATCAGTAAGTCCTTCGATCTGAATAGATGAATCAGGATGTTTGGTAGATGCATTATTCGACTCGTCACAAGACATCTGCATCTTTATCTTGACATCCAAGTCCTGTCCTGAAACACTTGTGTCCTTCGCGTCGCAATCATCTGAAAGTGCATATGCATCTCCTGTGCATAATTCTTTTCCTCTACTGTCATCAACTGGAATTGTTGCTGATGAAATATTTTCGCTTGTTCTCCGAATTGGCATCATAGGAGGTGGAGATGAGAATTCTAAGTTCTGAACTGGTGCAGCATTCTTAGAATTTGATGAAGGAAATACTTGATTCCCATCAAACTCAGAGCAAATATTTGTGATGCTGGATGGGCCAAATCTGTCCATCAATTCTTGCGTGAACCTTGTCCAGCCAATTCGTCTACCTTCTCGACCATAGGTAGCTTTAAGCTGACGCCACCATTGGTTGGCTCTCCCGCATAGGTGACAGGATGCAAAATCAACCCTTTCACCCCTTTCTACACCTTGCTTCTCAAAATAAAATTCAGCTTTGGAGATCCATTCGGTTGGATCTCCTTTCTCAAAGGTAGGGAATTCGATTTTTACCTTAGGCCTAGTGTAGCGGCTTGGGATGTTGTAGTGTTGCCATTCCTCTCTCTTATTTGTCTGCCAAACTTCTGCTTTATGATGACTCCGCATTCCCCTTAGTTGCCACGCTGCTGGCCTTCGATCCAAGACCTCATCATCGCTGCATTCATCATAGGGGTCATGGGGCTGGTGCAAATTCGGTGGCACCTCCCTTCTGCACCCTAGACTCATGTGCACTCTCCCCCTTTCTTGATGAGGGAAGCTGTTCATGGTGAAAATCTTCCTTCGAAAGCAGCCTTCTAGGTTGCTGTGGCAATATACTGCTCTTGGTATTCTCAGTTTTAACTTGTTTTCCAGCCACTCGTGGTGTGTCTCTCTTCAATTGCTCAAGAGAATGGATGATAGAAGATAATTGATGTTTGATATCACTTACCTGGTCATTGAGTAAGCATCGATTCCTCTCTAAGGTCAGAATTCTTCCAAAGTCCTCCTTAGTTCGCTGTTGTAGTGAGGGTGAATGCTGCCAAGATGACATAGTAACCTTGCTGTCCTCACAATTGAATGGTGTTTCTGTTGCTGTCTCAACTAGAGCACTAATTCATAAGGTGATTATGCTTCTTTTCAACTGGTGGTTGTGCTGATCTCTCAATGAAAGCACCAATTTGTAGAGGTGTTTGTGCTGATCTCTCAACGAAAGCACCAATTTGTTGGGGTCCCGATTTTTTCCCCAACTTTTCTACACCTTAGGGGTCAGCACGCCTACTGAAATCCTTCCTAACTTACTGTCCCGTTTGATTCTTGAGTTCCTTTCTTATTTTATATCCCCTAAGCTGTCCTTCGGGTTAACTAATATATATAAAGATATGTTGGATAGGCAAGACAACTCTTAAACCTATCACAACTTGCCTTGGTTGAAGAAGACAACTCTTAACTTCAACCTTAGCTCTTAAGCAAGGAAGACAACTCTTAACCTTGACTTAAGCCCAAGTTATCTCAAGACAACTCTTAAAAGATAACCGAAATATAAACAAGAATAGAAGCAAGAATGCTTACCTTTGATTCTTGATTAATGAATGAGAAAATAACAAAATTCGTAGCTTATCAGCTCCTCACAAATAATGGGCTGTATTTATAGTTCTAAGACAGCCTTATCCTAATTTAACTAGTACTTAGGTTCCTTATCCACTTAGGATATGTTTTCCTAAGTCAACAAGCTTTTCTAAGTCAAATAAAACATTATCAAGATAGACCATATCCTTTGTGTCCTAATCCTACTAGGATTCTTGGTCTTTCTTGAATTCCTACCTAGACTAGAATTTCTACTTTATCTTGTTTTCTACAGCAGTTGGACTTCCTCTTGGCTTATCCTTCTAGGACTAGGACTTTGAATGCATATCCTTCTGCCCTTAGAATTCTTCTTGTCGCGACTATCTTATTGCTACTGGAACTCATCATGAGTGTCCTACATTAATTACGATTAAGTCAAATACTGGTTGGGCTTTCACTGCTGGGCTGCATACTTTCTGTTATCACCCTTGTTATGCGTATTTTCTGGCCCATGCTCTCCTTTGTCGCCCCATTTTCTGCCCATTGCCTTTCCTTCATACTTAGGTTCTCAACACGCTCCCATATGGCGTCTAGTAGTTGATCATCCATCTGTGAGAAAAAGGCCAAGTAACTGGAGTAAAAACAAAGCCAAGCTTTTGGCTTATATATCTGATTAGCACATCAGAAAACAGAATACACACTTCACACCCTGGTTTGCACCATATAACATTACTTGAAAAAGAGCTTACACGTCGAGCAATGTCCAAGAATGGGTGACGTTGGATATCTCTACGGAGATCTGTACGAAGGGCATGTGAGATTGATCAAGCCACTTATACTGAACAAATCGCCTAACACGTTCTCGAATACCTTGAGGGAGTTGACGATGTCTCATCCACTCCTCAGTGTCCCGTCGCTTCAGACTCCACTCCTCAAGTCCCTCGGTAATGGATTGCAAGTAGGTCTGTACCCGGTAAGAATGATTAAGAGGTGAACTAGGGGAAATTTAAGGAACTGAACAACAAAATGGAAGAAATATGTAGTGCTCAGCGGTTTCCTCAGTGCCTGCATGTTCCCATTAAATGAGCCAACAAAACCAGACCACGGAATGCAATGAGTATGGCAAACAATGTTTCCCCAATAAATGTGCTTGTGGGCAAACTCTGGCCATAAGAACTGAAATTTGGAAAGCAAAACAGACATTAAAATTCTGGGCCAACAAACAATTTTATTTGGCAGCTAATTCCGTCAACTAATAGAGCAAAGCTTCAATGAAGCATACCTCAAGTTCTGTAAGCCCCACCGGAGACAACAGAATTACTTCTTGAGGAGCTCCGAGGAGACAATATTATTTGTCAATGCATTTTCAAATATGCCATATGTGAAACTGGTGGCATTTTCAGGATTGCAGTTATTAAACACAAGAGTACTGTTTGCCCATATTCCTCCATCAATATCATCCGATGTGCCACAGTCCAAGTAACGAGGAAAGCATTTTGCAGAACTTAGGTCGTTTCTGCAGGCAGATTTCCAGCATGTTGCATGCCGCTCAATCAAAGACAAATACCATGATGCCCCCCCAGGACCTGCAAGAACAGAGGCCAAATCAATACGAATTTAACACAATTGATAGAAGAGAAATTGCAAATGAGGTACAACCATTGATATTAAGAGACAAGATTTGACTAAGGAGAATTTACTTACATGACTAGCCAACATGTACAGTAAAAGATTATATGCAGCCCCTGCCCAAGCAGTCTTTGTGACTACTCCCGTAGTTTTGATAATATGGTAACTTAAGGAAAAAATTAAATATAATCTGGGAACAAATTGGAGCAGGACAATCAATACGATTGTATTGTTGGTGTGATCAACATGAGAACTTCTAATGGCTGGAAGAACCATATCACAATCTGCCAAATTAAGAGAGGCAGAAGATTGGAAGAACAAGAGCATGTGAACTTATTTTTCTTTAGCTAGTGCATGTGACAAACTTCCGAAAAAGAAGTGAGAGGAAATAGATCATGTTCGATTTAAGCATGTGTAAACATAATAACACAAAGCAAATCCTGTCATTTTCCCAAGAAACAAGAATTCTATCACAATTGTTCCAAAAATTGTTTAACCCCAACTTACTATGTACAATTCCAAGTTAATCTATTATCTTTTCTTACAATCTCTCAGCACCTAAACAGAGTTAAATTAACCTCACCATATTTGCTTTACTCTCTAAGCACTAATGACATTTCATGTAGGAAACTCAATCAAAATTAAAAATCTTCGTCACATATTAAGAATGAATTTTCCTTCCTAGTTAACATGAACTAGCAGTAAGTAAAAATATACCTGCGGAAGGGGAAGAGCGGCGATCAGATCTATGAGCAAATCCCATTTTTGGTACTGCCTTGAAATCTTCTTTGGATCCATAACAAATTCACCCCTGCCAAAAACCCTTGAACTTGGTGAAACGTAAGCCGTCCGCAACTTAATGACCATATGCAACGGGTAAAATACATCGGCAGAAGTTCGGAAACAGGTCATAGTGACCCCCAAATTCAGATCAGTTGCCATACAAGATGAATTACTATTGTTCCCCACAGATGGAATGTTAAGAAACAATGGATCAACAAATAATGCTACCAAGCACCAGAGGAGAAAAAACCGATTCCGTTGCAAAAACATATCACTTCCTGGATTAAGAATTCGCTTCCTTCATGGCTCATAATTTTCTGGAAAAAACCTTTTAACTTTCCAAATTTTGGAATTCTAGAAGTAGTTGCATTTCTTTCACCAATATTGCCCTCAGGTTTTAATAAAGGAGCTGACACTTTGTACACTGGCAATGGCTTCTCCTTGTATCGAGGTTCATTTTTTTCCCAGGAAAATTCAAGATTGTGTTTTCCATCATTGTAAATCCTATAAATGAATTCAAAATCCGATTAGTCATAAATTGCATAAAATTGAAAACCAGAAAGCAGATTAAATAATTACTTCACTAGCTTCTCTTTCTTGAACTCCATACTTTGTTGATATTATTCACGTGCATACAGTACAACCAGTAACCATTTTTCGGCACAGTGTAACTTACTTTAACATTTCTTCTTCAGAACATGGATAATTCAGCTAGAACATAACATCTGGTGTTTGAGCGGCATATTTTTTCACAGAATTTGATGGGAAACATAACATGGGAAGAGAGAAAACCAAGCGGTAGTGTGGTTGACTCCCTTGAAAGCCCACCAAAATCTACAGTAAAAAGCAAAGAAAAACTGCTCATATCTTCGGGGATTTTTTTTTCTCCAAAGTTTGAAGTAACTTTCATGGCAGCATTAAGTTTGGGAGATGCAGAGAAACAGTGAAGAAGACGCGAAGGCCATGACTGAAAAATATTCAAGTCGTGAAGAAGGAAAGAAAGAGATAAGACAGATTTTATTAACAGATTTATCGGGGTATTTTGACTGAGACCATGGTTTTCGTCAGCGACATCAGCAACAAAAATACATTGGGATTTTCTCCCCCGACCACCCTGTCTTTGCGTTGGATTGGTAGGAAATTATTCATTGGATAATAACATTTAGATAACTTTTACAGATAATCTCGCAGGTCGTAACTTCTATTGAAATGACGAAATACCAGTGAATTTTAAGCACTAAAAATGCAAAATAATGAGAATTAATTTTTTATTTTAATAGAAATTAGAAATTTAATTATTATAAAGAAATCAATTTATACTTTTTATTTATAAAATTATAAAAATTCAGGGTCCCAAACATTCTTATTCAAATTATCCATGGAAAACAATGTTCACAAACTTGGAAGGACGGGTGAAACGACGGCCGGCCAACATTCTCTTTTTGGCTTTCTCAAATGAGAAAGCCATAATTACTGGAGAAAAAAATATACCCATCTTTCAATGCAACAGGTGAAATATAATTGAAAGTAACAGGCCCCATTAGTTCAAAATTCATTATTTGACAGCGGGATAATGTCAAGCACAGCACTAGGAACAACAACACACACGAGCGACCACAGACAAATGACATGCAGATCCCTGTCTGATAGATTTTCCGGTGACGAGGACATGAACACAGGCCAAACGCATCGTGGGGGATTTGGAATCTGTGAGAATATTGCAGAGACACAGAATTGAGGGGGAACAAAAATGAGCCATCAATTATACATTATCTGTACGTGGCATAGGCTAAAAGTATGCACAAGTCGTTGAGAGTAGACATTTGGGTTTCACAACAAAAGCGAAAGCTGACACACAGTCCCATAAACAAAACTCTAGAAGCAAAATTGCTTGTGAGCAGGCGAGCTCTGAGGGATTTTGCCGAAGAACATGGTGGAGGACATCATGTAAGCTTCAATTCCCATGCTGACTAACACCGCTGACGAGCCCTTTACACAAGAAAAGTATCTAGGATTTCAAACGAACAGAGACTTCGTACATTTCAAGCACGCAATCTAGTATAAAGGGGGAATGATTTGCAATCACTTAGAACCGATCATAAAAGAATAATTAGAATTTGGTGTTGTTTACTGAATGACTTAAGCTTCCATTCCAGAATCTGATTTAGAGAGGTAGAATTGAAATGTTGTATCTTATAACAATTATAAAATGATTCCCATTAAAAATTATTGTTTGTGCTTCGAACAAAAGCAATATGACAAGAAAACCACGGGGTCTTGTAGCAGACTAAATTGTCGTCATGAAACAACGCATGACGAATCCCAAATCACGGTTGTCCTTCAAAGCTAGGCACATTGCACTTGCTGTGGAGTACATATGTATTAACGCTACAGTCAATAAATTCATCTTGCCAGGGGAGAATGGTAACAGATTATTTGGTTCATGTGTGCCATGAAATCCTTCTTTCAAGGCATTCAAGGAAAATTTAACCCGGATTCAATCAATAAATGGCATTATTGATTTCAACATGATCAGTACCATAACCATTGCCAACTGATCTCTATCATGTAAACCACAGAATCAATATTAATAACAAATATCAAAGACTATTTATTGAGTCCCTATCAACACTAAAAAGCAACAGTACACCACTCGTAAGTCCCAATGCTTTTTGTTTGTGAGACAAATCCTCGAGGCCATGCAGTGCCCATCTAGAGATGGAAACCAAGCCAGGATATTGCTGCATAATAATCAACGAAGCAAAGAACTGGACCACAAAGATATCTAAATCCTACCACAGAAAGACAGTAGATACTTAAAAACCTCATGCAACAAACCACAAACATAAAAACACAGCTGGCTGCTGAGTCTGGGTGAATCGATCCTCCAGCAGAAACCAAAATAAAATGAGGAAGCCACTTTCGTCAAGGGAATTTCACAGCATAACAAAAGTTGTACAAATCCAAGTAGATCAAACATATATTGTCTGGGGCAGAATATGTAAAAGCAGCTTATGAAGGTCTGCTGGCAAAGGCCAATTTGGTACTGGACCTCTCAGATGGCAAGAGCTCCTCTAGCAGCTAAAGCAACACCAATTAGGCAAGGTCACCAAAAGACATGAATAATCCATGACTCCAGAAACAGATGAATTCCATATGAAAAAAGAATTGAAAGTGACTTTGGAGCATAACCACATAAGAAGATTCAGATAACCATGTCATTGTCTATTATATATGCTCCCAAGAAGAAACTTGTCATTGTAAATACTAACTTCATACTAGACTTAGTTTTTTAATTTGAAAGCCCATTTGTTTTAGAAAGCCCCAACTTCTGTAGAACAGATTAAGTACCTTCAGAAGTGTTTGAAGCAGCTCCATTATCCATTTAAGTTAAATAAAAGAAATGCCACTAGAATTTGAGGGAGATGCTGCATAGCAGGAGATTCAATCAAACAGAAGCATCTAAAGATGAAGCCGGTAGGGATCCACAATCATTGAAAATTGAAGATCCCATAGCAGGGCAGCACAGAATGAAGGCCCAGGGCAGTGTAGAACCACAAAACCAAGGATGCAGACCCAGAAGAGAAGACACCTTGTCCTCGACATAAAAAAAAAGAAAAGAAAAGCACATACTTTTAGCAGCATTCTAAACAGCTTTCTCGAGAAAATTATAAAGTAATAACTCAATACTGTTTTTCCCAATAAGAAACTGCAACTATTCATTAACTAAAACCAATAAAATCCACAGTAATGAAGTAAGAAGAAAACTTATCCAAAACCACGAGCCTGAAGGCGTCACCCAAATAAAAACATAGTTGTATTGAAGTCCAAACATACTAAACACACTTAATCCCAGTATCCTCTCAACTGATGCAGTTAACTAGTTTTCACAGCTCAGCTCCGGCTTCTGCGACGATCTCTTACACCATTTCTGCAGAAAATTTGGCAGTAATGTTTCATTGATATGATATATTAATAGCCAAACTACACACAGAAGCCTAATCGAATGAATTCATGCATGTTTTTTTTTGCATTTTTACTTAATTAATGCACTATTGCTTCTGCAACAGTAAAAGTTCTTTTGGTACTTCAACAAGGAAGCTCTTCAACCAATCAACATGGCAGAGACCAAAAACAATAGTAAAGAAAGAACACAAAGTTTAAGGAATTTACCCATTGGCATATGGCAACTCCTCACGTCCGCGGTATGGTGGTGATCTGCTATAACTACGCCCATGAGGAGACATGCTGCGGCGTCTTGGGGATCGCCCACGGGGGCTGTAACTCCTGCTTAGCAATAATGAGGTCATTAAAGTATTTTAATGAAATTTTATGTGTCACACACCATCTGATTTATTTCTTTTGAAAGTAACTATTGAAAAATACAATACACAAATAGGAGGATAACCACGCAAAGCCAGAACATAAATATGATGCACCAAAAGTAAAAACAGGCATCCTAAAGTATAAAACAACATCTTATCCAGTGAAATCACCTTCGTCCATAACTTGGGCTCCTGCGATATCTAGGACTGCGGCTACGACGCCTTCCTGAGCCACCACGCATTCTACATTCACGGGCAAAATGACCAGGCTCACCACACTCATAGCACTTCAAATCAGAACCACCATAGCGACCACGACCCCCTCCGCGGCCACCACCTCCACCTCTTGAATTGTGAGAAAGCTCAACTCTCCAGCCATTCTTGCCTATACCAAATATATGGAGTGACAACTCAAAAGATACAACTTCTTAAATGCTAATAGCAGATGCAAAATGCAGCTTTAAGCAAAAGAACAGAAAATAGTTAGTTGGAGTACATCAAGGGAAGGCAATACCAAATGCAACAACAGTATTTCTTTTTGGCATCTTCTTATACCGAACCAAACACACACAAAAGAGAAGAAGAAAAATCAATGCATTTGTGAAATCGCATATCATTAAACAAGCAAGGGTGGTTGATATAAAGAGAGAAGGATGCCAATCACATCAATGATGGTCACGATCGGAGAAATAAAGGATCTTTTTGACATACCATCTATGTCCCGAATTGCATCCTGTGCATCCCTGTAGTCATCGAAGTCAATAAAAGCATAACCTGGTGGCCTACGGGCAACCCAAACACTGCAGACAACAATAACTATAACAATCAGCAGGGAAAAACATCAAAATTTGTATGCTTAAAGCTCAATAAACAAAATTTCCGGCCCATGGTAAGCCCTACAAAACACCTGCCAACAACATCACAGTTGTCAAAACAGTCCTTTTAATCATGAAGACAACAAAAGCCAAGCGGCTCACACTTCGCCAACAATGCACTAACCATAACAAATTGACAGCTCACAGCTAAAGTTGCCATTTGATTTCCAAGATAAGGTAAATTAAAGCAAACATGCATACACACAACCACAAGTGTTACACTCAACTAATATGTACAGACGTTTTACCTGCGAATAACTCCAAACACACGAAACTCATCCTCAAGATCCCGCTCAGAAACTCGCGAATCCAAGTTACCCACGTAAACACGAGACATTTCTCAAAGAAACCTGTCACATAAACTCAGTATTAACAAGAAGAAGCCAATTTCGAGTGGACACACAAGGCATAGTCAAAATTTAAAACACTGAAAAAAGGTACAAGCAAAATACCAACATTATACGTTAACATTTGAACACGCTCCAAGCTCATAAACAAATTAAATAATAACATCATTCAAAAACCACCCAAAAAAATAAAAATCCATACATCCACTTAAATTGAATAATCTAAAAAATAGATATTGATCAACAAAAAATAAGACATCGCAAAGACATCAAATTTCCTTCAGTCCCCGAAAATTCGAAATATAGGTTGGCAATTAACGAATCTGAACTTCTTATTATCCGAAGAACGAGAGATTGTAGGCACAAGCTAGAATGAAAAGACGAGTATTTGTACAAGAGAGATCTGAACCTGAAGTATTTGCAGAAAAAGGAAATAAACCCCAGCAGCAAGCGCAGTGTTTCTCGTTTTCTCGCACGTACGCTTTACGCTTAGTAGGGCATTAGGGCTTTGCATTTTATAAATGGCAATTGTACACCCAGGTCCTTTCAATTTGTGTTATTACTAAATGACCCCGAATTATTGGTTTTGTTTCATTTTGATACCAAAACTCTTTTTTCCTTTTTCCCTTGTGAAGAAAAATGAATTGAAATTCAAGAGTCAAAACCCAGAACTTACAAGTTGGCTTTGAATTTAGTGTATGGCTAATTGATTATTGACCCATCCCATGGTTGAGTTTCATTTGAGCTTACCTCGTTAGAGAATAAAAGGTAAGAGAAATTTTCAGAACAAAGTTCTTCTTGATTTCTGAATTGTAACTCTAATTATTGAATCACACAGAGAATACAGAAAACGATTGGTATGTCCAGAATATGTGCTAACTACTAATCATAACAAACAGCTGAATTACAACTACTGATCTAATAAGAATATATCCAGCCCAGCTCCAGCTTAACAATGAGTCTTGATTGAAGACCAGTTTGATTTTCTCAGCCATTTCCAGAAATTGCAGCAGCATGCTAGTAGTACTCCTATCATGCAGGCCTTGGGAAATTTACAATGTGACATAATATTTCTCAAGAAATCAATGTCCCTGTATCTTTGTATTTAGACAGCACCAGTAGTCGACTCATTGACAACTGAATATTCCAAATTTCTAATAAGATTTTGCTCAGTCTCTAATCCTAGCCCTCCACATCAAATCAACTACCCCTCTCCTATGTCTAATTTATGGCAGGGGAAATTTTATCAACCATTTGAGCAAGTTCCCAACATGGAATTATTAGATATCGTAGGTATATCTTTTTCCTTTTCTAATTTCTATTTTCAAGATGGATTAATCCTGTTTGATGTTTTTCGGTATGTAAATTCGGGTCTCGACTCACTTGAATGTGGAGGAATTTAGCATCCTTCTGTTGTAACATACAACATTTAATGATATTACATCATGTATCTTGTTTTAAACTTTGTCTGGTTATTTTTTAAAATAAATATTTTCATAATTTATTTTTGGTCGTTGTTCATTTCATTTCTCTGCCATGTTGGGATATGAAAAGCATGGTACCATTAACATAAAAGACATGAAACCACAATCATGATAATAATAATTCTAATGATTTTATTTCCTTTATTCAATACGATACCATGGTTTTGCTGCTAATTAACAGAGATAAAGAGCTGATCAACAACAATGAAATGGATTGATCAATCAAGCTTCAAATCTCCGACCATAGAAAGACGATTCAGTCTCCATTCCTTCATACCCTGCATGCATGGATATTTGAAAATAAAATAAAAATTAAAACATATGACTGAAACATAATGATTTGATCTAGAGATATATAGAATAGTACATACTGTTGGTAAGAAATGTTAATAACACCGGAAGCAGTATCAGCGATGGAAGCAAATGCTTCTTGCGACAAGTCAATGGTTCCCCTACACGACGCAGGTGGGCAGCGGTCGACAATTTTCACCACCACAGCGCCGCTTCCCCGACAAGGAAATGGAGTGCCAGCCTTCGTCCCGCCAACACAATTTACTTGGTAATGTTGACCACATGCAGCACCGCCGTTCCATAGCGCTTCACTCGCGGCTGCTATCATCACCCCTTGATCTTCGAATCCGAAACAAGCAGACGCTGAAACCAAAAGAGCAAAATGCAAATGCTTTCTCAATAAATAATAACATAACATGGTATTATCAAAGAAGATTGAAGTGTTTGATAAAGAAATTAATGCTCACGCGTGTATGGAGGAGTGTAATAAGTTGCAGTATCATAATTCTCAGCCGATGCCGTATAGAAGTAGCTCAGAATCAATCACGATGATAAAATGAGAGCAATGCGAGAGTTCTTCAACAGGGAGGACGCCATTGATTGCTTGCAAGGAATGAAAAAGGCAGCAAGCTAGAAACTGGAGATTAACAATTCACTTTTATGTAGAAGCTTGAAGTTTGAAGTGGTGCTGTGATTGCAGTGGAGGAGAGTTACTTATAGGTCAAAACCTTTGGACGATACTGATTTTTAATATTACATATTGATGATGAATACAATGTTTGATGAACCTGCTATCATTGGTTTATTAACATCATCAACCTTTTCCTTGTCAACAAAGTCGGCCGGCAGGCAAACTATGAGATATTTACAATCCAGTAAATTTTATTTTTAATTTTTTAATAAATTTTTATTATTTTATTAATTAAATAAATTATTATATAATTTAATAAAATCTTGATAAAAGAAATTTTTGATTTTTACAGGACTGTAACTCATGAAATAGTGGAGCTCTATCATCACTTCACTTACGAGGCAAGGATAGGTTGTATTATTAAGTGTACAAATACAATGTTCGTATTATTATGTATGCAAATACAGTGTTCGTATGTAAACGTGCATTAATTTATAGCTAAGATTTTGTAGCATCTATAAATCTTTGCCAGCAGTGGTAGGTCACAAATGCAGTCCTTGGGAAACTTACAATGTGACATAACTCCCCAAGTGATATAGATAGATCAATGCCGTCCTTGGAGCTTTGCATGTAGACAGCATGGCATGACAAGCAACAAACTTGATAGACAAACTGAATATTCCAAAAACTTTCAGTAAAGTTTTCCCAGCTCTTCCCCCGTCAAATCGACAAGCACTCTTCTCATACCTAATGGCAAGAAGAAATTTCAAAGAACAATTGTTTGAGAAGGTAACTTAAGTGTTGAAGAATCTTTTCGCAGAATACTCAATGATATTACGTCAGGTAAATCTCGTCAAGATCCAGTGATCTGCTACTTTTCCAAACATTTTTCGGACGGACAAATGCCGTGTAATGTTCTTCTTCGGTCTCACCCACTTAAATGTTGTAGAATCTGTGAATGTGATCCATATTCTAACTTAAACTTTTATTTTTCATTCTTTCTTCTTGTATTGAGGAAGTTTTTGAGAAAAAATTGACTTTAGCTGAATAATTGAGTCAAGTTTCGGATAAAAATTATTAAGATAATTAGTAATAACGGTAATTTATTATTAGTTTACTTTAAAAATATTTATCTTATACCAAAATTGCATGCTTTGCTTTTTTTTTCCCCTCTGTGAAATGAAATCAAAAGAAGATTAGTGAAATGCTTACGCACGTAAGGTTGGGGGGGGTTGGTTGTAGTTCTTCAATTGGAACCAACGAGTAAAAGCTCAGAATCAAGCCGGATAGAAGAAAGAAGGAAGTGGGAGAGTTTTTAATTGGAATGCCATTGATTTCAAGAACACAAATAGCTGCTATCGCTAGCTTGAGAGAAGAAGCCAATTCTGTGAAACTAATATGAAAGCTAACCAAAGCTTCGAAGTGTTACTGATCTGCATGGTGGTGTAATTTACAGGGTGAGACGATCATTGGACGGTGTTAAATACATACAATGTTTTGATTAACTAAGGGTGGTCATGCAGGCCTTGGGAAGTCCCAAAATAATGTCTCCCCAGCTATGTATTTATGAATAGCATAACATCATTTACAGTGTTTTCCCAATACGAAAGTGAGATGAAGTCTTCATTATAGGCATGCGGGATTCACGTACTATTAACACGTGCTCACAAATTTATCGAATCTGCATTACCGAAATAACAACGGTCTAAATAAGCGCTTCGTGATTCTAAATAAGCGCTTAGTGCTTCAACTTTTTACTTCTTCTTGGGACCTTTAAGTTTGACAAAATAATCGGAAAATGCAACACGTAACGTGAATTCTATGGTTACTCCATACACATAACAAAAAGAGTCGGATCGAGATCTGCTTAATCTCTAACAAACCCATTTATTCAAAACTTTACTCCACTGTATTCTCCGACAGTTTCTACTTTCTGATCAGGCGTTACTATTATTATTTCCTTAACGCTCTTGCTTCATTTTCCAGCTCTTTCTGCACCACTAACTGTAAGTGAATCTCATTCTTTATCTGTATACAGTCAGCTTATTCACAATAATTTATTTTTTTTCCTTTTGTTTTTGTTGGATTTCACTCCAGTGTCCATACTTTTGGATCCAAAACGATGAAATGTACTGAAAATGTACAGTGAATGTGCCATTAGGTCAAGTAACCATAGGCGTGGGATTGGGAGAACCCATGCCATTTCTAGGTTGGCAAACCTTTTTTTATCGATCCTATGGGCTCGTGTGTGAAATTTTATATGAAGACAACCATGATCATTCTGGATTGTGCACAAATTTTTGCATCAAATCGCTTGTGCTTTATGACACTTTTATAAACAACAATGTACTTTAAATAATAGCCTGAAATCCAGATTTTAGCACCAAAGAATTGTTTATGTGTCAACTGTTGCACACTCTCTCTTGGCTTTGCATATTAATATTTTAGATTTGCTTGCTGTTAAAGATCATTGGAAGCATAATTTGATGATTTAAATATGGCTCATGAATTTAGATTTCCCACTTCCTATTATTTCATCTTACTTTGTGTTTTCAAATATATGATTCATGGTACATCATGAAACAGCAACTGTAGAGCAAAAATGTCTCGAGAACCAGCTTCATATTCACCCAAAAGGATCCTCATAACTGGCGCAGCTGGTTTTATTGCTTCCCATGTCACCAACAGACTCGTCCAAAATTACCCCGACTACAAAATCGTGGCCCTTGACAAGCTAGATTACTGTTCTAGCCTCAGGAATCTCATTCCAAGTCGTTCCTACCCAAATTTCAAATTTCTCAAGGGTGACGTTACCTGTGCTGATCTTATTAATTACCTCTTGGTTGCCGAAAACATTGATACTATTATGCACTTTGCTGCTCAAACACACGTGGATAATTCTTTTGGCAACTCTTTCGACTTCACGAAGAATAACATATATGGCACGCATGTACTTCTTGAAGCCTGTAAAGTCACAAAGCAAGTGAGGAGATTCATTCATGTTAGTACTGATGAAGTTTATGGTGAAACTGACATGGAAAGTGACATTGGAAATCCTGAAGCTTCTCAACTTCTTCCTACAAATCCTTATTCTGCCACCAAAGCAGGAGCTGAAATGCTTGTCATGGCTTATCACAGATCTTATGGCCTTCCAACCATCACTACTCGAGGAAATAATGTCTATGGCCCAAATCAATACCCGGAAAAACTGATCCCAAAATTCCTTCTTCTTGCCATGAAAGGCAAGCAGTTGCCTATTCATGGCAATGGCTCAAACGTAAGAAGCTATTTGTATTGTGATGATGTTGCTGAAGCATTTGATGTTATACTCCACGAAGGAGTGATAGGGCATGTTTACAATGTTGGCACTAAGAGGGAAAGACGAGTACAAGATGTGGCAGAAGATATATGCAAGCTGTTTAAATTGGATCCTGAAAAAACTATACAATATGTTCAAGACAGACCATTTAATGATCAGAGATATTTCTTGGATGATAAGAAGCTTAAGAAACTTGGATGGAAAGAAAGAACGTCTTGGGAAGAAGGGCTAAAATTGACAATGGAATGGTACACAAAGAATCCACATTGGTGGGGCGATGTCTCTGGTGCTCTTTGCCCTCACCCTTGCATTTCATTGCTTTCTGATCCCAATGAAAATGACGATACATGGTACTTGCATTACGGGTACCCAACAATTGGTAGGATTAATGCAAGTTCAGAACTGAAATTTCTAATATATGGAAAGACTGGTTGGATTGGTGGGTTATTAGGAAAGTTCTGTGAAGACAGGGGGATAGTATTCAAGTATGGAAAAGGAAGATTAGAAGACAGGAATTCATTAATGGAGGATATAAGGACAGTAAGGCCAACTCATGTGTTTAATGCAGCTGGGATTACTGGTAGGCCTAATGTTGACTGGTGTGAATCACACAAGGTTGAAACTATACGGGCTAATGTGATGGGCGCGCTAACTCTAGCGGATGTTTGCAAAGAGAATGATCTGTTAATGATGAATTTCGCGACTGGCTGCATATTTGAGTACGACAATGAACATCCAGAAGGATCAAGTCGTGGATTTAAGGAGGAAGATGAACCAAATTTCACTGGTTCTTTCTACTCCAAGACAAAGGCTATGGTATGTTAACATTGGTAGATAAATTTCAGTTGCTCAAATTGGTGTGTGTTTATCTTTTTCTAACAATATTGAGATGCAGGTTGAGGGGCTAATAAAAGAGTATGCAAATGTGTGTACTCTCAGAATCCGGATGCCAATTTCTTCTGATCTTAGCAACCCAAGAAACTTCATTAAAAAAATCACTCGTTACAGCAAGGTGGTTAACATTCCAAATAGCATGACAGTGTTGGATGAACTCGTACCAATCTCCATTGAAATGGCGAAAAGGAATCTCAGAGGAATATGGAACTTCACCAATCCAGGAGTCATAAGCCATAATGAAATCTTGGAGATGTACAAGAGTTACATTGATCCTGAATTTAAATGGATGAATTTTGACTTGGAAGAGCAGGCAAATGTTATCGTGGCACCAAGAAGTAACAATGAACTGGATACAACAAAGCTAAAGGAGGAGTTTCCTGGATTGTTGTCAATTAAAGATTCAATTATCAAATATGTCTTTGAACCAAACAAGAAAACTTGAGAGACAGAATGACACATCATTTGCAGAGAATTTTAGCTTAAATTTAGAAATTGGATCGTGGCATAATTGCTATGCCTATCAGAGATTATTTGGATTATTTTTGCTATTGAGAAAGTGTAATTTTTTCACTTGTTCTGAGCAGTGGACAAATATGCTTTAAGAGAGAAATCTCACTTGGGAAGACACATCGGACATGTCTATAAATTCTCTAAAACATGAAAAGTCTTGTTCAATTTCTTTCTCGAGCCCGAATAGAATGCCTTACTCCCATACCAATCCTGGAAACTCTCATTTCGCAGACAATGTGTCCCTCACATGTAGAATCCAGCTAATCAAACGAAACAATTATACCAGATTTGTCCTAAACAACAAAGAATTTGTTGGGCGCCAAAAACTTGCCATTGGAGTGTTGCTCATTTACAGAATCTTAATGAACATGGGCAAGTATTTGACCGCTCAACAATTACCAACAGATAAGATCGTTGAGCTGTACAAGTGTAAGATCGCTAACAAAGCCATCTAATTATAATTAGTTTCCCCTACTCCATCGGCTTGGACTCTAATTCAATGCAATTCAATCAACCTATCAACTAAAAACTCAAACTTGGATTGGATTTGAGTGATTGAGAAAGTGAAAGAGATAAATGGAGTACTCCGGCGAAGAATTCGACGTAATAGTGGTGGGTGCGGGAATCATGGGCAGCTCCACCGCCTATCAACTAGCCAAAAGAATGTCAGAAACTTGTACAACTCGAGACAATTCATATAAAATTTTTAATTTATATATATAATTAATTTATAAAATTTATTAAAATATAATTTAAATTATTTATTATTACGAGTTAATATTTTATTAAAAATTAAAAAGTAGATTATAGAAGGAGGGATCCTAATCCATATTCAGGAGACTTTCTCGCGGACAATTCATCAAATTGTTTGAATGCATGGACAGAAAGAATGTTAATCCCTACCTACCACTTTAAACGTACAAAAACCCATAATAAATTGATAATGCATTAGGCAAGACGGTCTAAAATGCAAGCAGTTGTCCCTACGGGAAGCAATTTAGTGAAAAGGAAAGTAATTGAAGGTTGAAACTGCCAAAGATGTAACTTGGATCAGGAAGACGCATTTGATGCTCTGTTGGGCATGGATGTAAAGCAAAAGCAATCAGGAAGGCTTGTAAATTTTTAATTGATTGCCACCATAATTTCCTGGTATTCTAGAAATTCTTGCTCGCAGCACAACGAAGTTTGTAGTAAGCTTCTTCTTTAAAGTTAAATAGATAGATATGTTCCTAGAGCAGGGCCTTCCTCATCATCCCATCATTAAATTTAAATTTCAAGCAGAGTGGAGTGCAGTCTCAGCTGACATTAGTGTGAATATCTTTTTGTCTAATAAATGGATCTAAATTCAGGTAGAGTTCAGCTTCGGCAAACATACCAATGGTGGGCAAACTGGTGTGCGGGGGTCTCTTTCCTTGTTACAGTCTTCACGTGAAGGCAGGCAGTTGCTGTACTGGGAATGACACGAGTCACGAGTTGAAAGTGGAAGATGATTGTATATTATATTGTTGGAATGTCTGTGTCACTTGCAGAATCAGTGGCTGCTGTGTGCCATCCATTCCCAATCCCGTGTTCACTGGTGCTACATATAAAAATTCCACCAAATGCCGCCGCTGCTACAGAGCAAAGATTCGCTCATTTCTGGAATCTTGAAGACTGTGACATCTCACCACAATAAATAAACCTGCATCCCACGGCTATGATTCTTTACTGGTAAATGTGAGGTGAGGGGCATGGCGAAGGTGACAACGAAAAGATATATTTTACAGAAAAGATTAAGGGGATGAAGGAATTAACGGTGAAACGTACAAAAAAATGCCCCACCATCCAACATTGTAAATGATAATGGAGGTAATAAAAGTGTAGCAGCACTCCCCTTTTTTTTTAATGTCAATGGCTTGATTACGTCTGGCTCATGATAATAATGACAAAGAGTCTTATAATGATCGTCTACAATAATAATAATAAATACTATTTAGAATAATGGCAGAATTATTCCACGTGTTCACGGGAGATTATATTCAATTCTCCATCATTCATAGTCTACTTTGAAGAGTTCACAAAGAATGGATGACGGCGGAGTTTAGAAAAATGAAAGCAATCGTCAATTCAACACTCAGGGCAGAGAAATAAATGGAACGCATGAATTTCTCTTCTCCTGATAATTATATGTGTGTATTGTTGCAAAATTAATTGGTTGAAAATCAAAACAAGGAATGCACGGTCTTGCTTTAAATTACAGAGGGTAGAAATTTCCCACCTAATGCTTGCTTGCCTGCCAGCTCAACGGTTACAGAGGTTAGTACGACAGGTTGCTGTTCGGATTAAGACCGAAATGGCAAGGAGGAAATTTTTATCAAACATGTGGTTATTTTCAAGTAGTTCCCACGTTAAAAGTCGATCTCTCCTAATCAGATCCAAGGACTGAACTCCAGTTTCTGTCGAGTAAACGAATCCTGTCCGGATCACAAAAAATGGAATATTCGAGCGAAGAATTCGACGCAATAGTGGTCGGTGCAGGAATCATGGGCAGCTCCACCGCCTACCAGTTAGCCAAAAGAGGTCAGAAAACTGTACTACTCGAGCAATTCGATTTCCTACACCACCGTGGATCGTCACACGGCGAGTCACGCACAAACCGCGCTACTTACCCAGAAGATTACTATTTTCCCATGGTCATTGAATCTTCTCTTTTATGGGAGCAAGCTCAGTCTGAAATCGGCTACAGAGTCTATTTCAAATCTCAACATTTCGACTTGGGTCCTTCAGAGAACAAGTCTCTACGCTCAGTTATTTCCAGCTGTGAAAAAAACTCGATCTCACATCAAGTCCTTAATCGTCGCCAAGTGCTCGATAAATTCTCCGGCCGGTTTGATGTTCCGGAGAGTTGGGTTGGCGTGGCGACTGAGCTTGGTGGTGTAATTAAGCCCACCAAAGCAGTATCTATGTTTCAAACACTGGCTATTAAAAATGGGGCAACTCTTAGAGATAACATGGAGGTCAAAACTATATTGAAAGATAACGTGAAAGGAGGAGTTACAGTGGTTGTTAACAATGGTGAAAAATTCTGGGGTAAAAAATGCGTGGTGACGGCTGGTGCTTGGTTGGGAAAGCTGGCTAAAAAGATCAGTGGAGTTGACTTACCAATTCAACCAGTGGAAACTAGCGTGTGGTATTGGAGGATCAAGGAAGGAAACGAGGCTGAATATGCTGTGGGTGGAGATTTTCCAACTTTTGCAAGCTATGGTGATCCTTGCATATATGGTACGCCATCTTTGGAGTATCCAGGATTGATTAAAATCGCCGTACATGGTGGCTGCCCGTGTGATCCGGATAAGAGGCCATGGGGACCCGGAATTCCTTTGGGCTCTTTGAAGGAATGGATTGAAGGGATATTCGCGGGTCGGGTTGATTCAAATGGGCCAGTTGCTACGCAGTTGTGCATGTATACAGTGACACCAGATGAGGATTTTGTGATTGATTTTCTGGGAGGAGAGTTTGGAAAGGATGTGGTTATTGGCGGCGGGTTTTCGGGTCACGGTTTCAAGATGGCTCCCGCTGTGGGGAGGATACTGTCTGTTCTTGCGCTCAGTGGGGAAGCTAAAGGAGTGGAGTTGAAGCACTTTAGGATAGCCAGATTTAAGGAGAATCCTAAAGGGAATGTCAAAGATTATGAAGATCATCAGGTCAACTTCTATGTCAATCCCCAGTGAAACTGTTTGATCAATCATTCTTGTCCATCCACAGTACGTAGCATTGCATTTCTAAATTTCTATTACTTAATTAAATCCTAATGTTTTAAGTTTCTGACTTTTATTTATTAAAAATATTTCAATTTAACATAATGAAAATTTTAAAATACATCGGCCTATAAATACATCACAAGCGGATGGAATAAATGTAGTACTTGCCATCTTCTTCTTCTGTTTTCGTTGCATATTCCGTTACACAATTCATCATCTTGCCCGGCTTAAACGAAAATCTCAAGACTTTAATGTCACAAAACAAATTTGGATGTTGGGTCGGAATCAGAAAACTAAGCCGCCAAGTACATAGAAATCAAAACTAACAAATATGGGTGTCCAGTTTGCTACAAAACTATACCGTTGCTTGTGTACAGCTAAGTAAGAGAACCTTCGGCTTATAGAATATTGTAACAATCACAGTAACCATTCTCGATCTCTCTCTTCTCTAATACTAACAAGGATTTTAGGCTTATTGGATGCAACCAAACAATTCTGAGATTTATGAAAATAAAAAATGGGAAATCACAGTAGCTTGGTTGAGCTAAAATAATCAATCAAATCTGATCACATCTAGAGAGAAAAACTTAGTGATTACAAGGAGAAGCTCGACACTCTTTTGCAGCACAATTATGAATGGAATTTCATGTTCGTCTTGCCTTCAAACTAAACAGAGTACCTGAGGAAAATTAGAAGAATTACTTTTAATAGTTCAGTCTCATTAAAGATGTGTCTACTTAAAAGATTATGTATGGAAATTTGCTCCAACAAAAAATATGATAGGATTACTAACCACTACGGCCGGTCAAAATACAAAACTTGCAAGAAGTGTGTGTAATAAAGCCCAATATGGTATAATACTAAGCCGTAAAGAAGATTGTCGCATGAGTGCCCGGTCACAAGAAACCCTGGAAGATGGGATGTGTTAGATAAATTTAAGCCAACTTGTAGCATCTTGATAAGCCTCAAATTAATTTTTAAAAAAATGACGAAGAAAAGGAAAATGCTTTACCATAGGCCGTCTATCATATCTGTTACGGGTCTTGATAATTCGTGATGTTGTAAGTGACTTGAAACCATGAACTACAAGGGAAAAAAAATGTGTTTCATGAATTCCATGGCTAACTTAGATGTGCGAAGAGAAGAAAGGATAACAAACGTATCAATTGCAGGATATTACCTTTATCATCATCTTCGTCTTCCAGCCTACCACTAGTTCTACCGGGTTCCATATCTATAGCAATAGCAACTTGATCATTATTATTGACTTTCCGCAAACTACGAACTTGAGATGTAGTGGAGGGTCCAGGTGCATCCCACTTGTTTACCTGTCCATGAAAGTCCATCAAGATTTGGATTTTTTATCATAAGAATCTAGTTGCTCTGAAATAAAGACTTTACCAGGTGAACCAACTAGTAACCACCAAAAACTAACCCAAAACCGCTTAACTAGAAGGATTACAAGGAGATTGCATTAACATTCTTTTCTTTCTCAGCTTCCTGTACTACTTATCATGAGCAGACCAACATCTGCAACCATGTTGAAGGCAGGGAAGATGAAGTGGGAGTGCAAATAGGAATGCCTATAATAATTCAAAAGTGGAAGGAATTCCTTTTGGAAATACAAATCTGTCCTACCAATTTGATAAATTAAACTCTGCATGTAAACTTGAAAGTAGCTACTCTAACTGTCAATACCCATGGCCTATAAATTCACTAATTGTTTCCTTGAAAGACATCACACTGAAATTTCAAGATCTGATATCTTTCCAGAATCATTTAACAGCTATGAATGCATGATTTTATACACACACACACACACACACACACACACATACTTGAACCTTGTAATAGAATCATAAGTATCTTTCTTTTTTATTTTATGCACAAAATAATATAAGGTTTCAATAGTTAAAGATCATATTTCACTCATCAGTACTTCATAAGATGTGGTAGATAGTGAAGTGATATCAAGAAATTTAGTAACACATCAGATGACTCACCACAGGTTCAACTCCTAAAATTTCAGAGGTTAAACCAGTTGCCTGGCCTGAATCTCCAACATCTTCAAGTATGTTTATGTGTGCCTCCTTCTCATGTAAGGAATTCTGAAGAGTTTCGTCTCTGTGAGTTAACTCTTGTGCTTTGTTCCTTTCTACTAGCAACAATGCATCTCGGCTTTGGGCCACTGCCTGCAAATCCTCAAATTCAGATCTAATTCCCGAAACCTTTCTCCGGAGTATTTCCTTGTGCTCATGTATCTGACTGCTTTCCTTATCAAAATGCATGTCACGCACCCCAACCTGAGAAAATATGGTATCAACCCAAGACAGAAACTCCTGAATATCATCAAAATCTTTCTTGTTACTCGTCTGAGATGCAACAAGAGCGTCATTGGTGCATCTAGTGACCTCCTGTCTCAAGAAAGAGATCTCAGCATCCTGATCTTGCAATTGAGCTTGAAGGTTTTCAACCTCACTGAGAAGAGTTTCAGACATATGATGAAGCTCATTGAACTTGCTCACAGTAACAGAAAGCCTTTTTGCAATCTTTCCACGGGAAGCTTCAAGGTTCTCCAAATCTAGATTATTTTGTTGCACAACTTTTTCCAATTCCTCAAGTTTGTTCTTCATCTCTTCCATCTGAATCTCCTCCTCCTCGAGTGCTTGCGTTAGAGCCTCTATTTCTGTGGGCAGAAAAACAAAAAGAAAGAAAGACAATAAAGTATTCATATTCTGAAGAATTGCCTAAATTAGTCCAAAAAAAAGCAGTTGCCATAAAAGGGTGGATTCAAACAAAACTGACCTTGGTCCTTGGCAGTCACCACATCAGAAAGTGATCTGACAGTGTCCTTTGACTCTGTTAAGGCAGCTCGCTCATCTTGCAGCTCCTTAAATCTCTCCTCCAATAGGTTTCGTTCCTCCTCCATCACCTTCCTTTGTTGTTCCATATTATGTATCTGAATTGTGCAGATTGAAGATCTAGTGAGTAGCTTCGAGCAGCAGCTTCAGCTTCCTTAATTTGATTAACAAGCTCCATGCAAATTGTGTCTTTTTGAATGTCCATCTCCTGAAGCTCTCTCTGTATATTTGCAATGGTTATTTTCATTTCCTTAAGGTTAGTTTCTACAAATGCAGTTTTCATAATAGCAAAATCCTTCAGAGTCAATAATAATTTGTCTGCAATAGCCTTGATAAATTCCTCAGAGGAAAAATTAGTCTGTCCACCAAAAGGAAGTCCTCCGACAATTGTTGCAGAATGACCTCCTACCAGCTCAGTTTTTCTGTTTTCAATTTCTGTGATCGAATTAGCACATGCTTCATAAAGCAAGGCAATGTTTCTGCGCAACATCATGGCATCCAAAATCCTTTTCTTTTTCAATTGACTCCAATCGTTTAATGTCTCTCTTCAAGGCTTCAAATGACTTTTTCTGGGAAGTCAACTCTCCAGAAAGGATCTCCATTACATTAAAAACATTGTTTGCTTTATCATGTAATAACTTGGGGTGCTTATGTAATTTATCTCTCAAAGCATCAGAATTACCCTTCAATTCTTGCAGAGTACTTCCAACAGAACTACAAGCTTCCATTATTGCACTGTCATCAACATGGTCATGCACTTTGGGACCTGACCACGAATCCATAAATAGAATATTGTCCTGAAAATGAAAACTCATGTAAGAAGGATAAAGATGCATATAAGTAAAGTGAGCATGCAATCTTCAAAAGCAATGAGCTGTCAGTAGAATCTAATCACCTGCTTTGCATAGGAGGTTTATGTTCAAAACATAAACCAAGGATGACCTAAAATATATGGTAATATGACTGAAAATATAGTAGGAATGTAATAAATGTAACAAATGACATCCAATGAGCCATGTCACACAAATAGATATAGGTACACCAGGAAATGGAGTTACCAAATTGATAACAACAGTACCTTGTCTCCTATATTGCTGGAATTATTGCCATCATATGCACTTAAAATGGGCAAGCTAACCACATCAGTTGCATCACCTTGCTTCAGACATGACTCTATGTAAGCCTCCAAATTGTGCAACAATGTTATGTCCTTGGAGAAAACATCAGCTACAAAACTATCAATATCATGAAGTCCCTTCTTGAGCTCATTTACCCCAGATTTTAACACCATCAGTTCAGAATATTGTTTCTGTTTCCCTTCAGAGAAAACTGTGGATAATCTTTCAAGATGTGATAGAGCCTCGAGTTTCGCAGCTTAAGCCGCATCCCTTTCCTGCAAGATTTCTGAGAGTTCACTGGCAGCTTTTTCTAACTCCTCTTGGATGACATCATTTCTCTCTTGCACTTCATTCAATTCTGCAAGCAGTAGCTCAGCCGCTCTTCTAGATTTCCTCGATTCTTGCTCTGAAGAAGCCAGAGCTGCATGCAAATCATGAAATTGTTTCCCGATTTGTTCCAATTTCTCTACTGGATCACTGATAGTAACTTCACCACCAACATCAATGCCACCTAAGGCATTCATTGTCACAATCAAAATATGGTCTCTCTCTTGCGATAAGTGCTCACTCTCCATCAACCGATTCCTCAAGAGCAATCTCTCAGATTCTAGGGCTTCCACCATCTCAGGATAGGTGGATAAGTCCCTAATTTTCTGTTCATACTCTGCCACAGCATTTTTCCTGTGGCTGATCTCAGATTTCAAGTGTTCCAACTTATCAGTCATCTCTTCCAAGGCTTGTTTCAGACTATCCCGCTGTTGCACCAACGACTTTCCTTTTCTAACAGCAACATTTAAATTCTCCCTTAGAGAAACTGACTTCTGCTGCTCCTGTGTAAGCAGTTCTAGCAACTCCTCCCTTTTTTTAATCAAGTGCTGCAACTTCCAAAACCAAAGACTGCTGCTTGTCCATATATGTATCTCTCTCCTCCTTCACAGATATCAGGTCATGCAAAGCATGATCTCACCTGCTACATCCACTTCCTCATTAACTAGCACATCTCTGCTTCTTGATTCATCCAGATTTGCATCAGCTTCTTCAGTACAGTGCTCACCAACTGCATCCTCAAGTACAGCTTTTGTTGTAGAAAGGGTCGAGTAGTGCTCTATAAGTTTCCTCAACAACACTTCCAAACTCTTGGCGCTACTCTCACCAGAAACCGCTTCTTTGTCACCAGGGTCAGGCAAGGCATTGCAAACCAAATCCTTCAATCTACTTATCTCACCTTCAATGCTGTTAATGTGTTCCTCAATCTCAACCTTCTCCTTCAATTTCTCCTGCAAATCAGTCATTTCACTCTGCAGTTTTTCCTTCTCAAGTTCAGATTGGATCACCTGCTCTAACACCTTATCATGATCAAAGGTCAAAATCTTCATTCTTCCAGAAAGATGTTCTCCCTCATGAATAACAGCTTGAATGTCTGCCTCAAGTTCAGATATCTTCTTTTGTGACTCTTCCAAATAAGCAGTTATTGATCGGCAATGATCTTCCAGGTTATCTACCTTCTGCTGGAGAGAATTCTTACCATGATTAGCCTCCAACAGTGCAGTTCCTAGCCATTCAATCCTATCCTCAGGTTCCATAGACCGCAACTGTGAAGGCATATTGATCCTATCCAAAAGTTCTTCCCATCTCTGCACCAAGTGGTTTCTTTCCATTAATGATTGTTCCAGCATTTCGTTTTGTTCAGCTAACCCATAAAACTTACTTTGAAGATTCTCATATTTTCTTCTGATATCATCCTGTAAACTTGAGTTTGATGGTCCCTCTTCTTTCCATTCATCAGTAACGAAAACAGCATCAGAGTAGAAACCTCCCACAGAACTCTTCTGATCCCAATCAGTAACAGGCAAAGAGCTACCAGTGGCTGATCGTGCTAACCAATCTACCTTTTCTATTATGTCCCTCAAATGAAACTGTTCTAGTAGATCTAGGTCTTCGAGAATCTCTTCAACTCTTTGGAGTACAGAGTCTTTGAGAAGAAATGATTCTCTTAAAGCTGTAGCCAAATTGCGAATGTACAAAAGCTCGGATTCAAGAGCTTCCACACGCCCACCTGCCTCAATATAAGTATTAAGTTTTGTTTCTAGCTCATGAAGCCTAGCATCCCTCACCTGTAACTCTTGTGTGCATTCCTCAAGTTCCTTGGATATCTCAGCCAGAGACTGCTTGAGACCATTGCGCTGCACAACCAAACCTTTCCCCTTGGAAACAGCATTGCTGAGCTTCTCTCTGACAGAAGATACCTGCTGTTCTGACAGTCCAAGTTCACTAACTTTATCCTGTAATTCAGAACACTCAGCGGCAAGGGCTTCTTCTGCCTGCCTTAAACTTGCCTTGAGAACAAGGATTTCAGTTTCATATTGAAGGTTCAAAGCATTTAACTGGTATACCTTTTCCTGCAGTTCTATCAATTGAGTCTCCATAGACCCAAACTCTTCTCTTGATAAACTCCCTTGCTCACCAGCCTCTTTGTACCTCTGAGAAAGTGAAGATACCAATGATTCAAGATGTAAAGCAGGTGTTTTATCTAAGTCAATCTCAGCATTTTCCACTTTTACTACACCCTCAGCATCTTCTATTAACTTCTGAATTCAATTTAAGATAACTTCTGCTGAATTCCTCAATATCTTTTGTTCTACTAATCAACTCTGAATTAAGTTCATTGTTTAGATATTGGAGCTCCAGTCTCTCACTCAGAAATTTTTCCAGTTGCTCAACAATGGTCTTATACTTGATGTAGTCAATGGGATCAGATAGTGGCCCCACTTGAATGTCCATCGGCATTTCATCATGCGTGGATCCACATGAATCAATTACCAGTTTCTGGAGATCACTGTATAACATGTGCAACATAACCGAAGCTGATTCATTCTTTCTGAGCAAATCATTGAACATCTGATTCACTTCTTTGAATGAACTACAGAATGTTTCACGGTCTGCATGAACAGTTTCTAGTTTCTCCCACATATCCTCCATCACCTCGATTGTGGCATTTACTGAAGCAGCAATGCGACTATTAGCATCCAAGCCATCATCACTGTCACCTGAGATGGTGGACGTGGACACTGTTCCAACAAACTTGTCAAGCCTTTCCACTGTTTTAATGATCTGAGTGATGGTAGAATTACATTCTCGTTCAAGTATCAATGTCCTCTCAGATGCTTCTTTCTGCAAACTTTCTACTTCACATTCCAGCATTAAAGTCTTCTCAACTGAACTTCACTGTAAATCATGCATCTGACTTAACAATTCACTTAATCTTAATTCATACTCACTCACTTTTTCAACAGCTTCACAATATTCTGCTTTCAGATTAAGTTCTTGTTGCTTTAAGTCTTCAACAAGAATCTGAAGCTCATCATTCTTTGCTTCAAGCCCTGATGCATGTTGCCTTAAAGCTTCATACATAACACCAAGCTCAATGTTTGTTGCTTCTAGATTGTCACTGAGCTCCCTCAAAGCTTCACATTCAATTATGAGCTTCCTGATGGTTAAATTAGAAATTTTTCCAAGCTCCTCTTTACCATTTTCAGCATCCAGGTGCAACTGCTGAAGCACTGCCCTCAATTTTCCTGTTTGTTCTTTTATTGACATAAATGGATCTGCCACTGATAGTTTTCAGTCATAGCCTTAGACTCTGTCTCATCTTCATCATGCTGCACCTTTGACTCAAATGCTTGAATCAGTTTGGATACCCCAGATGAAGACACTTTACTACTTGACCTGTTAAACCATGTTGACTCAGAATGCATCCTTTCAGTAGCCTTTTCAAGGTTCTCCAGTATTTTTCCTGCCTCCGCCAATCACCCTTTTAACATTACCAATAAAGAAGAATAATCAAATATTTCCAGCAACTCCAGCATTGACCGTCCATCAGACCCATGAGATGCGGGTTTCTTCAACACAGGAGAGAAAATGCCACCATCTTGCACAATTTCCCCATTTTCTGTAGGACACTTCTCTTGAGCAACAAGAAGCTCTTTAGAAAGTCTCTTATTCTCTTGGACAAAATGTTCCTTGTCCCCCTCAAGCTTTGTCCCCTCCTCTATTGACATAGCAAGGCTCTCATTTAAGCTGGTATTTTCAATCTGCAGAGCCGCCACCAGTCCCTTACAATCAGCCAACTCCATAGATATTTTCTCAATCTCAAAGGCAAGCAATTCCTTTTTTTCCTCAAGCTTCTTTCTCTCATTTGTAACCAAAGCAAGGTCTCTTTCAATTCAGCAGTTTCATCCTGTAGAGCTGCCACCAAACCCTTACAATCAGTCAATTCCATAGACATTTTCTCATTCTCACCGGCAAGAGACTCCTTTGCTTCTTCAAGCTTCTTTCTCTCCCCCGTTAGCGAAGCAAAGCTCCCATTTAATTTACCATTTTCAACCTCCAGAGCTGCCACCAAACCCTCACAATCAGCCAACTCCATAGACATTTTCTCGTTCTCAACGGCAAGAGACTCCTTTTCTTCTTCAAGCTTCATTCTCTCCTCCATGACCAAAGAAAGGCTCCCATTTAATTCAGCATTTTCATCCTGTAGAGTTGCCACCAGCACCTTACAGTCAGTTAATTCCATGTCCATTTTCTCATTCTCATTGGCAACAGATTCCTTTTCTTCTTCAGGTTTCTTTCTCTCCTGTGTCACTAGAGCATGAATTCCACTTAAGTTGGAATTTTCTACCTGCAGAGCTGTTATGAAACTCTTGCACTCAGCTAACTCCAACGACAGCTTCTCATTCTCATGGAGAAAAGATTCTTTTTCCTCCACTAGTTTCCTTCTGTCCTCCATCACTGAAGCAAGGGTCCCACTTAAGTTCTCATTCTCCACCTGTAAAGATGCAACCAAGCCCTTGTAGTCACCTAACTCCATCGACAGGCTTGATAAATCCCCTAGTGGTTTTTCCAACCTATTCTGCAATTCATGTACCCTGGCAGAAGACTCCTGGGCCTCTGCCTTCACTGAACGACCTTGGTCTTCACGCTCCTCCCTCCTGCTAGCAACAGCTTCGAGTTCAAACCGGCAATTTGTAAGCTCTTCAACCAGACATTCTCTCTTCTCTTGAGCTTCATTGAGGGAAGCTCGGAGCAAAGATAGTTCATCAACCAACTGATGATGATGGTGATCAAATTCCATTTGCAGGCCAGACATCTCAATAACTTGCAAGTGAAAGATATCTTTAGTAAAATTTGTGAGGTATAACTCTTCTTTAAGTTTCTCAAATAAATCTAGAACAGCGTACTCAGGTAGGACCAAACTATCTTTCTGCTGATCCACATTAAAAACTGATCCTCTTGAATTGAGTTGAGACCTAAACTCATCCTCACTAAGCCCCCTCACTATCTCTTTGAGCTGCAAAAGGCTGATTGAGCACCCATCTCCAGCAGAAGACACAGCTACCTCAGATGATAGCACCATTTCTTTTTCAAAAGATCTTTCCTGATCTTTACCATAAGTCATCAAAGAACCCTCTGGCATATAATGCTGATTATCTGCTTCTGCAACCCCTCGGTACCAGTCATTTCCAACCTGAGCAGGAAGCATTTCTGATTTTTCAACTTTAGGCAAACCTGGTACTTTATTTTTCAGTGGATTTATCACTTGATGACCAACTGCCGAAGTTCCATCTGCTTCATGTGAATCAAGGGCAGAAGCCAAAAGACTATCTGACATGTTGTTTGCACCAATAACCGCAGGCACCTCATATGCATTGCTTGATAGCTTTTCTTTGTGAGATGTCTCGCGCACTCCAGTCACCCCTAAATCTGATTCATTGAGAGCTGCAGCAGTTCCATGAAGTTCGGACAAATTAGACTTCCCATCACCCTCAAGCTCTGGTTCACTGCTTCTATCGTATTGCTTCAATCCTGAACCATCAGCTTTCTGCACTGCCCCTGCCGAGCAACAAATGCAAATTTCATAATATTTCACATCCACATGTCAATTGTCCCACTTTTTCCCAATGGATTTCCCTAACAAACACAAAACGCAATCAAATGGAAAAAGACTAAAGAGCAGGAGAGCACAACCTACATCTGTTACCTGATATCCCCTCGCTTGAATTAAGGTTGTATCAAGAGCCAATTCATGTGAAGCCAACGACTCCAGCATCTCCTTCCTATTTGCATTATTCATTTCAACTGTAACTATTCCCCCTTCGGTTGTATCAACTAATCTGGACATGGTTTACACATCAGCAATTATGGACATATCAGCATCCTTAGCTTCCCCATCTAAGATTGAGTTACCAATAGTTGCCAAGGGCATTGCTCCGGCTTCCTCAGCATCAAGACTCTGATTACTTTTGCTTTCATTACGGAATGAGTAAGCAACATCACTAATCCCTGCTTCTTGAGGTCTTAAATCAGCACCTTACTTTCCCCATCTAAAACTGGGTTACCGATAGTTGCCAAAGGCATTGCTCTGGCTTCTTCAGCATCAACATTTCAAGTACTTTCTCCTTCCATAGAGACCAAGGAAGCAACATCACTAACCCCTGGTTCTTGCACTAGTAATTCAGCATCATGAGCCAAAGGTGTTCTAGTTATGCCTGACTCAGGTGTAATGGCCTCTAAAGACATATCAGCAGGTGCAACATCAATCCCAGGAGCCAATGAATTTTCTGAGTTTGAATCCACAACTCCCAGATTGGAATCAATGTTAGTTGCAGTTTCCCTTTCAGGAAGTAACAATACTGTTGGTTTCACCGCTACAGATTCCACACCAACATCAGATTCATGCTGCCCAGATTTACCAGACTTCTTTGAGCATTTCCCTTGGCTGCTATTGCCCTTACCATCCTTCTTCTGACGAAACAGTTGAAGCTGGTAATACATAAACAAAAACATACAATGAAAACCCTTCCCTCTCTATATTGTGGCCGAGATCTAACATGTAAGTAAGTTGAACATAAAATATTAGCATAAATGAGTTCAGTTTTCCACCATCACGAAACAGGATTTGAAAAACACAAATCTAATCAGTAATTTACACAAGCTCAGTAGTCGTGCAGAGTGTCGAAAATTATGCAACTAATATACCAAATTTTCGTTTATTTACGAGCTGCGCATCAGAAATGAATCAGTTTCTCAGCAGCCGAACAGAAAGTAAAAGCCCGAGCTTAAAACTCACTATAAAACAGAATAAGAAAGCAAAAGCAAGAACCTTTTTACGGCCGGCTGCGAGTAGATCAGTACGGTTCTTGTTCTTGTCCATCCGATCCACTCCCTTTCCTGAATCCACAGTAACTCAACACAAATCACCTCCACCGCCTAGTCCCTTTCACCATTGGATCCTCCCCCTAATACAATGCCCAAAACAAACAATACAAAATAATTGACCAAAAAAATATGTATATCCTCGTTAAACATAATCAGTTAAAAATTTAGTCAACATTTTCTAAGCAACCAAAGAGAACATAAAAACCCGATTGCATATCTCTACAAATGAAAAAAAAAGCGAGAGACAATTTCATTCAAGAAACTGCAGCAACAGTTTGATTGAAGAAGAGGCTGCATACCTTTACCTCCATTAGCTTCGATCTACTTCGATGTTGCGCCTAATTGAATCTAAAAATATGTACAAAAGAATACGCACTCTGTGTGTTATCTTCCTTGGATCTGACCCAAGCTTCGTTTTCGACTATCGTTGAAACGTCGAACGGGCGAGCAGAACACCGAACATACAAATATCATTTTGCCGCGCTTGTTTTATGCAACAGCCAACAGTTACGCTCGGTGTTCTGGTAACTCGATCTCGAAATGAACCATAATACGACGACGTAAAAATCACACAGCGTTTGACCAATTGTACCCGTGCCTAACCGTGGGTGGGCCCTAGATTCTAACCACGTGATATTGAATTTGGGCGTAATGATACTGGTACCACCACGTTTCATTCTAGATACACCCGCATAAGTAGAGGGGCTCAAGATCCGGCCTTGAATGGCGCAAACGATCCAATAGAGCCGTGGTATTAGAAACCAGCCCATATAGCAATAACCGTGCTTTCAATAGGGTTAATAACATTGGAATCCCTGCAAATTTGTGTGTGTGTGTGTCGACCAATTATTTTCTTATTTTTCACAGAGACGTGAATGCAATGCACCCCACCAGCCGAGAGTCAAATGTCAAGATTCAACGGCAACCATGCATCTAACTTTTTTTCCAACGAGTTATATATGCCGAAAATAGCTTCGGGATGTTATGTTAACTTCAACGTCACCCTACCAAATCCTAACTTGCATAACTTTCACGTGAACCTGCACGATAAGACGTTGGCTGCTGTACACTGTAATTAATCTCGAGGGGCATTTAATTGAAAAATGAAAGCATCCGTGAGCTGGCACTAGGTTTTACTTTTAAGCACCAATGGTTGAGAAACATGAAAGCACTAACCATTAATTCCTTAAAAACGTGCGACGACTTTTTCTTTTTCTTCTTGACTTTTTTTTAAAATGAAAATAAAAATAAATCAAAGTGGATCGATCGCAATCCGCGGAAATATATTATATCAATTAGGATATATGCCCAATTCAAAAGAGAAGAAGAAAGTCTATTATATTAATAAATATTATTATTATTATTGTGATAATATTATTTAATTTAAAAATTTTTGTTAGAATCAAATCTGCGTTGGGAATAAATATATTAGAATTGTTATTTAACACGACAGACACAAATTGTCTATGACATTATGCGACAAGTCAAACTAGGCAGAATCAATGTGTTATTCCTAAAGTCGTATGGGTGCTTTAAGTGGTAGGTTTCAATTTCTTGTTTGTCTAATAATTTATCGTAATCGTATCTTTCTTTTTAAATAGATATCAAAATAAAATATTGTTTTGTGTTTTAAAAGCAAGGACCGCGCACTAAGTTCGTGCGTACTTTCAATTCGCCTTCTGGAATTTAATTTATTTTAACCAAACCAATCATCATAATTGAAGATTGATTAATCTGCTGGCCGCCGGGTCATTACCATTTTTCTCGGGTCAACCCATTGAATTGACTGCCTTCGTTTAAAATTTGTGAACGAATGTTTGCGTCATGTTCTAGCTATGGAAAACTTTTGACTGATGAGCAGTAACTATGGAGAGCTCTCGATTAAATTTTAGCAAGCATAATCTGTTTTATTGAAGGAAAGAATCAAATTTTGCAGCGAGTGGGCCCGCTGATTGAACGGTTCGATTGACATTTGACGTGTCTGATTTCCATCACACATTTAAAACACGCGTCGAGAGATAAATCGTCTCAGGCTTACGGAGTTTCCTAAAAACACTTTGAGTCGTGGTCAACGCTCTAATGTACAGTGGAACCGTTGGATTATTTGGAAGAAATCGGACGGTGCATGACGAGTTACCGGCAAGATCCGGTCACTTTTGGGAGAGAGTTTGGTCAACAGATTCAGATTTAAAAATGTGATGACTCCACGTGATCCCCACTTTCTAAGTCAGCCTTTTTGCGCTTTTAGTGCCCTCTGCCTTCTTGTTATTTTTTTGATGCCTTTTATTAAGGCTTAAGTTCCTTTATTATTTTATTATTAATAAAATTTTTTATAAAAATTTTTTGAAAATAAAATTATTTTTTAGATATATTTTAATTCAAAATATTATAAATCAAAAATTATTTTTTATTTTTATTTTTTAATAAAATAATTGACCAAATTTAATTAATGAAATTCAACATAATTTAACAATTAAAAAATGTTTAAAATTGGCCCAAGTGCTGCTTCTAGTTTTGTCAAACAAAGAAAAATCAAAACCAAGAGGCACTCCAAGGACGCTGTCTGCATTTTTCGCCACGGGGGCCCACCACCCACTACTTCAAAATTCAAATCAGGCCAACCTCTGGTTTGTTTAATGGCCATAGAAATCTTCAAACCTATCTGTGCCGTCCGATTCAGAATCCGTTTTGACCAAAATCCGTTCCTTTCACCCGGTCATCCGGTTGCCGAATGCCCTTATATCTTCCCCATCCCCCCTTCTTCCTCCTCTTACACTGCCTAAGAAAACCTTCGGCTTCACCGTTTCGGAGAGGGGGCGTTGAATGACATTTTGAGAGTTTTTTCTTCAACTGTTTCAGTAAAAGCTTTATCATGGCGGTGGAGCTAATGGGATTGCCGAGGAAGATGGACGACCAGATGGATATACAGGAAGCTGCAACACAGGGGATAAAAAGCATGGAACACCTGATCCGCCTCATGTCTCATCACCAATCGTCAAACCACGTCGACTGTACGGACATCACTGATCTCACAGTATCCAAGTTTAAAAAGTTTATTTCGCTTCTCAACCGAACTGGACACGCCCGTTTCCGACGCGGTCCGGTTAACTCTTCGCCTTCCTCTTCCTCTTCAGCGGCAGCATCTCGTTCCGCGCCTCAAACTCAACAACCACAAAACCTGAACCTAACTCCTACTCCGGTTACACCTCCGGCTGCCGTAGTTCCCCCTCCGGCGAGTTTTGTTCAGTCGCAGCCGCAGAGTTTGACTCTTGACTTTACAAAACCTAGCATATTTACCACAAATGTTAAGAGCACCGAGCTCGAGTTTTCGAAAGAGAGTTTCTGCATGTCGTCGAACTCGTCTTTCATGTCCTCTGCCATTACTGGAGACGGCAGCGTTTCGAACGGGAAACAAGGAGGCCCTTCGATCTTCCTAACGACGCCGGCTGCGGGTGTTTCTGCTGGAAAACCGCCGCTCTCGTCACAGCCGTACAAGAAGAGATGCCACGATCATCACGAACATTCTGACGATCTCTCCGGAAAGTTCTCTGGCTCCGCCTCTGCCTCCGGCGACAGCAAGTGCCACTGCTCTAAGAGGAGGTATGTGGTGTTTTTTTTTCATCTCCGGTTGTTTGGAGCATCGCACACCCCTTTTTTTTTCCCCTAGAAACCTTGTGCTTAGAAGCTGAGGAGTTTCTGTCCCGAGTCAGGATGATGAGTTAACTCAGCGGTTTAATTATAAGTTAATGGACTCGGACTCGTTATGAGCCCATCGGTCGAGTTTCACGTCAACAACTTGGTTAAACGAATAGTGGGCGGGGCACGCGTGACTATGACAACGAAGTCTGGGAATTGAAAAAAATTTTGAACTTGGTGAAGTTTTGTCATTTTCTGGTGCGTGGGTGGACTGGGTTTTTGGATTTTGACTTCTGACATTGGGTGCTGGACTCTCACGGCGCATAGTAGGATAATTGGCGCATCATAGTTAGAAAATATTAAATTAATAAATTATTTATTACATTAATAATGAATGAATGAATAAATAATTGACTACTATTATTATTACAGGAAAAATCGGGTGAAGAAAACGATTAGAGTGCCGGCTATTAGTTCAAAAATTGCCGATATCCCGCCGGATGAGTATTCTTGGAGAAAGTACGGTCAAAAACCGATCAAGGGTTCACCGTACCCGCGGTAACTATTTTACTCTCTCACATGCAACCGTTGATTTTTCTTAAAAAACTTTTTACTTATCGGTAATGTCTTTTTGCTGGTCCAGCGGCTATTACAAGTGCAGTACGATGAGAGGTTGCCCGGCAAGGAAACACGTGGAGAGGGCACCGGACGATCCAACGATGCTGATCGTGACGTACGAGGGGGAACACCGCCACGCTGGTCAACCCACGATGCAGGAGAACGCGGTACCAGCCGGAGTAGGATTGATTTTTGAGTCAACTTGAGAAAAATGAATAAAATAAAAATAGAGGAAAGCGGGTAGGAAGACAGGGATGGTAGCGTTTCCTTCTAACGTAACTTGAAGGGGGGTGGAGGGGGTATTATTATTGTAAAGTTAATAGAAGGGGGCCGTGGCTGAACTGAATCTAACCTGTCTTAGCGTTGTTTGTTTAAAATTAAAACAAAAATCAATTAATTAGTTTAACTGTTATTCGTTAGTTCATTAACCTGTGCAACGTCACATTGTCAAATTGCAAAATTTCCCTTTTTAATTAAGTTAGCCTGCGGGTGAAAGTGAAATCAATTACGAGATCAAACTAACATTGATGAATAATAATCCCTTAACTTGCACCCACCCATATCATTGGTTAATAAAAATAACATAGTTGAAGGTTGCGAAGAAGTGTTCATTTGTTGATAGATATTCTCTTTTAATATAAAATATATTAAGAAATAATTAATGTTAAATTTAAAATAAATAATATTGTGAGAGTTGAAATTAATAAAACTGAAAAGCAAATCATTGGTCAAGAGCCCAAACTCTTTATAATTTTATTATTTTAATTGTTGAATTACTTGCAATTTTTTGCGTTAATTGTGCAATTAAATTTAAACAACCCAAATGAGAAAGGAGATTAACCAGAGTTTGCTTTCTTCTGTGAACAACCATCAGCAATTGATTGATGAAGATAATCGATTGATCTTCTTCTTCCCTAAAATGTGATGTTCATTTCGTGCAAGAAAGTAAAAATCAGAATCCATTAAAAAATAATAGAAATAAATCAAAGACAGACTACATTAAAATAAAAAATAATAATAATAATAAGAAGAAGAAAGCAAGAAACAGAGAGAGGGAGAGAAGAGGAGGCTGGCTGGCAGTAGCAGATTGCTTGGGAGATGCTGTACTGTCATGCACTTTGGCAGGATTCTGTCGACATGCAAACCCAAAAAAGCAAAAAAATAAAAGCATAGTCTTCTCTTTCTCGCCTTCCCATTTGATTTCTAGGGTTTTCAATATTACGTTCTGTCTTTCCAGCTCGACTCGCCGGCTCAACTTAGCAGGAACCCTTTACTTTCTCTTCTTATTTCCCAGTGAGTATTTCTCTCATTTTCCTGTCCTGGGTTTGACTCAAAGTTTGGTGAAGTTAAACAAACTATTGACGATGGAGATTTCTTGTTATACCAGTCCTGCTTAGCTTCGATTTTTCTCTTCGATGAATCCTACAGAAATTGATAATTATAAGAAAAAACCATTGAGAAACCGACGTGAGTTTACATTTAGAGCAGAGTTAGATTTGAAGTTGAAAACTTTGATTTTCAGTGTTTGGGTGTCTGCATATTAGGCGTTTAGATTCAAATGGCAGAGTCTATTAGTGATGATCATAGGGATAGGAACACTAATCAAGGGATTGACAATTTGATATCTGCTAAAAGGGCATTGAAGCTAAGCTTGGATAAATCAAGAACTCTTGAGTTAGCTGTTGAAAGTGCGGGACCTAGATTTGATGAGATTAACCAAAGATTGCCTTCATTAGAGGCTGCCGTCCGCCCCATTCGGGCTGACAAGGACGCTCTTGTAGCTGTCGGGGGCCACATTAATCGTGCTGTGGGACCGGCTGCTGCAGTGCTTAAGGTGTTCGATGCAGTTCACGGACTGGAGAAATCATTGTTATCGGATCCTAGGGATGATCTTCCCGGGTATTTATCTGTGCTGAAACGTCTCGAAGAAGCATTTAGATTTTTGGGTGATAATTGTGGATTGGCGATACAGTGGTTGGAAGATATTGTGGAGTATTTGGAGGATAATATGGTGGCGGATGAGAAGTATCTTTCAAATTTGAAGAAGTCATTGAAGGGTCTTAGGGAATTGCAAAATGGCGAAGGAAAAGTGCGCCTTGATGGCGGGCTTTTAGATGCTGCTTTAGATAAATTGGAAAGTGAGTTTCGGCGACTCTTGACAGAACATAGCGTGCCTTTGCCAATGTCATCTCCATCATCACTTGGTGAACAAGCGTGCATTGCACCGTCACCTTTGCCTGTGACTGTTATTCAGAAGTTGCAAGCTATCATTGGGAGATTGATTGCAAATAATAGGTTTGGGAAATGTATATCTATTTATGTTGAAGTCCGTAGCTCAAATGTTAGAGCAAGTTTGCAGGCACTTGATTTGGATTACCTTGAGATATCCATTGCAGAATTTAATGATGTGCAGAGTATAGAGGGGTATATAGCGCAGTGGGGAAAGCATTTGGAATTTGCTGTGAAGCATTTATTTGAGGCCGAGTATAACCTTTGTAATGATGTGTTTGAGAGGATGGGAAAAGATGTTTGGGTGGGATGCTTTGCTAAGATAGGTGCACAGACCGGCATTCTTGCATTTCTTCAGTTTGGGAAGACTGTTACGGAGAGTAAGAAAGACCCTATTAAGCTTCTTAAGTTATTGGACATATTCAAATCTCTTAACAAGTTAAGATTGGATTTTAACCGACTTTTTGGTGGAGTAGCATGTGCTGAGATTCAAAACCTGACCAGGGATCTCATCAAGAGTGTGATTGATGGTGCAGCTGACATTTTCTGGGAACTTCTGGTTCAGGTGGAGTTACAGAGGCAAATCCCACCACCTCCTGATGGGGGTGTCCCCAGATTGGTGAGCTTTATCACTGAATACTGTAATAAACTGCTTGGAGATGATTATAAGCCCATTCTGACCCAGGTCCTGGTCATTCACCGAAGTTGGAAGAACGAGACATTTCAAGTGAGGCTCCTTGTTAACGAGGTTTTGAACATAATCAAAGCAATTGAGCAGAATCTGGAGTCGTGGTTGAAGGCTTATGATGAGGCCACCGTATCCAACTTTTTTGCAATGAACAACCATTGGCATTTGTACAGGCATTTGAAGGGGACAAAGCTCGGTGATCTCTTGGGGGATTCTTGGTTAAGAGAACATGAACAGTACAAGGAGTATTATGCCAATGTCTTCTTTAGAGAGAGCTGGGGAAAGATTCCAAATCATTTAAGTCGAGAAGGTCTAATTATGTTCTTGGGAGGGCGTGCCTCTGCTCGTGATCTTGTCAAGAAAAGGATCAAATCTTTCAATGAAGCTTTAGATGCAATGTATAAGCAGCAATTGAATTGGGTTATCACAGACAAAGATCTGAGGGAGAAGACGTGCCATCTTGTTGTGCAGGCTATTGTGCCTATTTACCGAAGCTATATGCAGAATTATGGGGCCTTGGTTGAGCAAGATGCAAGCTCCAGTAAGTATGCAAAATATTCAGTGGAGACTTTGGAGAAAATGCTTAGCTCTCTGTTTCAGCCAAAACCTGGAAGATATGTCAGTTTCAAGGGCAGGTCACCAGGCTGAAAGTTGGACAAGGGTATGATGGATCTTCATTTTACTGCTTCTGCTGTTGCGTGATCCCAGCATTTGTTTCTTTATCACACCAATATCCACCCCCCATTATGAGATGGGTATAATTTTGTCATGCACGTATCAATAATCCCGAGGAGCACACGACTATTTTATTTCATTTACCGTTTCTTCATTTGGGGAAGGAAGTTCCTCTAAAACGTTGCCCCCGATTGCCTAATGCTTTCCATGTGGTGAAATTGTGCAAGTTGCCCGTGCATAATGGGATCGAATGTACTCTTCACTGCCTGGACGAATCTACAAATCATGGGATTAGAAATGTGCCAGACATACCAATGAATGAATAAATGTGCATATTCTATTGGGTTCGTAGATAATACTTTGAGATATAGCTTTTTCCACGTTTCTTTCGTAATTGATTCTGTTGTCTCTAGCCAGGCTGAATTAGGTACCTTGTAAGTTGCTAGATTCCATCCACAATTCTTCGATGTAAAGTGCATCTAGAGGTCTAGAAATTACGTGCTTTTACTGGAGGTTCTTCTATATGAAAAGTGCTTTTGAATAAAGCCTTTTAAAACCACCCCCAATTTAAGATATTTGTTAAAAAAGCATTCAAGTGAGTGATGGTTTGCCAAATACTTCGATTGAAGGGAGGATAACAATAGTAAATATGCATTAAATACTTTTATAAAAAGCGCTTTTAGAAAATTTAAGGAGAAGTTGAGATTAAAACAGTTTAGTGATGAACAGAGAAGTAATAGAAAACATTCAATGAGCCTTGGTAAAACCACCCAAGGCAAACAGCGGCTGGTATGTTATCTTTTTCCCTTGGGTTATCCACAAGTACATGATTCTTCTTCTTGACCCACCAAGAAAAATGACAACCGTTGTTCCCAGTAAAAGATCTTTCATTACATGCACGGATATGATGTTGAAATGCTTCATAATACTGATAAGAAGTATCCCGAAACTAGAAATAAAAATAGCTGTATGATGATGAAAGAGCAGAGCACATGTTGTTGTTGTTGTTGTTGTTCAGTGATCTTCTGAATTATCTATGTCCAGATCCAACGCAGTGAAGAACCACATGACTTGGCTATATTAACCAAAAATTATTTTTATTAAATTTTATTTTAAATGCGGTGTGTGGTGGTTGTGTGTGTGTGTGTTTTGGTGTTGGTGTTGGTGTTGGTGTTGGGGATAAGGATGACAAGAAATGCCATGGTATCATCCTTAATTGTACAAACATACAAAGTAAGCCATTGATTGCGGTGATTCCTTCAAAGTCTGCAACCAAAAGTAAGCAATTCTCATGTCAATCATCATCAATTCTTAAAACGTGTTGTTATTCAACCTCTATGTAAACGTGGAGCTAAAGAGATTATTTTCAATGTTTAATAAAATAAATCAATATAGATTTTGATTTAATACTAAATTATATTATTATTGTTGATAATTCTCACGTGATTTTTATAACAATTTTTCATTTGTATATGTACTTATTTTAAAATAAAAATAATATAGTAATTAGTATTATTTTTTTTATATAATTATTAATTACTAATAAAAATTTGTTAATAATAATTAAGAATAATTTCATAATTGAAATTAAATTGAGCAGTATAGTATTACTTAACATTTAAATTAAAATTAAGTGCAAATACAAATCAATCAACAACTTTATGGATTATGTAAGTTATTAATATTTTTTAAGAAAAGAAAAGAGGAGAAGAGAAGAAAGAAAGGAAAACACATATAAGAGGAGGGGAGTTGGGGGAGGTCCTCATTTGAAATAGGGGAAGAATTTAATAATTGAATTAAAACCCTACCACCAAAATAATTGAATAATCTAAGAAGATAAGGTCGGGTTAGGTAAATGGGTTTAGAGTAATATTGCAATTAGTCACTTCAATTTGACCTATTAACCTTACAATCAATTTTTATTTTTTAAAAAAAATCCCATTAACCAGATTTTTAATTTCTGTCTTCCAACAACATTAATTAATTAATTAATTAGGAGAATTTAATAATATTGAATTATTAAATTGACAAGTGGATAATCCGCTGAGAATATTTGGATTTGCCTCTTGTAAATGTAATTAAATAAAATATATCTTAATGCAATGCTGGATGTTGCCATTTTCGTACTCAAACGTGGAACACTCAACACCCAATTCGGCTTATTTATTCAACCATTATTCATTATCTTATAATTTTAAATTTTGTTCTCACGTTATCCCATTTTCAATCTTCATCCTCACTCACCATCATCACCGTCCATCAACAATCAAACGACCTAATTTTGAAGTTAGCATTGCCATTAATCCTTTTGCTTGGTCCACTTATATTCCTCCATTGTTTGACAATATAATTTTGCTTAGTTATGCGTGTCGCTACTGGATTTTGTGTGCAGAATTTCACTGTAATGGAATATTCTATATAAAATAATTAAAAAATATAAATATCATGACAGAATGATATGTTAAGAGATAAGAGTGCAAGTGATGTGTTAAGCTTGGCTTCATGCATGATGGTTAATGTTAATAATGCTTTTGGTCTCTAATCTTACGCGTGTGTTTTCTTCTTTCTTTGCTTGCCACGTCATCACAAACGTGTCAACTATTTTTTTTCGTATTTGATTGGGCCGCCAACTTGACTAATACGCTTTTGTGCGTATGCACACACACAAATCCACGTGCAGGTATACGGTTGGTATTATATGAATGTAATAACATACGGGTCCCTTATTTTTTATATTCATACAATGAATCACATATTTTTTTTATTTTGGGTCCACTGATAAAACCGAAAGCTTAAACCTATTTATATAAATGGAAAAATTTTATCTATTTATACAAATTTAAACATTTAGGGATACGGATGTAATTGCAATATGCGTAATAAATAACAAATTGTTAAAGCTTTGAGATATGACGGGGAGACAACAACAACAGTATCCACCATTTTCAAAATCGTCAAATTTCCTTAACCTACACTCCCCCGCCCCCCGTTCTTATCCTGCACATCCACCCTCTCTCTCTCTCACCTTCTTCCTCTTGTCTTCTGTGTTGTTGTCTCTTAACAACACACAACGACCAGCAGCGATCAATTGATGACAACTGATCCTGATTGGGAACACAAGAGAAACAGTGGTCGACGAAGGAGCAGAAGAGGAGAAAAAGAGTAGAAGAAGACAGCCGGCTAACCAATCAACAAACAAACCGGGTTTCTGAGCAACTCCAATATCTAATACATATTGATTATTTACCATGGAGGTCTTGGTGGGGCCCACTTATGGTATGGAGGCTTCCGCCTCGCCCTCCCCTTCTTGCGTTAGAGACCACACCACCGGAGTTCCGCCGGAACCTGCTCAGTCGCATCCGCAGGGTAAGCTTGCTTCTTCTTCGTGTCTGTTCTTGAACGACGACGACAACAACGGGGGAGAATATCGTAAGACCCGGAAGAAATTCGGGTCAGGTTATGGATCGGATGATTCCTCGAATAGCTCGTCGTCGATCGGAGCACCCGGAGACAGCGAGTATGAAAACGAAAGCGAAAACGACGAAATTTCGCCCCGCAAGGAAAAAAAATTGCAGCTAACCAAGTTCTCTATGGATTTATTTGAAGACGCTCTTCCCATTAAGTAAGCAGTAACGATAACAATAATTTATTGCTTTGTTTGTAATTTTGTTGAGGCACGTAAAGAATACTTACAGAAATGAATTTATGGGTCGCAGGAGAGGATTATCGAATCATTATAATGGGAAATCAAAATCATTTGGGAATTTATCAGAGGTGAACAGAGTGAAGGATCTGGAGAAGGAAGAGAATCCGTTGAACAAGAGAAGAAGAGTGTTGATTGCAACCAAATTATGGTCAAGAAAATCTTTCTATTCCCAGCACAACCCAAAATCCATGCCTCTTCTTCCAATTCTTCCCGACGACGACGACGACGAAGAAGAAGAAGATGACAACGACCATGATAATCAACAACACCGACCAAAACATTAAGTTGATAAACTAAACTTTGTCTTCTAACAACAGAAGATCAAGCATGCAAGAAGGCATAATACAGTAGTTGTCTTGGAGATCTAGAAGAAGAAGAAGAATAATAGTTAGTAATGTTTTGGATTAATTTTTTTTATTTATTTAATTTTTCGTTGTTCTGTGTAAATAAATAAATAAATAAATAAGCAGATAAATTAGACATGAATGTCGTAGTGTGATGCGGGCATCTACAATTTCTCTTGATTAATTCTTGTTTGAAGACAGCATCTTTGATCTGTCTGTTCGTTCTCAAGTACAGTACGAGTTGATGATACCCACAATTCTAGTCAGCCTTCTTCCAAGTTGTGGGATAACCTAACTATTTAAGATAAGAAAGACCAAGTTTACATTGGCTAAACTATTACATTAATTAATATTTGTAAAATTTGTTAATTAAAAAAGATATTTAATAGAGAAAGAACGGGTGTTAGAGAATGCGTGACACCCTGCCCCTGTGTTGCCGCATAATCTAAAAGTCTCCGGTGACACCCTGCTTCCTCGGGTCATTGATGGCTTATTAAATTGAGGAAAACTTATCAACTCTTTCTCTATCTTTATCCTTTCAAAAAGATAAGGAGAAATTTTCTTGCATGTGTAGGGAGATTCAGAGTTTACACAGACTAATTGTCATTTCCTATCGTGTTCATATGCACGTGGTATCCATGCCACTAAGCTTACTCTTCTCTGTTTTCCCCCTTGCACACACTACACATGTGATCGTACTCCTGTAAAACACTAACTCGTCATTTTGTTATGGGTTTCGAGATTTGACAATAGCATCATCTAATGTATTGGATCTGGCGTCTCCAAATATATGAGCTGGGCTTAGGTTTCAATGAGATTTTTAAGTACGGAATCAATAATCTGCTACACTTACACCTACTGGTATAAAAACGATGTCGTCTCCCCTCTGGCCATGTCGTTTCGCTGCTTCCCTCTCCAGCCTCGCGTCTTCCCGACGCTTCATCATCAGCAACGCAACTGGTAAAAGAATCTCTCTTTCTCTCCGCGTGCCGATTCGACTCGGATCAAACTCGATGAGTCATTCCCTTTCCGCCTCCCAATCCGATTCCGCTCTCACCGAATCGAATCCCGTCGCTTCCCCAAACGACGTCGTGAAGGCAGAAAACAGCGCCGATGACGGTCTGGTACAGTACGTCGTGCTCAGACGAGATCTTATAGACACGTGGCCGCTGGGGAGCATGGTCACTCAGGGATGCCATGCCTCTGTTTCCGCCATTTGGTCACACAAAGACGATCCTCACACTCTTCAGTATTGCAGCCCTCAAAACATCGATTCCATGCATAAGGTAACAGATACTGGAGATCGAGATCTTGTATTTGTATTTGCTGATGCTAGATTGTGTGAAGCTATGAAATACTATTGATTTTTGCTTGCTTGCTCGCTTTGCGGATTCTGTAGGTTACGCTTGAGGTGAAAGGAGAAACCCAGATTCTGAATTTATCAGAAAAGCTCAAAGCTGGCGGCATTGCTCATAAGCTGTGGATAGAGCAACCCGAAAACTTTCCCACTTGCCTTGCTACGAAGCCCTATCCCAAATCTATGGTGTCATTATTTTTCAAAAAGCTGAAACTTTGCAAGTGATATAAAGTCAATTTTACTTGTGTTTAAAGTACGAGCAAACTGGTTTACTTGGATTATTATCAATTATTTATTCTTGAGACTAAAAAATATGTGTACTTTCGTTCGTTTAAACGCGAAAGAGGCTGTCAAATAATCAGTAGCTTCCTTTGTTACGAGCGAACTGTCCATATCCTAGCAATCACCAGCGGCCAACAATTTTATTATCCCGGTTCATTGCCACGATTTTCTTTTTACACGGCCAAACTCCAAATGTAACAGAGCATAAATTGAACGCTTTAAAAAAAAATACAGCAAAATCCTGTTTCAAATGCCAAAGCCTTAAAAAAGACGGAGAGGGGGAAAAAAGAAGCAATTTTAATCATCGCTCAGCTATCTTTCACTGTCAATATGTCTCAAATATAAATGTTACTTTCAAAGTAACGTGCCCTAGATACAAAGTAAACAACAAAAATGGTACGGACAACTCTCCAAATTGTAGGCAAAGCACCTGCATCAATTCAATGAACAATAACATAAATTAACAAAAACATGCGATACATGAGAGCACCAGTAAAGCTGCTGCATCTAATGACCAGTAACGAAGAGCTACAAGTACCAGTTTGGTTGGAAATTAGATTGTTCGTGTTCCGCGTCAACCACCTCCCTTCTGCTTGAGAGTGATCTTATCCCCCAGGCTAAGAGCAATACCCTGGGTCTTGCTCCTTATTCTGATGTAGCCAGTGAGTTTTCCATCAATCTGTTTCTCAATGCTTACATTTACCAATGCATCCTCACCAAAAACACTCTTAGCATACAAGTTTGCTGCCAGAAACCCGCATTCACCATCTAGTGCAGACCTGCAATCAAAACCCGACAAAACAACTGAAAAATACAAAAATAATTATAATCAGGGAAATATTTACGTATATCAAAACCTGACTATTTCCACAAAACTTGGAAAACAGGTCTTATGATGGTCCCAACACTAAGAAAGAACTAACCTGTTTAGTTGTGACTTAATATGTTTTATAAAAGTTCTACAAGAGGAAATACACTACCTATTGTTCATATTTCATATGCTCCAAGAGTACAATAGCATATAATTGAGAAAAAACAAGCCTAGAAGTTATCCTCAGGCACCTACTCATAAGTTAGTCCTAACCAATCTTGCAACCATTTTCTCAGCAAGGTGTTACTGTGTAGTTAAAATAAATGATATGACAACACTGCAAACATTTCTGAATGATGGATGTAGCTGTTTGAATGCATGTGAATGTACACTTCACACAAAGAAAAAGCACCCCTCTCAGGTTAACTTTGACAGTATTGAGAAAAAGAAAAAAGCAACTTACGGAGCAGTGAGGCACTTCATGTTTGTTGATTTGATAATATGATCAAGGAATTCCTTCTCGTTTTGAATTACTGTGTTAACAGCAACCTGCATCACAGAATACAACTGAAAATCATACCAAAAGTGCCAAACAAGCACCAGCAAGACAGACAAAATGGTCTGTCAACCTGGATAAAGCTTCCAGTCACTGGAGTTAAGAGAGAACAATTAATCCACAGAGAACAAGCAAATAAGAAAAGAAAACAGTTGGTATTAAGTTACGAGCACATAGGATACATAGAGTTTATGCACTACAGTCACCCATGAAAACAAGAATTAGCATATTTAGCATGCTTAGGTGGTTAGCACCATTTAAGTCTGCTACTGCAACCGAGTAAGAAAAATTTAAAGCAAATACATGCCAATCTACAGCACATCCATTTTCTCCTCTCAATCAGCTTATATCCAATTTCAACAAATAATATGCTGCAGCCACAAAAATTAACTAAGAGATTGACTCATAATCTGAAATAATTGATTCAAAGTATTGTCAAATGACAATATTATGCTTCTTCAATGAAAAAATAAACTGCATTCAACATCAAAAACTCCAACAAAAAGATTGTTCCATCACGACATACAACCAATTCAAGCTAAAAATCCTTGTGACAAAAAACACAAATAACAATATCGGGCTTCACAGAAAAATTAAGAGCAGATTGTAACTCTGGTCAAGTCCCAAATTAGAACAGTTAAAATGATCTTACCATGCAAGAGACCCCCTATCACGTTGACCAGAAAATTCATTGAAAATCTTATTTGAGATTCTATTCTAATGAAAACAACAAATTTAATGATGATTGAGTGAAAAAGATAAGAAATTAACGGTAGAGATACCTTGTTTTCCCACTCAAACTCTGCCCACATAGTCCTAAAAGCTGCATCTGTACAAACTGCAGGAGAGATATAGTCCATGATGTCAATATGAATGTCATTAAGAACAACAACTGTTCGCTCAAGCACATTTGAAGTCTCGTAAACAATATTCCCAAATATGACTCCAGTCTCAGTTGAGGACACCTTGATGTTAGCTTTTATTTGCTTGCTTGATTCAGGTGCCAATGTGTAATTCTGTGGACGCTCAACAAGTTTAAGATCACCCATTGTAGCCAACTCCAAGCACAAATTCTGTAGGGTTTCCTTGGTGCGATTGATAACCGTAACGTCAAGTACAATATCATAGTGATGAACAGTCACATATGCTTCGGCGTACACAGGGTCACTAAATCCAGTGAGTTGAAGAATGCGGTTAAGCTTATTTGCATCATCTCCATCCTTGATGAACTCTCCAGTTGCACGTTTTAGATCGTCTTGCACCTCATCTTCCAACTCCAGCTGACTCATACCCTGGAAGTTTAAGGTCAAGAATTTAAATAGTTATGATATGCATACACATGATCACCGACACATCTAAAGATACAACAAAAGCACTAAATTTGAGAAATCTCAAACATTAACAACTACCAAAAGGTAAGGAAAGCTAAGTAATCAAATTTCTAATAAAAAAACAAGCGAACATGCTGATCAAGATCCAAATGTCAAAACTTATATCAGGCAAAACGTTTACACTCCCCTCCCTTTTTCCTTTATCCATATCCTCATATTCTTTCATTCTTTCATCCATAAAAAAATTGGCAAAGAAACAAAATTTTGAAAAATAAGAGCAATCTGAATAAGAAATCCTAATCCTTCTTCCTTGTCATCAACACAAGTAATAGCCATTACCTTCCTGCTCTTTAGATGGTAGAAGTCAATTAGGTCATCTGGTTGTGTATGAGAAATCTGAGCCTTCGCCTTTAATACCTCAGATTCCCTTAACTGTTTCTCTGAGAGCATCTTTACAAAGCTCTGACGGCAAGACTGCAACCATATCTTCCTGACATCATCAACAGTATTGCAAAGCAATCTCATGCACAGGACAATCCTATCATAAGAATCGTTATCAATTGGGTGTGGTAGAACTGAGGATTGTCCTAATTGCAGCATTGAGACCATGATCAATAATGATTGAGTGGATGCTTTATTCACTTCAAGCTGAGATGATTGCACCTCCTCCAATCTCAGAACAAGCTTTGTCAGAGTGCAAGCCACAACTGCCCCAAGGAAAAAATCACCAGTGAGAAGCAGGGATCTCAAGTTCCCAGAAGTTAATGATACCTGAACAATCGTAGGTGGGGAAAAAGCAGTTTCAGATGCGGCACTCTGAGTAGCATAAGTTCCATCAGAAAGAATAGCTGGTCTCCTGGAGGACACAGTTATTGCGTTTGCTTGTGGAACCTTCTTAGAAGAATCAATCTCCTCCCCTTCTTCAGAGATGGAGAAAAATGGTAACTCTCCAAGACACTGCTTAATGGTTGCTATACCACTCTCAACTTCAGAAAGAGACTGGCAATACTCTCCAATAATCCAAAGAGCACAACAGCAAACCCGTGCAGCTCGGATCTGGTAGAAATTGTCCAATAGCCTAGTTATTATGGAGACTCTCAATTTAGGATTCATTTCAATTATTTCTCGAACAAAAACAATAACATCAATAGCTGAAGCAACATTGCTGTCTCCCAAGAAATCCATCAGCAGATGTACCACTGTGCTTGCCACTTCTGGGAACTTAATTGCACAAGAATGAATGGCTTGAATGAGCATTTGCCTATATTCGCCATTTTTCTCAAGCTCTCCACCCTGAGTCTTGACAACTTCCTTTTTCAACATAAGAACAACCTCACTAATGTTCCTAGGTGTTATCAACTCAAGCACAATGTCAATTGTCTTCCTTCGAATGTCAAGATTTGGGCTGGAAAGTGCCCTAAGCACATCCATGATAAGGTCAACCATAATATCCCTATGTGAAGACTTGAGTTCATTCAGTCGATCAAGTACAATAAGCTTGACATTGTTGTCACTTTGTGAAAGAAGAAGCTGACAGTAGGTGTTAGCAGCAGCTCTAATAGCAGTGGGTGCTGATGACAGAGAGACAAGTGTCCCAGCACATTCATAAATAACTGCAGTTGAAGGAGCATTCAACAAAGATATAATTATCTTGATATACTTCCCCTTCTCTCCCTTGTTTGTTCGGCAGACTTTCCGAATCAGCTCCAATACCACCATCTGAAGCAATTCACCCCATTCAGAAACCCTATCAACATGGGTTAACAGGTGATTAACTGCTCGATCCTGATCACAAGTAAAGAGCATAAGAAATGCATTCCGCTTAGCTGATGGATCCTGCTCTGTTGAGAGAACCTTTTCGATCATTTCAGGGGCATCTACCAGAAGATGCTCACCCTGTGGAAGCTTATATATCGACATTACAGCCAATATGGCATTCCTCCGAATATAGGGATGGCGATGAGCCAAATTTTGCAAAACTGAAGGAATCAATGGCTCAAGTATTTCTGTTTCATTCAGGCGGCAAAGAAACCTCAAAGTAACCCCACGAATATATTCATTTGGGTGCTGAAGATTGTTCCTTAGATTTTGACAAATCAAAATCATTTCAGGCATGACCCTACCCTTAGTATCTGTTTTTTCTATAATCTCCAAATATAGAAGCAATAATTTTTGTACTGTGTGGTCCTCAGAAGGCAAAACATACCTAACAATTGTGATAAACAACTGAGGCAGGGTTTCACCATTCAACAAAAGCATAATTGCCTTCTTCATGGCATCGACCTTTGCAGGCACATCATTGCCTTCAAGAGCTTCCTTAATTTCATTGGCAATTGCTGGTGTCCCTTTGTCAAAGTGAATGAGCAGAGTACAAGATTTCTCCATGTTCGCAGATTGTTTTTCTGTCATGTAAAGTTGATGTCAAAACCAAAGTTCAAAATTTTCCATGTTCCAGTATTAACTAGATAGGCAAATAATTCAGACAAGTAATTAGAAATTTAGATTTAGAACTCCACTAAAATCCAATAATCTAATAAATCCACTATCTCTACGGGTACCAGTCTCACGGTGAGCATGTGCATGGGACCAAGCTCCGTGTAGACCACTCATAAATCACTATTGGCAAAGTCATATATATTATCTACTGCAAATTTAGTGGCCAGATCCCAGATAAAACCTTTCAAATCCCTTGTGATTTCGAATAACCCGTGAAAAGAAAACAAAAAAATCCAGTCCTAATTTGGTGGCAAACGCGTGAGTTCAAAAGTTAGGAATGTCTAAAAAAAATTGTATACGTCCACCATATCAGATCTAAAATCTATTTGAATGTAATTCCATAAATTTAGTGAAGTAAAAAGTATTTAAACAAAAAACACCATCGATTAGCATCAAGATCTCAAAGTTGTTTAATGTATTACCAAACTCTATAACTGATTTCTCTCAATTCACATCACGAATTCAAAACATCATCCTTACACCTAATAATTTAACTTCAAAGTAGAGTAATCGCCTCGGGCGCCTATAAAATGCTGGAACGTAATACAGACTAGCGCATAATAAGCACTATAAATCCGTATTACGAACCTAAATCGAACAAGAAAAAACAACAAATGTACTGCTTGGTTTCCGAGAAAAATGAATCATCAATCTGCGAGATCTACGAATGGCGAGAGAGAAAAGATAGAAAAAACGAACCTTCAGAGATTAGATCCTCAGAGAAGGGATGATTCAAAATTGGAGAAACGAGAGTGATGAGAGATTTTATTAGTTAGATCTTCTTAAACGTTCATTTGGTGTAAATTCTTTAAAACACGAATCAGCGCGGACATCGCAGATCTGAAGATGGACTTTCAGGTTTATATCCGAGCGAAGAGCGAAGGAAGCAAGCGGGCCAGCAAGGGTAGTTTTGTTAATTTACTTTTTTCGCATTTCATTTTGGGAAATCGGCAACTTTTACACCGGCAAGCTCGTGTTTTCGGAATCATTAAATACTAATGTATGTTGAATCTATTACACTTTTAAAAGTATTATTATACTCATAAACACTATTATCTAATGTGATAATTAACCTATAGTATTATTTTTGTGTTATATTATATTTTTATCGAGATTAATTTAAATTTAATTTGTTTAATAATAATATTAAAATTGAAAATTTTAATATATTATAATTATTTAAATAATTAATTATATTAATAAATGAATTTATTTATTAAAAAATTTAAATTAAAATTATTTAATAAATTATATTATTTTACGCAAGAGTTTATTAAAAATTATCATATCCTTCGTGTTGCCCAACTTGTAACGCTACACAACGACGTATCAAAACGGTGGCGTTTATAGTTTCGAAAGGATCCATAGGGCTGCTATTCATGATCACAAGAGCCCAATTGAGATGGGCCCAGAGGCGGAACGTAGTGAAAGCACAATTGCAAAATAATCTCTCGGAACTTTCCGTGGGTTGAACACGGAAGTTGATTTAACCAGGAGTTTGGTAACCTCGCGTTGTTTAAAGCACATCTCGATTGGTTCAGATTGAAAGATTGCAGCCAGATTTTCAGAAAATTTTCTTTCAAGATTAAGCGAATTAATCCCGTCTGTTGAATAACCAAAATAAATATATAAGATGTAAACAAATATACAACACAGAAAGCACTAAAAGAAGCACAATTTTATGTACACATGGAGAAAGAAATCAGAGGACCCCGTTCTTATAAGCAAAAACAGCCTCTAGGAGCTCTGTTTTATTGTTATTATTCATGTTATTCTTCTTCCATCACTGGACGACCAATCGTCTGGAGCACATAGTACAATAAAACTTTCTCTTACTCCTGAAATACAGAGGCAAGAAACAGAATCTCCACTGGCTCTCTATATCCATCGCTTGGATCATCCCTCCGCAGTACGGACATGCTCCAGGCGCCGGCTGTCTTCCCACAACTCTTTCGTCCTCGTCGCACACAAAAACCAAACACATCTGATCAAGCTATCGTCTTTCTCGAGTTGCTTGTCCGAAAGTTGATGAATTGATTGCTGAGAAATTGCTGTAGGAAGACTGTGTTGAGGGGTAATATGTATTTATAGCACGAAAGTTGCGGAGAGACACTTCAACGAAAGGGAGGAAGCGTATTGAGTCTGGAATAATAGAGGTTAGTCTAGAAGAGAAAGTCAGCAAGTGTGAAATGACGTTTGAACAAAGCGGGTTCGTATGTATGTTATCCGTCTAGACTACCCGAATAAGATAAAGGGGAAATCTGCTATGCAACGAAGACGCGTTGATTCTTATTCTATTTCCTTTTTGCCTGCTCTTATTTATTTATTGACACGAGAGCCACATTTAGCCTCCATCGTACCCAAACATTGATCTGGGCTTCGAGTAAACTAGGTCGAGCCTAGCCCAAGTCCTGGTTTCTTGCCCCTGGGCTTTTATACAAACTCGAACTAACTGACACAGTGGATATCCCAGGCTCGTAGTTGCCTTTAGTTTCGCAGGGCAAGCGTTTACCTATCATCGATCCACGTTCATGCTCTGTTAAACATATTCATCGTGTAAACTCATTTGATTTGTACGTCATAGTTAATAACTTATCTAATTTATATTTTGACATTATCGCTAAACACTTTATCATAAATTTATTATATGAAATTACATACTTATTTTTATAAATTTAATATTAATTTATATTATATTCAAATACATGACATGGCATGACATTAGATTTGATTTGCTAATGATTATACTTGCAATATTTTCTAAAATTATAATTGATTTTCAATATATCCCACGAAGGAATTCCAAGTCCATGCCACATGTTGTAAGAAAAATGAGTGAAGTTTTATTTGGAAATTAAAATGATTTGCAAGAACAAATTTAGATGAACTAATTGATTGAGAATTAAACTCAATCATGGGACAAAATGATTGGAAACCGTTATGTCAGTTAAGAGTCAATCGATCAAACCCCTTGCGCACATTCATCAACGTGGTTTCCACCTCCAATCTCTTGCAAATTGAGGCTTTAACATGTGAAACGATTCTCCCTGACAATCAAAACGACATACAATCATTTTAATATATCACAATATTCTTGGCTCTCTCTCTCTCTCTCTGTATGTATGTATGTATGTATGCATGCAGATACATAGATGGTGGATGTTTCGGCCTATAGATCATCAATCACCAATTACACGATTTCTCTCTTTCTTTTGTGGCCTGAACGGAAACTAGAGTGGTGTTTTCGTATGGACTATTCGGAACCTTCCTCGTTTTCTCTTCTTTCTCTTCGTTTTCATTGTCAGATTCTCACCCTAATTTTTTCCCTAGACGTTTACTTACCAGCACAACTCAACAATATTTGACACCACACAACGTTGTCAGAGCAAAGCTTGGACTTCCTCAGCTGAAATGGAGCAAGAAACTAGAAAATTTCGCATCTTGGTGGGCGCACCAGCGGCAGAGAGATTGCCAGTTGGTTCATTCTAACAGCAATTACGGTGAGAATATCTTCTGGGGCAGCGGCAAGAACTGGAAACCAGGCGGCTGAAGAGAAGAGTTACTACAACCATAAGACTAACACGCGTGCTAAGCATAAAGATTGCTTACATTATACCCAGAAGGTTTGGGGACAAAGCTTGAAGGTTGGTTGCGCCCGTATTATTTGTAAAGAGTGGAGACACAATCATAGCCTGTAACTATGATCCTAATGGTAATGTCATAGGCCAAAAACCTTTTTAAAGATCAAGCTCAACTTTAAATCACAACCATAAATTTCGTATTACATGCATTACAGATAATATTTTAATAATGTAGTCAGAAAAGCTCGTAAAATAGCCCAATATAGAAACAAAAATCATATCAGGTTAGGCATATAACAGATGAACTACACCCTGGCCTGCCTGTATGATGGTTGATTGACTGATTAATACAGAATAATTGATCTAAATGCTTTTTCTTAATTAAGCATAAACCAGTTGACAACTAGCAGGAGCAAGTTCAGCAAATGCTTTTGGGGCAGTCATAACTTTCCACTGCACTGAAACTTTTCCATCTTCTTCCTCGAATATCCTTCCGATTCCAACATTTAACCCGCTTGACACCACGTAGATTTTCCCTTCCAAGCCGATCACAGTGAAAGGCCTATGTACTGCAGGACATGGGAATCTATCCCCACCCACGTACTGCCACGTGTCATCATCGGGGTAGTACAACTTCATCGGACAGTCGCCATGTTCTGATATCACAAACAGCTTGTCTTCAAGAACCACACTGATCCCCGTCCACCCTTCTTTCATCCCATCTCTCATGTCTTGCCACGTGTTCTTCTTGATGTCATAGACCCCACCTCTAGGGGACAACGTGAAGGGCCACGTCCATCCTTCTGTGACATACATCTTGTTCCCCATCACAGCTGAGTCATACCTAGCCAATCCGGTGCGCAATCTAGCAAGTGGCGTCCACGTGTCGGTTTCTGGGTGGTAGCATTCAACGTCTGTGAGCGACTCGTTGATGCTGTCCCCACCAACGGCCAGGATCTTACCATTAACCGTCCCGGCTGCGAAAAATGACCTTGCCGTGATCATCGGAGACGCTACGGACCATTGATTTGTTGATGCACGGTAGACATACGTAGTCTGCATGGGAGTTTCCGCGTCTGAGCGCATACCGCCTAAAAGAAATACTTTCCCTTGACGTGGAACCGATGCACATGCAAAACCTGGTGGGCGTACAGCTTTGGGGCATGGTACTGGAGGTAAAACAAACCAACGGCCAGATCGTGGGTCTAAAGCTTGCCATTGGATCCTGGCCATTAATTTGTCGAATGCGAAAACGAACAGATAAGGCAAAGAAATTGCTAAAGACTTCCTGCAGATAACGAAGCTAGGGTCCGTAATTACTTTGTTCCATGAAGATGAAACTGAACGCACCAAAACTTGGTATGGATATGGGACATGGAGAATACACAGTTCCCCGATCTCGTCGGGTAACCCCGGAATTAACGGTTGAGAATTACTTCCCTTATTCCCGTTATTCTCATAAGAATTATCAGTTTCCGGGGGAGATGACGATGTTGATGGAGATTGAGAAACTGCCATTCTTGAATCTCGTTATAATCTACAACTTGAAAACAGAGATAGGAATTAAATAAAAAAAGTCATGATTTTCTTCCTCGAAAACTTAAAAATACAAGCTGGCTCAGTGATCTAGTGTGATTATAAAACGGCTTTCGGCAAATTATATAGTGAAGGAAAGCCATAGAAAAAGTGCGAGTGATGACGGTGTGAATCAACTTTACAGAGAGAGCAAGCGAATGTTGTTTTCGTGTCGTCCAAAAGCATTTTCGAGTTTTTTAATGTTTATTGGGGTTGTTTATTATGTTTTTCTTTTTGTTTTTGTGTGTTTTTTTACTTCCAGAAGCCAGAATATAAGGGTATTCGGAACCGTAAAGTTAAACACCAAGTTCCTGCAAATCCGAAAAATAAAGACTTGTGTGACTAAACAAATGCAAAGAAATGAAAAAATTCACCGGAATCGTGTGACTCTGACGTAATCGTAGCTATGCGACGAACAGATACCGCCGGTCACCGCAGGAAGTTTGACCGCAATCTGATTAGTCCGCCTGCTTTTCTCCTTCAATCGAGAATTTTCGACTGCCTTCTTCCTGGGAGATTATGTTGGATCTTATAATTTAAGGGTAGATCTGCGAACAGTGATGTCATGTGTGAAACTTTCTTCTCCAAGTCTGAACAATCAGAAAATTACATCGTCTCCAGCTGCTGTAGCCACAGAACAACAAACAGTATTGTGTCAATATATTGCCACGTCGTTAAAAGGTTCTTTTCACAACAGTACTTTCTGCGATGAATCATTGATAATACGAAATTCCCACGAATAAAATTGGATGAGGAATCTTTGATCTCATAGGAACGGCCACATACAATGAAATAACAAGAATGATGATCCATAATTGCAACTACCTGTCCTTTTCAATCCCTTAATAATTTGAATAACAAGGTTTAGCCATACGATTAAGTTGCGCTTCGAGTGGAAGGTCTCTGTTTATTTATTTTCTTGAAGAGAGAGGAGTGGGCGTGCAACTTTAAATCATTAGTGCGGTTGGTATTACCATTTACGACTAAAGATGAAAGGAAATGATGACCTATCTATTGACAAGCCAAGCCGAACGGGGCAGGGCAACGGGTCTCACGATAAAGATAAAAGCCTCTTAATTATGTCTGGCTTTAGATGTTACCGTGAGATTAACATACCCATAACCATTAGTAGAAAATGATGATTCTTGCAAGGTCTAAAAGCTAAACTGGGTTAGACACGTGTCGATACTTGAGTCAAAGCAGCGACGGTCACAGTATTGCTTGCAAAAGTGGGTGTATTTAGTATATAGTTGAATGTATATAGCATTGCTAGAGAAAGGCCATATAGATTCCCCAAGGCCTGGGTCCAATTTGTTGAATGCAGTCCTTCTAAGCCCAACAGCAGTTTGAGTTTGGTCTTGACCTTTTAAGGCTGACAACGTTATCCGTTATTCGTTGTTTTGAGTTTCGTCGTTTAGACTGCATGGCGGATGGGTAGCTCTGGCTCATCGTCATCAACGGCAGTCACCAGTTGCAATGCCTCAGATTCACGCTCTCTCGCCTCCGTTTCTGAAACCTCTAGCTAGTTTGAACGTTTTCTTTTCTTCATCTCCGTCTACTACGAAACGGCGTCGTTCTTTGAACAAAATGCCGGCTCCCAAAAACCCGCCCAATCTTAAACGACTCACCTTCCGCGTCGTTCAGCTCACTCGCCGTAGACAACTCTATCAGGTCTTCTTTTTTTTTGGTGTTAATGATTTTGTTTCTGTTGGCTCTTTTTTCGGTTTTTAAAAGTGGAAATTCGTCTGTTGCAGATTTTCGAAGAGATAGAGATTGCGAAGAGAAAACACGGGAAGCTGAACACGATCGTGATGAACGCAGTTATGGAAGCTTGCGTTCACTGCGGAGACATTGATGCGGCTCTTAAATTGTTTGATGAAATGTTAAAGCCAGACAGTTGTGGTGTTGATAATGTCACTTACGGCACATTATTGAAGGCAATGCTTATGATCTTTTTAAAATTTTGATGATGCAAAGACTCAAAATTGAAACATAGAAAGTATTAATTTTTGAGAATGTTTTATTTTACTGGTATTACGACAGGGTCTGGGTAAGGCTCGAAGAATTGATGAAGCATTTCAAATACTTGAGTCTGTGGAAAATGGTACTGCTGTGGGATGTCCTAAGCTGTCTGCACCACTTATATGTGGTATGCTAAATTCTCTAATTGAAGCAGGTTTGTACTTGAAAATGTTGGAACAACCAAATTAGAATGAATGAAATGTAATTTTGATTGGTGGTGTACGTTTGTTTATTGTTCGACTGTTACTGGGGTGTCTGTATAATTCAAAAGGTGAATTTTTGTCTGGTGTGGTGTTATTGATCTGAGCTTCAAATCGTTGCTTACTGATAACACACTTCGTGCATTGCTGTAGTGCAGGAGATCTACGCCGTGCTAATGGTCTTCTTGCACGATATGGTTTATTGCTTCGCGTAGGCGGCAAACCTTCTGTCTTATTGTACAATCTATTAATGAAGGTTTGCTCTGTCTTGCAATTCCTTAAAAACAATCTTCTTTCAAGAAGAGCACCTCTCATGTGTTTTTCCAGAAAGCACCACTGCAAGTGCTAGTGTGATTCCAATAAAATGCTTTTCCGAAAGCATTCCCAAATTCACTTCTAATTTACTGTGCTTCTTGGCTTATAGCTTTTTCAATTCATGAATTGCACATGGTGTTGTGCTTAGTAACTGCAAATATCTACCATGGGAGAGTGTTTTTGTTGTTTAAGCGGCTTTGTTTACTTCTTTCAGGGACATATAAATGCGGGCAGTCCTGAGGTTGCTGTAGCTCTGCATGATGAACTGTTACATTTAGGATTGCAGCCTGACAGACTCACCTATAATACTCTTATCTTTGCATGTGTCAAGACTCAGAAGTTGGACGTTGCAATGTCTTTCTTCGAGCAACTGAAGGTCGCAAGCATGTATTTGAAGGGCCTGTTTTGTGCCTCTAAATATTTGTAAGTTGTACAAGAGTTGGATGGGTGTACTTAAGTTACTGCTTTTCATTTTTTCCTTTAAGCAGGACAAAGCACAGAAATTTAGCTATGATGATTTTCACCCTGATGCCTTCACTTACACTACATTACTCAAGGTCTGTTTTTCTCATGATTTCTTTTTCCTGCATGTACGATTATATAAATAAGAACTTTGTGAAAGTTTATTGGCAGTAAGAGCTGTCAATATAAGCTTGAACCAATTCAGATAATGTTTTTTAGAGTTATTGCATAATGGAATCACTCTGTACAACAAATGTAAATAACTTGTACCCTGCTGTGTACCTGATGCTTTTAAATCTTGTATTATCATGAACTGGTAAGTGTAGAGTTTATGTTCATTAATGAGCATCTTTAGCTCTAACTTGAGGGTCAACAATGCTCTAGAAATTCAGTCTTTCTTTTGTCAAGCCAAATTTCAAGGTCTTTTATTTCCTCTTCTTTTGTAGGGCTTTGGGCATGCCAAGGATCTGCAATCAGTTCTGAAAATTGTGCTCGAGATGAAATTGTGCCACAACTTGTTTCTTGATCGAACTGCATTCACTGCAACAGTTGATGCATTGCTAAATTGTGGCTCAATTAAGGGTATGCTTCATCTGGATTTTATTTCTGAATTTTGATATAATAAGTAGGTTATTTAGTGGATTGGAGTTGATTTGTATGTTTGGAACCCAAGTTTGGGTCTGAATCTTTAATCATATGTTGGTTCACCATGGTTATCAGACCTGGATTTTAACAAAGTGATGCACTTGCAGTATGCTGCATATATGTATAATGGATATTAATTGAATTGAAATTCCATCAACAGTGAAATAAAGGTTTCATTTGGAGCTTTGGTAGTATCAGGGTGGGTTTATAAAATAACATCTATTTGATTTATATTAATGCATGTGTACATGCAGAAAGGCATATATGTTGATAATGCAAAGTAAATGGATAAAGTAGGAATGGGAACAGATATGTAGATTTATGTCAAAAGAATAGGTAATACAGAGAAAATGAAATGCACTGAGCTTAAGCCATTTGCTTTTGTATGCTACTCTTCTCATTCATACTCCTATTGACTGAAACCAGATGAATGAAATCCCATTCTTCTTGTTATTTACATTTAGATTTGAAGTGGACGCAAGGCTCTGTTTCTTTGTATCAACAATTCTCAAGTACTTATTAGTGATTGGTCTATGGTATATGCCCAGGTGCTCTTTGCATATTTGGTGAAATAGTAAAGCAGGCTGGTAGAAATCCAAATCTGCGGCCAAAACCACACCTCTATGTTTCATTGATGCGTGAATTGGCTGCTAGAGGAGACTATGATATGGTTAGAAATCTGCATAAACGCATGTGGCCAGATTCTTCTGGAACTATATTCCCAGAAGTTCAGAAAGAAGCCGATCATCTTCTCATGGAGGCATCTCTAAATGATGGTCAGGTACTAGATCCACGTCATCTCCAACTTTTTGGCCAGTAACCCCATAACAGCATTATTTTTTTTATTAACAGACTGGTTCTCTGACACTTAACCATGTAATCTTTCTTGTTTTTAACTTGAGTTGTGATGGCACTTACACTGAGGACAAGCCAAAGAAAGCATAGTATGTTAATTTAGGTTTTGGGTCTCTTTGTCAGGTTGACGTGGCTGTAGAAAAGCTTAACAATATTATTACAAGATGGAAGGGTATTTCATGGACAAGCAGAGGAGGCATGGTATGTATTTGGTAGAATATAACAAAAAGTGGTAGAAGTAGAAAGTGAACTGGAGTACCTAATAGTTCAATGTCAGTTGTCACAAGTTCTCATAGGATTAATCATACAAGAAGTACATATTTTCAGTAGATGACATTATCTCGTCCAGATGTTGACAATGTGTCAAATAATTCCTTTGTGGTAGCAAGTTAGTGTCCACATCTAGTCAACGTCTTTAGAGCTTTAAACGATATTGTAGTTTTTGTTGGAAGATTCACAAAGAGAAATCTGGATCCAAGTAATTTTGGTTCACAACTCGTTACTTGAGCAAATTTGTTGGTTGAAATGCATGAATGTATCCATGATTCTTCCATATATCTTTGTAATGCAGGTTGCTGTGTCCTTAGAGGTTTTGTTGGGATTCACTAAGTCCATCTTCAGCCCTTACCTACTTCCCCAGGTACACGACTTCTTTCTTTCCATATTTGCACCAAATGCTATTTTTTAATGTGCGTTATCTAAAGCCGAACCTTGTTTGCTTTCATGCCATAAGTTAAACCCTTTCTTATACATAGTAAAACTATGCATTCCATTTAGATATCTCCTGATCAACCCATTGAGAGGACCATGACACCGCTTGAAGAAGCTAGGCCACTGCAAAGTACCATAGAGTTAAAGAAAGTGGTTATGCGTTTGTTTAGGGATTCAGTTGTGCCTATTATAGATGACTGGGAAAGCTGCGTCGGACTGTTGCACCGTGAAGATTGCACTGAGGTAGATTGTCTCAGACTTAGTTTGTTTCTCTTCTAGCTGAAAACCATTTTAACGTGCTAGGTCAAAACTGTGTTTTGGCGTTGTGTTGTGCCGTGCAGTTGAATGCTCCATTGTCAGCCATGATGAGAAGTCCTCCTCCTTGTGTAACCACCTCGACATCTATCGGTCATGTGATTGATCTAATCCTGGAAAAGAGATATAAAATGGTGGTGGTGGTGAAATACAGCAACTTATTTGGCACTGCTCACAGCTCCAGTTCAAGAGCAGTTGGAGTTTTTACCTATGAACAATTGTTAAAACTAGTTTCTCCTGCGTCAGATTTACCTGGGCCAAGAACTTCGTGCTTCTAGAAGCTGTATAAACTCGCTCATATTTACCCATCTATGCTTCATTATCGCATATGAAGGTATTTTAAATACCTTTCCTCTTGCAAACGTGGAGATTTACTCATGTACTACTTGCTCAGAGCTAAGTTCAATTGGTCACGTGGTTATTTTGTCCACTTTATTAATTATATAGTTAAGTAACTTTTTCCCATTCAAAGAAAAATTATGCACACCGACGGTAATTCGGTGACGTGGCAAAATCAAAGGTACATAACTGCAGAAACTGTACAGACAGGAGCAGTACATCTGAGGCAAACCTACGCTTTCTCTCAGAGGGCAGCGAAAGCCAAAACTGGACCAGCACATTCCTCTTGCAAGGAAGAAAAAAAAAGGGCATGGCGTTTAGAGGGACGGGGATGATGAAAAAGCTAATGAGGGAAGTTGGAGAGAATAATTTGGCTCCAGGCGGGAAAGAATATGAAGAAATGCAGACTGCAAGGTCGTTATGAACTGGGTCAAACGCGGCCTATTCGCAGGCAAACATATCCGGCTCGGCAATCGCGTCTGCGAAGACGGTGTAAACAATTAATTTGAAATTTTTAAAAATAATTTTATTTTTATTTTTTTTTATAATTATAATTTATTTTTATTAAATTAATTTTTTTAAATAATTTTATTTTTAAACTTTAATTTTAAATTATAAATAAATACAAATTTTTTTATATATTTTTTATTCAAAATTTTTTTACACTATAATAAAAAATATATATTCTAATTTTTAATTACAAATTTTAAAAAAAAATTTAAATTTTAAAATTTATATTTAATTTAAAATATATAAATATTATTTTCAAAAAATTTTCTAATTTCATTCCTCTTCAATTTTTATTTTTGTTTCGGACATTGAGGGATATATATATATATATATATATATACATATATATACATATATATAGAGCTACAAAGATATGCATGCTTAGGTATTTTTGGGTGCTTTGATTCGAGAATAATTGATGTCTGAATCGAGAATAAAAAATGGTTTTTTTCTCAATAACCTGTGATTTTTGGCGATAACTGGCGTTCTTGGCTATTGTTAATGATTTCTGAATGTTGAAATTTTTAACTTTGGTATGTTTTGAAATGTCTTATGGTCATTTTGCTTTGCATATGGATTCATTTTGATTGGATTACCCGCTGAATTAAATGTGAGATTCCTTTAATTACTGCTAGATGTTGTTTCCTTGTCTTCAAGTCGTCTACTTCTTGTTTGGAGCAGTGGATTTGGCCCGGGAATATATCATAAGAAATGGTTTGAGGATTCTTATGGAGTTTATTGGAGTATAGGGAATGGTGGTGGTCACAGACTGATGGATTGTTGTAATTCACCATAGTAATTATTTGGTGAATAGAAATGTTGGTAAAAGGACTGGAGAATCTTGTAAATTGTAGCCCATAAAGGGTGACAAATTTGAGACCATGAAGAGCCGATAATTTAGAGACTAACTGGGCGACTCTCACCCCAACACAGACTAGAAGTTGTTCTGGCCAAGAATTTAGCTCCAGCATAATGAGCAGGAAAGCACAAGCACCCATGATATCTAAACACAGTAAATCTATGTGGAGTTACACCTTAGAAGAATTTGGCATTGCAGAAAACACTTAATTGAGGATTTAATTGCTTTAGACATGTTTCTTAATGTGTAAGGGTTAATTGCTTTCTATGGCACAAGTAAGTATCATAGTGTAAATAAACCCTTCAATGTCACACAACTCGAGCCCCTAAAGTTGGGTCTAATTTCTTATAATCGAATCAGTTACATAGTGTATAAGGTATGCTCATAAAATTTTTATTTCTATCAAAAGGTGTGGCACCAACTCTAAAATGAATTGTATGTTGAGAGTGGGCGGGCAAAATAGCTTATTGATGATACCTGTAATGATTCTGCCCGTGTATTTCAACTACAAGCACTAGTAATTGGTATTTTTGATGTGCTTGGCTTTTATTTAAGCAATTTATGGGACAAAAATGAGCGTGCAGTTGCAAAATGAATCAAGTTTCTTCATTGCTATGCTGCATTATGCAACACTGGTTTGAGAAAGAAGAGTGTCTTGATCTCAAAAACTTTTGTCTGATGATGGTAATAGGACTAGGAGATCTTGGAAGCCAAATGTCCAGGAAAAGCGGCTGTTTAGTTTCATACTAGACCGGCACATTAAAGTCAAAGTCACTACACATGCCCTCGGCTGCATAGACAGGGAGGGGGGAGATTGACGAATACCTGCTGAAGACAGACTCCTTAACACAAGATGGACACAGAAATCGGCCTTTTCTGGAAGGTCAAGATTGAGAAGCTTTGCGAAGAACTTGGGCAGTGGAGGTTGTATTTTTTACACCCGAACAAGAAACTAAGCCTGAACAGGAATTTAAAGACCTGAAACTTGAACAGAGGGCAACACGCAGGGAAATCAGAAGACAGATGTACGGAGGAGGATCAAGCAAACAGATGCAAATCGGGGAAGTAAGTGCAGATAGCCTGGGAACTGAGGAGGCAGTAGCCTTCTTAGCTAACTCTTAAAAAGTTTTGACCTGCACGCTAGCTTGGAATTTTTTTTCGTATTTTAATTTTCTTTTATGCTCATTTTTGTAATTATTCCTACTGTTACAAAACTTGTGAGTTACATTCTAACTACGAACAAGCTTAGTCACCAAGTATTGGTGTCTGACCAGAAGTTTCCAAACTGGATGTACGAGTCTGACAGCTATGATGATACTTACGACAACAGTCCAATCAGACCACTTTTTTTTAGAAAACCGTTCAGATTTTCACTTTAGTTCCTTAATTTTTATAAAATTATATTTCAATCTACAATTATTACATTATATCATAAGTATCTCCAATATTTTGTCATTTATCTTACTTTAGTCCGTAAAATAAGATTATGTTACACCATCCAAGAAGAGAAGGATAATAAGGTAATTTCACAAGACTTACTAATGATATATATATATATATATATATATATATTATATTATTATTCAAAAAATTTTGATTTATGTCATAGTGAAGATATTTGTGATAATGCAGAATTATTTGGATTTTAAATAGTGTAAAATTTTGGTTAAATGAAAGAGAATTTTTTTTATTATTATTATCCAATTTAACGAATTTAAAGAAAGGAGATCAAGAAAATTTTGATCAAAGGACTAAAATGAAGCTGACTAAAATAATACAGACTAAAGTGTAAATTTGCATACGCATAGGACTAAAGCAAAGCAAGATTCTCCCTTTGCTCTTCCAATAAATTTGACTTTGTTGTTTGGGCTGACACACGACGTTTACTGTCATTATAGCATTCCCCCGTTCGAATTCTTACATGAGACAGCAGCGTAACTTGCTGTCGGTTCAACTCATTAATCATTTCCAACACGCTTTCTTGTTAATCGAGTATCTTGCCTGAGAATTTTCTCACTTTCTAGCCCTAGCTTCTGCAGCTATAAATACTCAAACGTCAGCTTAATTTTGTGCATCAATCTCACTGCAAATCCAAATGGGTAAATATAAAAGCTTGTCAATCTTTCAATCTCACCTGAAAAGGGCAGTGAAGAAGCTTAAATTTCTCTCAACTCTTTTAAAGCTCAGCCAGTGGCGGTTAACTTCAGTCTGCGGCACTGCTGGTTGTTCTCAAAGTCGTTCATGGAGCTTTAACGATCGATTAGGGTTGCAATATTGCATTGATGATAGAGATTCTGATGAGGGTAATTCTGTTCGAACACTTAAAAGAACACGAAGTTATGCCAACTCATACTCCGCTTCTGATGACGATGACATTAATCGGCGTGCAGACATTTTTATTTCTAATTTTCGTCGCCGCCTTCTGTATGAAAGACAGGTTTCTTTGGAGCTACGTTACCGTGGAGGAAATAGTTTTGACAACTAGCTAGTAATTGATGGTTTGAGTGTTCTGTTCATTTTATTTCTTTTTTCTTTATTCCCTGCATATCTATATGTGTTCAACTCCGGACTTGTTGAGAAAACTAGAATTGTACTTTGTTTTCATGAAATTTGAAGTGTTGTTTTTTTTTATGAATCACTATAATTTGATGCTCCGTGAATTATATTACGAGAATCTATATGTCATGGAACAACATTGAAGAAAAAAGAACAGGAAGGCGAAGAAGAAGTGGGAAGGGGAGGGTTAACATAAAGAGAAAGAAGGACAATAATTGGAAAGAGACGGCGAAGGAGAAGTCTCCGATGGCGTGGAATGATGCGATTGAGGAGACAGCAGGTAATAAGTTACCGAGGAAAGGAAGAACTAAGTGAAAGCTACCTCTGATTGGACATTTGAAACTGTCATAGATTAGCAGTCTGGAGGATCCAAATGAAGTTCCCCATATCAGCTTTTAGATTTGAGTTAGAATTGGGAATGTTTCTGATCGAGTTGGAGTGAAGTATTGTGGCTTTTTTTTAATTTAAACCTATATATAATTTGTTGAAATTGTTGTATAAACTTCGAACTATCTTCTCGTTTTCCTTGCCACGGTGAAATATTGGAAACAACAACCGAATGCACTTTCCGGACATTATTATGCAGGAAATATTAATCAATATGCAAGTTTCATAAATTTGACACGGTTTATTACAGGTGACGGTTCGCGACATCTGCAATTGGCATTGGAGTAAACTCCCAATAATCAGTAGAATACAAGCACCGAATTTGATTGTTTGTTTACTGTTAACAAATCCAAACTCCTCGGATACCATTCCACAAAATTTTACTTGCATAATTCCCGAACAGGTTTTGGTGATGCGGTCGAACTGTTAACGTTCACACCGGAGCTGGAGGTGTACTAGCGGCAGTAGTGCTTCTATCTCGACGACGCGGAGAAACAATTAAGCTATTTTGCTGTCATCTGCGAGAAGATGGTGGATGCTTGTCACTATAATTGTCTTCTTTTCTGCTGTCCTCGGCTCAGGAGATCATTGTTCTTCACAAGTTTCAGAGGATCATGGCGTGAAGCACTTATTGTGGCTTGTTTTTAGAGAACTTGGAATATTGTGTTGTTCGGTTTGGAATATTGTTTTTCAATGCAGTTGAAGGGATGGTTACAATTTTAGTTGTAGTAAGTTAAAATAGTTAGTTAGTTAATCTAGCTGATGATAAGAATAGATAAAATGCTACAGTTAAGTATAAATAAATACTTAATATATATGTTAACGTGTATGGGTGAAGTAAAAGCATATTATATTATGTAAAAAAATTGTATTATTGAGTGTTTTTGCTAGAAATTATAATAAAAAAAATAATTAATTTAAAAAATTTTTATATATTTTTTAGCGATCAATTAATAAAAATTTTGTTTGTTCTTATTTATGAACGTAGATTTGATGGCTAAATTATGTAATTTTTATTTTATTCTATGAATTATGTGTTCATTTTATGTTATTTACTTTTATATTTTATTTGTTAAAGTTACCGTTCGTATAACTTTTGATATATTAAGCAATTTGAACGTGCAATATATAATTTTTGTATTTTTTTTGTTGAATAATATAAAAAAAAACAGATTGATTTATAGTTATTGGAAGATCTTGTGAACCTAATTAATGGATCCAAGAAAACATACATACATACCCTGTGCTAGTCTGTGCTAGTCTATTCAACGGTAGTGTAGGAGTGAGATGAAACTTTTATTTGCTGTACTGAACATGAATATTCAAACTAATATGTTCTCTTTCACGTAATGTTCGTGACTATTCGTGTTATTGTTAAATACAGAAAAATGGTCCTCATGTCATGATAGCACTCCCCCTCGTATGTTTTTACATGAAGCAGCGATGAGAAACTGGCTGTCAGTTCAGCTTTCGTGTCTTCGAATTTTCTCACTTTCAATCCCTCGCTTCTGTAGCTATAAATACTCTAACCTCAGCTTGATTTTGTGCCTCAATCTCAATTCAAAATACAAATGGGTGAACACAAAAACTTGTCAATCGTTCAGTCTCAACTGAAAGCGGCAGTGAAGAAGCTTAACTTTCCCTTCAGTCTTCTCAAGCCGAGTAAATGGCAGCTAGCTTCAATCTGCGGGGCTACTGGTTTTTCTCAGAGTCGTTCATGGAGATTCAGCTATCGATTGGGGTTCCAATATTTCATTTCTGATCAAGGATCTGATGAAAGTAGTTCAGCTCGAACAGTTCGAAGAACAAAAAGCTGTGCAAAATCAGCCTCTGAGGACGACGATATCAATCCTCGTGCAGACATTTTTATTGCCAATTTTCGTACGAAAGACAGGTTTTTTTTTGGTGTGTGTATGGAATAATAGGCTATTTATAATTGGGAGATTACTTCAATGTCAATCACTGATTTCATTTCATACAACAGCATAACCTGTAACAAATTGTGTCGATTTTATGAAGCATGTGTTTTCAGAAAAAAATGCAATATTGCACCATAGAAAGGAAAACAAGATGACTGTTTTAAGTTCGTACAAACAATTTCAACAAACTATATGTAGCGTTGAATTAATTGAAACCACAAGGCTTCACTCCTATTGGATCTGAAGCACTTTAAAACTCTGTCTCAAATCTAAAAACTGTTCTCTGGAACTTCATTTCGATCCTCCAGATTGATAATCTATGACATTTTCAAATGCTCCGACCAGAGCTCTCACTTTGTTCTTCCTTTTCTCAAGTAGCTTACTTGCTGTCTCCTCAATCACATCATTGTACGCAGTCGGAGAATCCTTCCTTCCTTGTCCTCCTCCTCGTAGCTTAGACGCTGCATTCGCTGCTTGGCGATCTTGTTTTCCTGCTTCACCATCTCCTTCCGATTCTTGTCCTTCCTTCACCTTAACTTCTCCGCTTCCAGCTTCTTCTTCACCTTGCTGATCTTTTTCTTCGATATTTTTCCCATTCCCAATTTCTTCATTTTTATTTTTCTGATCATCCCCTTTCTCCTCAACCTCAGCTGACGTTTTCCTCTTCATCTCCTCTACAACAATATCTTCCGGTGAACTATCAAAGGTTTCCTTTTTGCTTAAATTTTCCCTACTTTCTTCCTGCTGAGTATCTGGTTTTTCTAGATCATTCTCTTCATTCTGACCAACCTGGAGAGCGTTTTGATGTTCTGAACATGCGGAAATATCACTAGGGTTGTTTTTCTTCTCAACTTCACCATTGTTAATGACATCTGCAGCATCATGTACTTCTTCCCCATTTTCAGATTTTGTCACGTAAGAATTTACTTCTGGGTCTCTCTCTGCCTTAATTTTTTCTCTCTCTTCTTGCTTACTTTCATGATCCAGTGTCTCTGGCGAATCATGACTAAAAGTTTTCGAAGAAGTACAAGCATTACATTCCTTCCAGTTAGGGGAATTAGTTGATCCCTTCTTCGCAGTTTTCCGAAAAAATGGCTGAGATTTCACAGCCTTGGGCGTTTTCGAAGTCCTATTATCCAAAACAGGTTTTGGCGAAACTACAGTCTTACCAGAAAAAGAAGAAGATCGAACATTTAATTTTCTCTCTCGAGGAACCGTTGGAGCTGGAGGTGTACCGGTCCTTCTGTCTCGACGAGCAGGAGAAATAAGTGCTTTCTGTCCTCTAGGAGAGGAAGATGAAGGCTTGTCAAATGATCTTCTTCGAAGAATGTTTTGGTTGTCCAAAGGAGAATTTTTCTTCCAAGGTTTCAGAGGTTCATGGCGTGAAGTTGTTGTAGGTTTTAGATAATTTGGAATGTGTTTTTCAGTTTGGTAAGATCTCTCTTTGTCAGCCGTGGATCTTTGGTTACTGGTTAGAGAATTTGAAGGGGACGTTCCTCTCTTCTCCTTCCCCAGGGCTGAATCCTTTGTTCTTGATGTTGTCGCCATGAATCCCAGAATACTTCACAGAACCTGTGATTCTAAATTTTATTCACTGCATTCAAGCAGACAAAACTAATGAGAGAAAAACCAAATATAAAGTAAACGTAGGTCCTTACTTCTATAAAGAGAAAACAAAATTCATGGAGGATAAGAGAATCGGAACTGACTCAAACCATTTGAAGAGAATTTTCTTCATAAGAAGAAGCTTGAATTGCGGACTACAACTCAACTTGGTTTGCAATAATGGTGGTGAAAATAGAAGACAAGCAACTGAAATCTCTCCAAATTTGTGATCATTAAACACATAGCCCGACACATATGGAGAAAGGTAGGAGATGTTGTTGACCCTTTCATTACAAATAAGGACGTGATTTCCTAACCCTATTGTAACGAGGAATCGAGGAATTCTTGATAGTCTATTGTAACATACGATGGATTGTCCATTTAGTTACGTGGGGAGGACTAAATTGTATGCAATTGGCCTCGTTGTCCTTGGAATTAAGGAATTTGGTCTTGAAGATATCAATCTTTGTTGCAATCAAATTACATATTTAATTTCGTTTCTTAAAAGTGAATTAAAATTTGTTAATCAATAAATATTGATATTTACTGATTACTATATCAAAAAAATTTTAATAATTAATTTTATTTTATTAAAATAATTAAATAATAAATTATAAATATCGGATCGTTTTGAAATATAAATTTTAATATTATTTTTTGTCTATCAAAATTATACATACATAAACGTGCTAGATCAATACAAGAGGTCATCGCGACATTCCAAGGTGACAACAGCAGTATTGTATCAGAAGGACTTGCAATTGATCATTTTTCACAAGGGTTTCCGTTGAAACAAAACTTGGAGGAAGTGCCTTTGGTTTTCAGAAGCAATTTAGTCTTGAAACTCAAAAAGTTTGGTTTTCTGTTGAGTAAGTTACACCATGCTTTCTTTCCACTTCCTACTCCTCGGCAAGAAGTTGCTTCTAGTAACAGCCCAGCACTTTTGCGTTGTTGGGAACTTGTAAGATTTGACCAGATTCAATGACACGTCCATTCAATAACCAAAACCCATTTGCCAAACTTAGTGGATTAAGCCAACTTGCCCATTATCTCATCTTATGGCTAATTAATTAATAAATGATTTTCACATTGTTAGTAATAACCCACGATGACCAAGCCGTATCTTCTGTCTTGCTAGCAGACAAGAAGATGAACACGCAGAATTACATCAGAAACTGGTATTGATGGGGAACTGGGTCCTCTCCATGCTGACTTTTGACAAACACGCAAGCTTATTTTAATTAATTTCATTTAAGTATTAATTACAAGCGAGAGAGTCTAAAGTTAATAAAAGTTTCATGGTTGAATTCTTGAAATGGATTGGCCCTTACCATAGGATTTGGTCCCCCCACTAAGGATCTTATTTCTCCATTTCTACAGTTGTGAAGATCTCTAAATTAAATATCAGCTTCAACACACAAAGGAGGAGACATCATTGGTGCTCATAAAAGTGCTTTTGATGAGGCAAAGCAACTTGGGCCAATCTAATTAATCAATGCTTTTGAGGAAAAAGCACTTCTCCAACAAGTTATTATTTCCTTTTTTGAAACTTTGATACCCCATTATAATGCTTCGATGGCCTAACACTGAGTGTTTTCTCCAGGAAGTTTTCTTTCTTTTTCTTCACAAATTTGGCAACTAATATTTGTCTTCTTTTATTGTATAATAAATAACATAATTAACATTACATATTAAAATATTTTTTATAATACAAAATTTACAATGTGTATTAAAAAATAAAAAATAAAATAATTATCAACAAACATCAGCACATTATAAATATATATTATATTAAAATAATATTATTTAAAAATATTAATTAAAATAAATTAACAAAATAATTTAAAAATAAGTCATATAAGTCTTAATTTGTATTAAAGACATTTGATAAAATAATTAAATAAATTAATTAACGATATCGTCACAATAATTAACATATAATTTTTTATATATTTAATTGAAAATAAATTTTTTTAATTTATGTTAATCGCATAAAATAAAATATATATATATTTAAAAAACCAATAAAATAGAAATAATAGAGACATCTTCATCAACTCGAATCCCGTTTGCCGCACGCGCTTCGATTTCAGGTGAAAAGACAAAATATAATCACGAAATTCTTAATAAAAAAAATAAGATTAGTGAATTAACAAATATAAGGCGGCTGCTGTTGGAAGTAAAGTGGGCCCCCGACGTGGTATTAATCCGTTCCGACCACGAAAGTAAGCAGGTGCCATCGAATTAACACTCTTAGGTCACGCATCTTCGCTAGCCGTCCATCTTTGACTCTCCTAACCCAGAGCGGACGGGTCAGATCTCACCAAACTCTTCTGTTGTTGTTTGGACTTCACTGCTTTCTTTGGCCTTCGATACGCTTTTCATTTTCACCCTCCCCTGTTTTATTCTTAAAGTTATTTTCTTTCTTTTTCAGCGCGGAAAAATAACGATTTTGATTAATCTTAAATCCTTAATTAAAAATACTATAAAAATGGTATAAAGATTAGACTATCGCTGCTGAGTTTTGCATCTTTCAGACGTTTTTGGACTCGCTTTTTCTTCTCGCTTTTCTCGAAAGAATATCAAACACGTCGCTGGCTGAGACTACCCGAGTTCATCAAGAATTGAAGAAGAAGAAAAAAAGAAAGGTATAACAAAATCTTGAAGCTTTATAACGTGATCGATGAATGAATATATTCGTTTCTTGAGACGGGTTTTTCGTTTTCTTTTGGTTTTTCCGTCTTACTATTATCCTTGAATTTGATTTCTCTTGCTTTAATTCTATTTTTTTGGGTGTTCTTTCTTTTTTAACTTTTATTTTTTTGAATACTAAGCTTATTTAATTAGTTGGTCTTCTGTAAATTTTTTTGACCTTTTCTTTTCCTGTGAATTTAGAGTATTAACTGATTAACTTTAGGTGGTGTTCAGCTTTTTAGAATCCGTTAATCACGGGGAGAAATATTTTTTTTTCTCTTTTCTAAATTTAAAAAGAAGAGAAGATATAGAGGAGATTAATCCAAGCGAAGAAAAAAAAGCTTTAGCCTTATAAGAAAAGAAGAACACCGCTTTCCTTGGGATCCAAATTTTGGCCATGTAGTCATTTGGAATCTCTTTCTTTTTATGTTCTTGAGAGAAGATTTCAATTCTATATTTTTCTTATTCTTTATCAAACTATTCGTAATTAACTTCTTTTTATGGGTTAGATTTATTCTGTTGATCACAAAGGTATTACATATTTTTTTTCCTGACACCTTGTTGTAATTTTTTGTTTTATTGGTATCTGATTTGTGTTTTCTTTGGTGATCTTAACTGAACTAATTTTATTTAGCTTCTAAATTCATAGCAAACCGCCAAAAAAGAAAAAAAAATTATTCTTTCGATAAATTGTTGAAGTAATAAAATTTTCATTGATAATTGTGAAATAAAACTTTAAAACTGAAAGAGATGTTTCTTGATCCTTTTTTTGTGTTTGTTGTGTGAAGCTTGCTCTTGGTATGGTGGCTTTTTCTTGTAGGCTAGAGTCAAGAAATATCATACTTCTTAGGCAATTAACTCTGTTTGTTTGTGTGTGGGCTTGTACAGGAAGTGTCTTATAATCCTATTTGTTGTTAACAATCTTTTGAGTAATTATTATGAGGAACAAAAAGAAATTTTATGTTCCAGCTCTGGATGGATATTTTTGCCAACGTCATAACAATTTTGAAGAAGTACCACATGGCTGTTTATTTACCATGTTTGTAGTAAACTGGTTCATGCCTTGGATTGTTTTCCACTTATTAAGGTTGAAGACTAGTTGATAATTTCTCTGGACTCAAAATGTTTGTTTATAACATGGTGCAACTTTTCCAAGTTTGATGTGTGCTTCAGACTGGGTTGTTACTCTCTCTAAATTTCTTGTACTTGGAAGAAAAGAAGTTAACAGTAGGCCTTATAAACTGAATTAACTTTTCTGCCTTATTCTTTTGTTTCAGATTTGAGGGATTGTCAGTGAATACATGGATGGATACCCTGGTAAAAGAGCTGTCGATCGACCTGTTGTCACAGGAAAGAAATCCGGTCTGGGTTTGAGGGATACTGTGTGTAACACAGACAAAAATGCTCAATTTTGCAGCCGAATTGGATGTAGTGGCAGACTGAACTCTGTGAAAGGTAACCAAATTGGCTGCTCAGGGAAAGGCAAATCTTCACGGTCTTCATTTCGCTCTTCTTCTACTAGCAAGGAAATAATTGGAAGTTCCTCAAGGACTTACTCAGATGTCAACAATGCAAGTAAATCCTCCACAAATCCCAGGAAAGAGCTGCCTTCTCAACTTGAAACTGATTCTTCTGAAACTAGCAGTGTTCCTGATGTGCCAGATGTTTCAGAACTCATACCCACCCCTGGAAAGATTCAAAGAGGGCTTCAACCTGAATCTGAAGATTCTGATTCTAGGGAGGCTAATTCGATGGAAGCGGGAAGCTCTAGTGTAGCATCAAATGCAAGATCTCACAGGAACTCCCATCAGAAATTTGGATTGGGAAGCCGAGATGTTTTAGTTGGTTCCTCTGTGTCTTTGGCATCTACAAATACTGGTCAGGCAACATCTGCTAATACAAACAAGCATGGCTTGAGAAATCTAAGATGCAATTCAATATCTGATGTCTTCCCGCCTAATAGTAGTTCATTATCAGACCCAAGCTTTAGCAGAAAGAAGGATGCAGTTAAAAAGAGAAATTCAGAAGCAGAAAGTAGCTCCTCCTCTAGAGGGAAGAAGACAAGTGAAATGTTGTTAGAATATCAGAATCATAATTCTAATAATGGTATCTCCATTTATGATTCAAGACAAGCCAGAAAGTGGACCCCCAATAGGGATAATGGTGTTACATCAGTTAGAACAAGGAGATCACCAAATACTAACTACCAGGCAAGGCTCTCTAATCAAGGAAATGGAAATAGTTCAGCACCAAATGAGTCCCCTCTTGCAATTACAAGAGTTGACGAATCTGATATATCTGTTGATCCGATTGTTCCGACTTTGTCACCTCAGTTTTCTGTAGAAATTCCTTTACGTCACCCAAGCTCTTACAGCCAACCAGGTAGTAGCAACGGAGGATTACGAGGTCTTACTCCTGGTAGTCCATCAGAACTTGACACTTCCCACTCTTTAATGAATCGTGATTACTTCAGTTGGTACAACATTGATGGGATTGCAGAGGTATAATTTTCTATATCAGAATGTTGAAAATTACATTTTCTTTTGTGACGTCAACTCCTTTGACTAGGTGAAGACCAGGGAGTGAAAGATGGTCATGCACAGCTACTTTGTTTGTGTAATATGTGAATAATGTCTTCTTCAAATTGGATTATAGCAGTAAACAACAAAAATAAAAAGTCGAACCGGTATAATTTATAACACCTTGTTGTATGTTGTTTTTGATACATTATGCAGATATTGCTGGCACTTGAGAGGATTGAGCAAGATGAAGAGTTATCATATGAGGTAGTCGAGTATTTTAGTTTATAGTTTTATCAAATTGCCTCTTTTTAAAAAATTTTATTTGTCTTGCAGCAAGCACTTGTTCTGGAGACCAATTTGCTCCGTAATGGCCTAAACTTCTATGATCAGCACAGAGACATGAGACTGGATATTGATAACATGTCATATGAGGTATGTTACTATTTAATGCTAAAATGCTGCAACGCAGATGGTACTTTTTCCCAGCATGTAGCTTTTATCCATGCTAATAAATACTATGTAACAAGCTTGAAAGTAAGATTATCTAAGAAAAAACAATGCATATTACCGGTTACATGGCAGGAATTGTTAGCTCTGGAAGAAAGTATGGGTTCAGTGAGCACTGCACTAACAGAAGAAGCAATATCAAAATGCCTTAAGACAAGCATCTATGAATCTGCACCTCTTAAGGAAGTGAATATGAGCTGCAGTGGGAATGATGATGATGTTAAGTGCTGTATCTGCCAGGTCTGTCTAGCAAAATACTCAAAACATCTGCTAACTCTTCTTGCTTTAATAATTTAACTAAACAAAATCAAATTAGGTATTTGATCCCCGTCAAGGATTGGATCATACTTTCATTTTCACATTCACCTTTTAGTTACGGTAATGTGATTGTATCTGCACTGTATATAGTTTGTGAACTTTAAGGTATATATGCTTTTTGTCATATTTTTTGCAGGAAGGGTATGTTGTTGGCGATGAAGTTGGAAGATTGCATTGTCAGCATAGTTATCATATTATATGCATACAGCAGTGGCTGCGGCTGAAGAACTGGTGCCCGATTTGCAAGGCATCTGCAGAACCTTCAAAGTCTTCACGACCATAATTCTTTGTTTAAAATGATGCAGGAGATGACCTTTTTTTCCTCATTTAAAAAAAAATTGTACAAATTAAGTCCTGTCTCAACATCTGTTTATTTTATGTACATAATGATTATCTTTAATTTCCATTAATTAATAAACTAAGGCAGGCACTGACCGCTCTGCGGTGGGAATTTTGTTTCTCTTTTTTATATTGAAAGACACTGTAAATCGAATTGCTCGAACTGAATGCTGCCGTTCCTCCTATCATTATTTTATTTGCATTTAAAAAAGAGTCTACTAGATAAGGCATGAAATGAGTGATGAGCGTGCCTTGAAATCATGTTTATAAAATATATTGACACGGAAGCTAATTATAAAGGGATATTTCGGTAGCAGAGGTCCCTTGGGAAAAGACATTCAGGAGCAGATGCGCTTAAAGTGTTGGACAAGAGAAGTTAGTAGTTGGGATGGGTTTCAGAACAACATAAGCTAACGAAGTAAAATTTCTGTGCATGAACAACGTAATCAATCTGTTATTTTCGCAGTTCAGTGGAGACCAATATTCAATAATGTTCTAGATCCCTGGTACACGCTTCAGAAAGGTTTAGGAACGAGCATAATAACGTTAATGCTACATCATTTACGAAATTTAGATTCTGTGAGTTGTGTTACATGCCGAGTGCTTGTCGTCGAATCCAAAGAGACTAGACACCCTACGTTAGCGTTCGTGACTTGTGCAACAGATGGAGCGCTTACAGACAAGAAATCGAGCATTTACAGTCAAACTAATTTATTAGATGATAATGCGTACTCCTTGAAAATCCAGTAAATATAGGACTGCAATTCTGGGTTGGCTCTAGCCTCTAGGTTCTGGGTTGGACATGATATCCTGCTTGTTTTGTATTTCCTGTTTTGAGTAACATTGGAATATCACACTAGTGCTTAAATCATCCATGCGCCGGCTTCGATCGAGCTAATCACAGCCCAAAACTGAGAGTCGGGGTCTGTTCTAAGTTCTGCAGATTGTGAATTTGTAACAAGCCCTGCATGACTTCCACTAATTCAGATATCTTTACATTCTGACTGTGAACAAAGCAATAGAATAGAATAAGGAAACCAGACAGGCATTTCTGTTAGAAAGGGCCCGGTGATTGGTTGCTAATATGTGAATTTATTAACCCTTGGAAGGTTCTTCAGCAGCAAAAGCAAAAATCTTTCTATTTAAAATTCTTAGCCTCAGCCTTTGCACAAAGAAACAACTCAGGATGCTTAATTAACGAATGCATGGACAACTATTCCCGATCAATTACCAAAATAAAAATCTTGATTTGAAAGTCTGTATCGAGTGAAAGGTAGCGCAGCTTGGCTTTCTTATTTCTCCTTGGATTGGTCACTACTGCAATTAGTCTATGGAGGAGATGGACCGGGTTGGGTTGCACGTAAATTTTTCCCAAGAACAGGACCCCATATAACGCATCAGTTCTCTCAGAAACTGAGAAACGGGATTTCCTGGCTCGCCTATGTAGAGCTGACGAAAGTCAAGGTATTAACCCCAAAAATTTCTTCCCCATCTACCACAAGAACTACTTGCACAAGTGGTTGAACATCTGCGAAATACCTGCTCAAAATTTTTACACATGAAATGTTGTATTCTACCATCATAAATGGCATCGACGCGCAAAGGTCTTAAACATTGTTTTGATAGAACATCTGCCGAATAGGTTTGAATTTTTGTGAAGATGTATAGTTTTCTTTTCGCTGTTCAAATGTTATGAAAATTTGCCTTCTCATTGGATAATTTTTCCTGTCAACAACAATTTCTTCTCGATAAAAATCTACAGAGGTGTTCAAAAAAGTACTTAAACCAAAATTCACACTTCGAAGTACATCCAGACCAGTAAAATGCCTTCAACTTGTTAAGAAAATGATATCTCGTTTGGAGAAGTAAATGAAACTCAAAATTAAGCAGCTTCATAGCATCCAAAAAGGAGCAGTAGGTTTGGAAGAATATATATATGCCACAAAAACTTTATGCCTCACTGCAAATTAAAGCAAGCAACTCACATATCTCCACACCAACTCAATAGTAATGGCATAATACTTCAACGGGCAATTTTTGGGCATCATTGAGCTGAAGCATTCATACTAGAGCATCAAGGATATTAAACGGATGTCAATTTGTTATTAATATTGGAATTTCAATCAATTCACGGGTTCTAAAGTTACATACAGATCAATACTGCAGCTCTTTAATGAGTGATTTTACCTTTCACCAAGCTACAAAACAGTATGCCTGCAAAACTTTCTTAGATTCCTCATTGGCTGTAATTTACATGAAAAGCTCTAGATCTCCAGCAGCAATGGCAGGACACAGCCAACATCAGTGTAATTGTACAACAAAGCAACAAAGCATGAGAGTCTATACTTGGAAGAACCCTTGCTTGGTTGCTGATAAATGATATCCCAATGCTTCCAGGATCTGAAACGTGAGAATACAAACATCTCGATGCTCAACCCCATAATTTATCTCGACAGGGCAAGAGCATTATATGGGTGGCAGCTTTCTGGTTCACTGGGGCCATAGGCATGAATTGGTTTCTTGAAAGATTTTCACACAATGTCATCACACCATTTGAACCAGTACAAACAGACCAAATCATAGCTATCAGATCGAAAAATCTCTGTATGCAGTTGTCATTCCTCGAATGATTGCATGCAAATTTTCTCCAGCAACAAGGGCCAATCTTCACCAAGTTGCTGTGGATTAAGCTCCATGGCAACCTTAAAATCAAGAAAAGATATTGAGCGTTGTATTCGCTGATCCTGTGTAGCTTCTACTGGGCCACTGGCATTCGGCATGTGAAAGTGATTACCAGGCCACATGCCATTGATAACTCTGCCCTGAATCTGTAGTTGTTGCTTACTCATTGGCTGCTTTCTTGACTCGTGCTTTGACCTTGCTCCAACCAACTCAACACACGACTTGATCAACTTCTTCAAATACACATCCAACATATTATTCAGTGTATTAGCACATTCCAGCGAAACACCTCCAAGGCCCTGTCCTGCTGCAATCTGCTCCATACGCTTCTTTAGTGTCTCAGAGTCAGAAAATCCAATGCTGTCGTAATAGCTAAGAAAATCACCAGCATTTGCTGTTGAATTGGGTTTGCGGGCCCCACCTACACTAGCAGAGCAAAATGGAATCCCAAGGGGTGCAAGTAGAAGACTCCTGGAGAAATTTAAGTGGTTAATCTGCTCCACTTCTTCTTCTCTATCCTCAAACACAGCATCTCCAGCCTGGTCCTTTCTAGGTATCCTCGGTTTTTCAGTGGGTCGATTTGATCCCTCCTTTTCATTCTGAGGTTGCGCTGCAAGTGCATGAAGATGCTGAAGTGGTCTCTGGTAATCACATGGAGTCAAATCTCCATTTTCCATACAAAGCTTGCCACCACTATCTTCTGTACCCAGCAACTGATGCGAAGCACATTCAACCTTTCCATTTGGTCCCAGCAGACTAGGCCTATCTCTGGCTTTCCGATCACGAATCCCAGATCTAACCTTTCGCGGGGAAACTGGCAAAACCCCATTTGACCAACTAGGAACATTGTGATTTTGATTTGGAACAAGGGACCCAGTTTGTTTGTGGCTGTCTTCTCTACTAGGAGAACTTCTCACTTCTTGTGTAACAGATTTAGCAAGCACTGTTTCCTGAACTGGTGGTGGGGTCTTGGCCTGGCATGCATTCTTCAAGATTGAACGAATCAACTGATTGTGTAGTGGGAGATTTTCCCTCCCAAGCTGACGGAGACACGATTGATCAAACTGATTCTTACTTAGCTTCTGATTCAGAAACCTATTCAAGCTGTAAAAATACTTTCTTGACCTCTCAGCCCCAAGCTTCTTTACAATATGAGTTCTCAATTCAGCCAAATCAATTCTGGAACCCTGATGAGGTTGCATTTCTCAACAAATAGATTCATACACCATCCACAGAACCACAAATCCACCAAAATATAAAATGAAGAAAAAAAGACCCACTAAATTGCTGTTATTCTTGCATCCGACACTGAACTTACTCACCCAGAAGCCCCAATGCAATTCAAACTCTCAAACTCTGCATATCTCTGTGAAGAGGCTCAAAACACAATCCACCAATTCCGGACAAACTTACAGTTATTTCCATTTCCAAACAACCCTAGATTCACCCATCCACAGACAATACAATGCAAACCTAAATCTCATCCTCGCAAGAAACCAAAACCCTAGGAGATCAAACTCACTCCACAACTTATTCAAACCCCCGAAAACAACCCCAAATTAATTCAAATACGAAATAAATCTAAACCCTAGCTTCAAATCACCAAAATAACCACGGCTTTCCACGGACTGCACGAACGACAAAAGTATATCACTGCACCAATGAAATTAAAACCCTTTATTGTTTGCACCCAATTTATAAGTTCAAAAGTTCAAATTTAGAAAATTGAAGTAAAACAAAAGAGATCATTGAGTTTGATAATTGAGTTTAGAACATAGCACGAATTGTAAAAATAAAAAAAAATCAAATTCCATATAAAACAAGCACAATGAAAAGTAAAACCAAGTTCCCGAGTATAATATCAACGCTTACAGATTAATTAAACCCTGACGTTAACAAACTTTACGAATTGCATAAAAATCGAAGCTTCACTCACTTCGCTCCGTTTCTTCACGGCTTCCTTTTTCCCCTTTTTATCATTTCCCTCCGTCGCCGTATTTGCCCTTAATCATTTGAAAATTCCCAGCACATTTGTTCTTCTTCTACTCTTTGATTTGTATTGAACTCGGCTTCGTTTAGCTCGATCGCTGCTATTTTATTTTTCCTTCGCTCTCTGCTTTCTCGGCACCTCTCACCTCGTGTCAAAAAAAGAAAAGCGTAAACATGTTTAATTCTTATTTTATTTTTAAGTTTCTGAAATTATAATAAAATTAAAAGTATATAATAAATTTAATAATTACATATTTAATTTTTTTTTAAAATTTATTTAATTATTTTTACACGAACACATTATATTCAAAGGTTGACATTCAAACACTAACTAATTTGTGATGTTGTCCGAAAACAATTTCAGTGATTAATCCTAAGCTAAGCGTACAAAACAATTTTAAATTAATAATTTTATTATAAATTTATTTATTGTATATTTATATATTAATATGTTTAATTTTAAAAAATTAAATATAGTAAATATTTTAGTATTTTAAATTATTATAAAAATAATTTAAAAAATAATTTTTTTAAAATATAATAATAATAATAATAATATACCTAAGCCAAGTAAATGTCGTTGTTGTTGTTGTTTGTATTATTTTATTTTATTTTATTTTTTCCTTCTACTAATTATTAATTTAATCCATCATCAAACATGAGTAAAAGATGATGACATCATCTAAGTAAAATTAATTTAATTTTTTTAATTAAATTAATATATTTATCTGAATTTGAAGAAAATAATTACCATATTATTTTCCAACACGATTTTAAAATAAAAATTATCTATCGGGTTTGGGTACAGTAATAATTTTACCCGAGTTTGCAAACCCTAATTTCAGTTCGGGTACTCCTGCTAAATTGCGCCTCTGTGTCAATACCTCACTATCGTCTCTCTGAAACGCTAATGGAAAGCGACGCTGAAGAGTCGCTGAAGAAGAAGCAAAGAAAGAGTCCATTTATAGGCGACAATTCCGCACGCAAGGCAAGTAATTTATTTAAATATCAAATTTTATGATTTATCTTTTTATTCTTTTCTTCATTTTATCTAGTTTTTTTCCCCAAATTTTATATGTTTATTTGTTTATATGTTGCCAAATATCAATTAATCATATAATTATTTACATTTAATTTTACCAGCTAGCTGCAATAGTTCAAAAGTATGCAAATGGTAATCTATTTGGTGGATTGATTATCTGAATGTGTTTACAATTGTGCAGCCGGTTGACCATTTTGCAGTACGTCCATACCCGGCTATGGGAGAAGTGGTAAACATTTCACGTCTCCATTTGCTACTTTTCTTTTGGGCTGGTTATTCCTAATTGCTTGTAACATTTATGGGTTTCCACATGAGGGTGAGAACATCAGTGTTGTTATTATACAAAGCAACAACTTGTGGAACAATGGTGATCTTTTGTTTTTTTGATAAGTGAAACTCTTAACAAGTGGTGAACAGCTATGTTTGAGTGTTGGAGACACCAATTTTGATCTTATGTTTCATCATCTTTTGGTGAAGTATGTGTTGGAGTTATTTCCCGCACATATTTGTTTAAACTTCTCGAGTTGCGGGGCTTTATTTTCTATCATTGCCATATTTTCCTTTCTGTTTGGTAATTATGGTATTCTTGTTGCATTACAGAATTTTATGCAAGAGGAAGATGTACGGTTGGAGACAACACGAGCTAGATGTACCTAATATTATTTTTATAGTTTTGTGTCTTCATTCCTTGTTTGTATTCTTACTATTTCTGTAATATTTAAAGCTTTTTTTGTCCCTGACAGTTTCAAATGTTATCAAGAGGCATGAAGAATTGGCAGAGCGGCTTTCTCGGTACAACAATTGGAAAATCATATAATCTTTGTTCTTTTCATTTGTCATTTTGTTGTTTTGCATTGCAAAATCAACTGGGGTGTGTGAATTGTTAACTATTATGCAGGTATTGTAAGGTGAATGAGTTTTGAGTTGTCAGATTATTGATTTAAGAGAGAATTTGTGACAAGATGCCTCCAAAATGTCATTATTGGTGTTCTTTCCGCTCCAATTTTTTTCCTTTCTTTCTGTTTCCATCTTTGCTTCCCTTCATGGATTTCCAGTTATAAATAATCTAAAGCATGAAATTTTGACTACCAGAAGAGACAGTTGAAATATGAATATTGACAAAAGTATCTTTTGACTAATCTTTCGAGTGGAGAATGGCCAATCCTCTCTAGTTCAATAAAGAAATTACCACATGTTGTCCTAGATTCTTGGAGTGGAATTTTGTTCTGATCTGTTTGTGTGGCCTAAAAGTTTTGGCAAAGGATTTCTTTTATGTTCATGTATTTGGCTGTGATTTATGTTGACTGCAATGTAATTGCCTAATTAATCAATGAAAGCAATCGTGATTATTTTTACTTCTATAGGGATTCTGACAAGATGATATTTGAGCGTCTACAAAAAGAATTTGAAGCTGCACGAGCTTCTCAAACTCAAGGTAGCTTTGAGAACATTATTTGCAAACATTCATGCTTGCATTATGCACAGCATGTGATTGTGGCTTTACTGCAGCTGAATAATCATGTTTCTCATCTATATGGAATGGCATCCTCCCACTTCTGTATATTGATTTTCATCTTGTGCAAGTATCCCCTACTTTAATTTTGATTAAGAATTGCCAAGTTCTTGCAGAGATCTGTTTAGATGGTGACCAGTGGAATGATGGGCTATTGGCTACAATAAGAGAACGAGTATGACTTGTTGAAATATTTATTTTTTGTTGTGTTTTGCTTCAGCATCCTTTCCTATATATATGACGTTTGATAATATTTCTTCATGTGATGGATCATGCTATTTTTACTCATCTTTCCTCCTCCTTGGTAGAAGTGTCTGTATAACCGCGTTATGGCTATCTATTGCATGTTGTATGATCAAGTGCTTAGAACAATTGTTTGTACTGTTTTCCAGGTTCACATGGAGGCTGAGAGAAGGGCAACGCCAGGGGACACAAACATCTTGGCTGGTTCTGATTTTCAGGAAAAAATCACATATAAAGTTGGTTCTAAGGTAATAGATATTGTTTATCTATTTGATGAAATTGATATGATTTTGTGCTCATTGGGAATGTTTTCTGATTAGACTAGACATTGGAATAACACCAATTGAGCATTGCACAAAGAGAAGGAGAAGAGAGAGCACTGTTATAGGAGGTTGTGGGTTATTAAGAGAAAGGAGTGGTGAAGGTGGAACCAGTTAAATGTATGCTCTGCCCAGGAGTTGATAATATTGCTTTTTTAGTCTAGAGATTGGAAATAATGTGCAGCTTCCTGATACAGGAGCACCAAATGGGGGATGATGCTGTTACAGAGAAACAGAAATGGAAGTAGAGAAACAGTTGCTCACACACAAAGTTCTTTGTCAACTGTGTGTAATTTGTAGATTAAAAAATATGAGCTTTTGTGGATTCATTGACATTTAAATGGGAAGGGAAAAAGTAAAAAGGAAAAAAAGGGGGGGCTAATGGTGGATGCTGTTAATTGCGATGACTTCTCTTTGGGGTTTTTTATGTAGTCCTGCTGTTCTGCTGAACACGTAGTTAAACTCATGAATTATGAAGATAGTTTTCAAACTTGAGAGTTTACATATAAGATGTTTGACTATTGAGAAGGGAAAAATGAATCTATTATCGGGAATTATTTTAATGCTCTAAATGCAAAATATTAATGTACAGAAGTTGATTCTAGTACTCTTTGTATTGGTGTTGATTTTTTTAAATGTTAGCTAATCTCTGAATGAACAGGTGATTTGTTGTTTGGAAGGGGCAAGAATAGGCATACAATATGAGACATCTTTTGCAGGTACTTCTGAATCAAATATTTATAGATCTAGCATATTGATCTCATTTGAGGCTGATGGCTATTTTATTTGAGTTGGGTAAAGAAACTGAACTGTCTTTGTTGTTTGGCCTTATCTCTCTAGATGACTATATATGTTGTTTTTGTTTTTTTGTAGGGCTAGTACTTGCCTCAACAATTTACTTGCAAAACCTAGAAATGCTTTCAGTTTTGAGGGTGAAGTGAAGCGGTTTAGAGTGATCTTTTAGATCCTTTCTTTACTAAGTGGCATAATAGGATGGTTTACATAAATTATGTATGTGTAACTTATTATGCTACCCTTCCGATGCAGGACTTTTTCTCCCTACCTAGTGTATCAGCAACATGTAGTGTCATTTGTTATGAACTGTGTTCCTTGGAGGATTAGGGCATACCCAAACCTCGATCCTTGATGTCTTGCAGATATTTCTTTTGTTATTTGGCTTAATTAGTCGTAATCTCAATTAGAAAATGGAAAATGCCAATTGCTTTGTTCAAGAACTTCTATCTGGCAGCTAAAACCTGCACTTCAGTGAACCATTTATTATGTCTTCTTGTATGCTAATCCATAGAATTTACTCATAACCAAACAGTCCTTTTAGGTTTTATAGTCAATGCATAGGATTTCTGATCCATAAGAAAAATTCTATGTTTGAAACTTTTCTGAGTTTTTATAACTATACAATTGTGTGGTAGAGATCATCCTTTGGGCTAAGAAACTGGTGAAGCTGATTCTGTGTTGGTGATTTTGCAGGAGAACCTTGTGAGCTGTACCACTGTGTGCTTGAGAGCAAGTCATTTCTTGAAAAGATGACTGTCCTCGAGCACACAATTCCTTTCTTTCTGCCTGTACGAGAAGCAGAAAATGATCTTCTTTCCTCCAATGCTATGGTAAGGTTGGTTGCCGGTCTTATATTTTTCAGTTGATGCTACCACGGTAACTGACCCAAATATTGCTCTTTGTGATTTGTTGACAGAGATTCATAGATCATGTTGGAGAACTTCTTCAGGCTTATGTAGATAGACGAGAACAGGTAAGCTGTTGGGATGCATATACATTTAAACGAATGTTTGCCATTAGGGGCAATGAGTTGCAGTTTTTACACTTTTAGCTATTTACGATGATGTCAATAAAATGAACTTCATGAAGAATTTAAGAAAAGAATGTTAAATAGGCAGCCCCATACTCATTCGTTGGGGAGGAAATATTAGAATGAATCTTAATCGTTGTAGGGACTTCAAGTACTTGCATCTCTATGTTGATCCAGTTGATTAGATTTAGATAAAAGGTAAAAAGCAACCAAAGTGGTGGAGTTTTGATTTTGGAAAAGACAGTATAGCTCAAAGGAAAAGCCATCCATAAGAAGGAAAACAACATTGTCAAATTAGTAAAAATTTTGTTTCTTAAGTCATTTTATCTTTCTCAGGTGCATGCATTTGTGATAAAGGACATCTCAATTTGCCTCAAATTATTTTCCTAATCTCATACAGGTTCGGCTTATTAAGGAGCTGTATGGAAATCAGATCGGAGAGCTGTATCATAGCCTTCCCTACCACATGATTGAATTTGTAGTAGATGATTCTGATTGGTTGGTACATTTCATGCCTTTATACACAATGTTTAGCAAGCAAAAGTATCATGATTGCAATATTTTTTTTAATTTGTTCTTTATTTTTATGTTATAAAATGAAACCTTGACTGCAACATTAACTCGAAAAGTCCAAAAATAAGAAGAGGATAGAGAGAAGGCCTTTTTGAGTATTTATGCATGTCATCATAATATATGATTGCAACACTTACTGAGACTAAGACATTGCCAATTCCCTTGGAAACGGAATTCTCATTCTTGTCACAGTAAAGAACATTTATGTTATCAGTGAAGCTAAATATTCATAAGCTGCTCTTTTAACCATGACATTTCTTTTTGCAGCAAGATAACATTATGTCTTAGATACGCAGATCTTGTCTCAATGCTTCCAACTCGAGTCAGAGTATTGGCGTGGCCAACGCCTCAATCCAAGAAAGATAGTATCACTACTGCAAATCCTGCTCAGAAAGATAGTTTCACTACTGCAAATCCTGCTCGCCTAACTTATGCAGAGGATGCATTACGAACCATGAGCTTACCAGAAGGTGGTTACCTTTTAGTAAGAATCTCAAGTTTTTCAACCGTCAAAGTTATTGATTCTTGTGTCTCAGAAAAATGAGGCAACAAGATTCAGGAAAACATGAGATATTATTTTTTTATCGAGTTTCTTTATCATGTTAGCTCGTTGCATTGTTGTTAACTTTCATTACCTTTTCTAACTGCCGTTTTTTCCCCTTCTTGTCTTGCTTCTGGATTCTCGATCGCAGCATACGCCGAGATTGTATTAAATCTCGCTCACGCGCTTCAGCAAATATTTCAGCATAGAAGCTCCAGTTAGTACAACTTGCACAAGCTCTTAGCCTTTTTGCAGCGTGGAAGGTATACTCCAATCAAATCAACTATTTAATTTCTCAGCTTAAGTGGCATTTTGTTTACCTACTTGTCAATCTGTCCTAATCTCTGTAATTATTTATGTTTGAAATTGTTGTAATTCTAATATGAAAAACTAATGATTATTGGGATGGCATTAGTGGGTGTTTTTCTTTTTTTGTTTGGACTATCAATTAAGGTGATCATATGATTCGTAAGGTCAAAACAGCTAACCACGATTTCTTATTTGAGGCAACAACAAAAGTTTTGTTCTTCAAGTTCATCATCTCCCTTTTAAGCTTTCTTTCATGGTTTCCAGATGCTGTTTGTTTGATGTACGGAACTCTTCCTTTCTGTCCATCTATGGATTCATATCTATTTGCGAGTGAAACGGCATATCTAATAGATGGATCAATGTTTGAATCAAATTTAAGACCACCGGTTAAATATTACAAAAATTATCCAATAACAGCCATAAGTCTTCATGTGAAAATTAGTTGCGGGGATCATTACTAAAGATGGAGTTCATCCTAGCAGCAAGTATTGTTTACCATCACAATTTAAGCCGTCGGTAATTAGAGTGACAATAGCTCTCCCGTCAGGCACTCATAGGCCGTGTCATACATTTTCAATTTTGGGTTACGACATGCCTTGTTCAAATGTTTCGACGATGGGTTGTAATTGAAATTATTGACACGTAGGTTTCACCAATTATAACTCTGTGAGGAGTCCGCATCTCCAATTGTAAAAGTCAAGGATAAAAAAATCAGAAGCAAATCAGGTAGAAGTCGAGATTGATTATATATATCATAAGACTGAATAGGAGAGGAAAAAGAAAAATTGTGCAAGTTACGTTATTTGGCTGGCTTTTAAAAAAGAGAACGGTTCATTTCCCCTGGCATCACTGCACTTAATAACACACGATGACAACGATCAGAAACAAAGTACTACACGACGATTCTAAATTTTTATCACCCTAAATCTAGAGAGAGAGAGAAGAGATTGGTGTTCTTCTTCTTCTTCTTCGTCATTTGTGGGGGGGAACTTGATTGCTTCGATTTCTGGAAGGCTTTATATCATTTAAACAGTATAATGTTGTTGAATCGTATCAATGTCAAGTCCTTTCAGCTTCACCACTGATTCAACATGTCCTTTCAGAGTATTCAACTCCCTCAGCCTGCAACACAAATATAATCAATTCCAAATTGCTATTTCTTCTTGATAATAGACGACAAGGTTATCTAGTAAAAGATTCCGGCACACTTGCAACATGCACAGTCGATAATAGCTGATCTGAGATAAAATAATAATGTGTGTGCATACCTTGCCACCTCAGCACGCCTCTTGGCTTGCTCAGCGATCTCTGAAAGCTCCCTGTAACTGTTCTTATCATTGAAAAGGTTGCTTGTTTCGGGTGGTTGAAGACCATGCAGCGTCCTCTGTGCAGCAGCCCACTGTGCTTCTCTCTCTTCTTTTCCGTAGTCTTTCTTGGTAGTAAAGGCAGTCTGTTGTCCCAGGAGCAAACGAATCAGAAAGATGAGCAGAATTAGAATTACATGTATCGTATACAAATTTTTCATGCCATTTCGGATTTGATTGTACTAAAGCTTTACCTTGTTCTCCAAAAGAGTATCCCAAGCCTTCCCGCTCAGGACATAGCGGATTCCAAACTTGAGTATATCAAGGGGAATATACGTTACCAGACTGTATAGCCAGATTACACCAGCCCAGCCCCAGCCAGCGCCCTTTATCCTTGCAAAAGTCCAATTTCCATAGACTGCTATGAAAGTTGCCACCTGCATTGCGTTTAAGTTAGCAGTCATTTAGAAAATAAATATGCAAAATCCAGCACATAGCAAAAAATTCCCAGATCATTTTGCTTTGTATAGCATTCAGAATCGTTCCAAAAACACTAAGCTCATATAAACAATAGTATGAGAGATTGGTTAATCAAAATCAACACTTACAAGCTGTGCAATCACGAATGCTGTTAGTAAGAGAAGTCCTGGGCGTTCAACATAGGACCAGCTGCGGGACCTTGTGACGAAAATAAGGGCCTGGCTAATAATACTCACTTGTAAGTATAAAGCCGCCATCATCTCATCAGGTCTATTCCTTAATGATCTCACGCCAAAGACGTCCTGCATTGTGGTGAATGATAAAAGACAGAATCATAAGATTCAAGCTACAATGATGAATAAAATTATGTTATTGTCATGTCTAAATTTTGTACATGCTTGGTCTTACAGAGAAAAAGTCAGTCTTCCTCATTGCCCAAAAGAATATCACAGTCATGATTGCCAAGTAACTTCCAAGAACAATTCCAGTGGTAAAAATCTCTTTTAGTTTCCAGCTGTCTGGTTGAGGAGATGGCTTGACGCGATCCTTTGAAATTGTCATGATTGTTCCTAAAAAGATGCACAAAAACAGACTCTTGATTTTCTATGTAATATAATGTTGTGTTATGAGACATATATTGCGAGATATTGGTATATTGAAGTGATCTTACCATCATTTAAGATGGCAATAATCAGAACCATGAACGGGGAAAAGTCAAATTTCCATATCAACGCAATGAGCAAAAAGCCAAGCTGCCAATTGGGATAACGATAATAAACAATTAAAATCTATGGCGAGAATAGCTTCATAATAGCACAAACTTCACTGGAATATATTGGGCATACTTACCACAATACGGATGGTAATTGAAACAGCATATATCTGAGAAGATAAAGGATAAAATAAATCAAGATTAGGAAACGAGTAAGATAGAGGAGCTTCAAACTGAACAATGGGGAAAAAAAAAGAAAGTTAAATGCAACTAACTGTGTAGTTCTTCATCCTTTGGAAAATAGCCCTGCTGGTTAGCACTGCACTTATAATAACACTAAGTCCAGGTTCAGTAAGAACGATGTCAGAGGCGCTTCTGGCGGCATCAGTTGCATCAGCAACAGCAATTCCAATATCTGCTTTCTTCAAAGCAGGGGCATCATTAACACCGTCACCCGTCATGCCACATATGTGCTTCCTCTCCTGCAGCCTCTTAACAATTTCGTATTTGTGCTCTACACGGCGAAAAAAGAAGTATGTTATAAGTTTAAAACGGCCACGTAGCATTTTATCTGCATAACTCTGTTTATAGGTAATGCTTGCTGACAAAGAGTGTGACTAGAAATATGCCCAGTTCTGATGGTTTGTATTAAGAAATATAGCAACTAAATTCACCCGGAAACACTCCAGCAAATCCGTCGGCCTTCTCAATTAACTCATCAACTGGGAGGGAAGCAATGGAAGCATCCTTGTCCTGGCCAAGCAAAGATGAAGAAGGGTACATATTTGTTCCCATTCCAAGCCTACGTCCAGTTTCCTTGCCGATAGCAAGTTGATCCCCTAGTCACACAATATGCAACGTTAAGCCATCAAGAACAATGGATGTAAAATACATGATATGGGAAATAGTACTAAATAATTTCTACCTGTAATCATCTTAACATTCACACCGAGGTTGAGAGCCCTTCTGATGGTTTCAGCACTGTCATGCCTGGGAGGATCAAAAAGAGGCAATAAACCAACAAGCTGCCATGGTGCCCCGGGACTATCCTTGTCTTTCTCAGGTATGTCCTGCAGAAATATCGTTGATTATTTATCAACTCAGATATAGGGCATTGGAAGAAAAGTTAAAAAGTTTCAGACCTGTCTTGCCACACCCAAAGACCGTAGTCCTCGTTCAGCAAACTTGTCAATCACGGCATGGACCTTTTTCCTAACATCTTCCTTGCAATTGCAGAGGGTTAATATCTGGTTTTAATCATGAAAATTAAAAAAAAATAATAAGTATTGAAACCAGAAAAAATATTAAATATCTGGCTATAATATTCACTTTCCGTATGACCGGGCAAGGAATAGCTTTATCACCTGCTCAGGTGCACCTTTACTAGCACGATGCCAATTTCCGTTCGAATCAACGTATGTCAGAGCTGTTCTCTTGTCTACAGGGTTGAACGGAAGGAAATGAATTTCTCTGATACCAGCCCTTGCCTGTTCAATAATTAATATTACATAAAAGGTCAGATTCTTTATCAATCATCAAACACAAACCACGCAGGATAGGAAGAGAAAAGAATGATGACTATACCTCCTTTGGATCTGCAAGCATTCCTACAATTGCAGCATCAATGGCATCCTGATTTTCAGTCCTTGAAGCCCTTGCTGCAAGAAGGATAACATTTTCTTTCTCCACACCCTTTGCAAAAACTTCAATCAGGTTTCTGTCGACAGAAAGCTTGTTCAGTGTTAGGGTGCCAGTTTTGTCACTGCACAGAACATCCATACCGGCCATTTCCTCAATAGCGGTCATTCTCTTGGTGATAGCGCCTTGCTGAGAGAGCCTGTGGGAACCAATGGCCATGGTGACTGACAAAACAGTTGGCATGGCAATTGGAATTCCTCCGATCAAGAGTACTAGCAAATTGTCAATTCCATCCCTGTATTTGCGATGTTGTACTGGGTACATGATTATGATCTCAGCGAGTATTCCCACGGCGATGGAGCAAATGCAGAAATTACCAATCGCAGTCAGAACCTTCTGGAAATGTCCAACCTGATTGGTGCTGTCCACAAGATGGGCGGCTTTTCCAAAAAACGTGTGCACACCAGTAGCAATGACTACTGCTTCTATTTCACCTTGTTTACATGTTGAGCCAGAGAATACTTCATCATATGGGTTCTTAGTGACAGGGAGAGATTCTCCAGTAAGAGCAGACTGATCAATCTTCAAAGGATCACCCTCGAGAAGACGAGCATCAGCAGGAACTATGTCTCCCAATTTAATGCTGATAACATCTCCTGGAACCAAAATTGCAGCTTCTTGCTCACTCCATCGCCCATCTCTTAGAACCTACACAGTGTCATTATGAAAACCACAGATTAAATAACTGAAAACAAAAATGAAAAACAAAAAGTCACAATTTAATGTAAGATTTTGAAGTTTATTGTCGTTTGCTGTCACCTTAGTTTTGGGAGCCAGATTAGCCATGAGGGCTGCTGCGGCATTGCCAGCATTATTTTCTTCAATAAAACTGATTGTGGAGTTGATCAGCAACAAGACAATGATACCAACAAAGTCCTGCCAATCGGGAGGCCTTCCACCTCCATTTGCCAAGGCTATAGCCATAATGGCCGCAGCTTCCATGACCCATGACAGAGGATTCCACATAAATCCCAAAAACTTGAGAAACTTGCTCTCCTGTTAGCAGAACATAGACATCGACATATGCAAAATCCTTATATTTGAGAAGCCGCTAATTAATGATACGGGAAAATTAAGAGCAGTGACAACTAAATATGTGAAAAGATAAGAAATTGACCTTTTTCTCTTCAAGTTTGTTGGGGCCAAAAACCTGAAGCCGGTTGGCTCCTTCCTCCGAACTCAGACCTTGTCTTGTACATTTCAGCTGCTCGAACACTTCCTCTATGGGAATCCTTTCCTGTAAGCCAAATATCAAAGTTCAGTTAGATTAAACATGAAAATATTCCCAATAATTAACACGACATCATCTCTCGGCAATAATACTGGAAAATTGCCATAACTATGTCTTCATTAAACCGGTTTTAAAATTCATTGAACCAGTTTTAAACATTACCTTCACCTTTTTCAACCAAAGAGTATGAAAACAGGTCTGTGTCTACTGTCAATCAAACAGATTTTATATGCATATGAATTAACCTGACCAAACTCAATCGGACCAATCAAATAAATTATTAAATTAAGTCGTCAATTACAACAAACAAACTTAATCCCTCGATTTGTTTGCTATTTGATAATAAATTTCCATTTTAAATTAGCTCTTTCAGGCTTTGATTCTGTGAACCATAGCTCATGTAAGCTGACAAGCAGAGTAGTAACGATCAACTAAAGCTCATATCGAAAGTGAAAATTCGAACCCGGGAGCAGTCGTCCACAAATGTAAAATATGTCGCCTGTCGGAAAATTAAATGAATAAAGAATAGAATGCGGTAGTATTTCAGAGGGAAAGAAAAAAAGTTTACCACAGAAGTCACAGCATACGGTGCAAAACGACTCACCTATTAATACTAAATAAAAACTACTAATAATCTAACTACGAATTTAAACACTAAATTAAAATTGATTTTCTTTCTCTCTTATTTTTTAATGTCACGCGCCGAAGCAGCGTGTGTATAACCAACTATTTTGCGTATTCAATCGTCATCTCACTCGTGCAGTCCATGTGATCAGGTGCGTGTTCTTCACAAAAGGGCACAAAACGCATAGCCACACAACCATCTTTTTTACGGTAGAAGATATTTAAATATTTAACAACAATCACATCAGAACCGTCCACGTCAGCGTTACTTTGCTGTCTCTTAATCACGAGATCATCGGAGAAGCGACAGATAACAGAAATAAAAAAAATTTACGCCGCTACTGCCGTTGACATGTAACAGAAAGATTTCGTCGTATGAAGATATGAACAGACAGAACTCGTCCGCCACAGTGATTGAACAAAAAGAACGGAACGTGGAAGGCAAAACGTCAAGAGTTCTTTCACTTTGACAATAAAACGAGAACTTCATAACAAAGATACATAGCTTAAAGAAGAAAATAAGCGATGGAGTTGCTGATCCGTGAGTATAAATAAAAGCGATAATGCTATTCACACAGAAAGCTCTTTCGTTCATCGAACCAAAGTTTGCTCTGTAACGTTCGGAATTGTAGTTGTTAAGAGTGGAGTGATTCAAATGATTGAGGGAGGTAAAGATGAAAGAAAGTAAAAGAAAACAGAAAATTTCTTTGTTTTGTAAAAAAAAACAAAAAAAAATTCCACGACACGTTTGTTTTTGTTTTTCTCGGGAAACAAGCAGAAAGAGGAGAAGGAAAAAAAATACCAGATCAACGGACTCGTTTTTTATTTCCTCGAGGCTGATGCCCTTGTCGCCGCCCATCTGTGAAGCTCAAACGCAGTAGGATGAGTTTGAGTTCTTACAATCTCTTGTTAGGCTGAATGATTATTTAAGGAGGCTCAAAATTTTCAGGTTGAAGGAAATGGAAGTTCTTAAGAGAATCACAATCGTGGAAGAAATAGTTGTACTACTAGATAATAGGAATAGAAGTCTAACAGAAGGAAATTGAACGTGGAATTGGAAAATTGGAATGAGAAAAACTTGAATCAAGCCACTGAAGTCGCAGTTCTCATTTTATATCTGTCATTCATCCCTGGACTCAGCGACCTGTGAGTGGAACCTGTCACTTTATGCCCTTTTGACTTGCCACGCGCTGCTCACCGAATCAGGTACGCGCAGGCCGGTTTGATTGCCATTATTATCATGATCACGTATGTTGCCTCGTGTCAAATGTATTTGTCAGAAGATATTAAAAATAAAGAATAAAACGTAATCTGATTAAAAATATTCTTTAACCGGAAAGAATAAATCGGTGTCGCGAGGAAGCTAAATATAACGGTATAGAAAAAAAAATAAAATTTATATAAATAAATATTATATATTTTACTAAATATATATTTTTTTAAAATAATAATTTAATATTTATACGCATTTACAAATACTATCGTAATTAAACTTAATTTTACAATAAGAATATCATAGAATTGAGTGTAACAAGAAAAAAAGAATAGAGTGCGAGACAATATAAAGATCCCACGTTGATTCTCATGTCGAATAACAAAGAAAAATTACTAAAAATTATAAAGATAAATGTTGCAGAAAATTGAATAAAATAGAGAGGAAGGATTGAACGTAAGAAGCTTATATTTTATTAAATATATTTTTTAAAAAATTTATAAAATTAAGTATTACATATTTGATTAAATTGAAATTTTTACGATTTAATATCGAAAAAACTTCCTTTATCAATACTGAATAAAGAACTTGATTTACCATTGAATTTAGAATAAGGATATTATTCATAAAACTATTATTATCATTGTTAAATGAGCTCCCTCCGAGGGCTCGCTCAGCTCTAGTTCAGCTCCCGGGGGATTAAACAAATTTTAGGGTTTATAAGAAATTTTGAAAATTTAATAGTGTGAGTGTTGTATATATTATTAAAAGTATTTTTAATAAAATTTTTAAATTTTACAAGAGTGAGTGTTAAATTTTTTTATGATATAGGTCTTTTCAACAGGGGTGACGACCAATCCGTGACACTAGACCGGAGCGTGGGATCGACGCGATGTAAAGAACACGCAGAGTGACCAAACCAAAGTCTTTACGTATTGTCACTCTCTAAAACTTGGGAATACCAAAATGATATATTACGTGCCAGTCTGGTGGCCGGAGGTAGGAAAAATTTCGGCTCTGACATGGAGGGGTTTGTCTTGTTCTGTCCCCAGAACCACCGTTGCTTTCTAAGACGGACGTCTCCTGTTGTTGCTTGTATAATTAAATTCTCATACAAGTACGATTCGTTCTTCACCGTACATGTGTAATTGTTAATTGCGATGGAATTTTATGTGGGCCCCACTAAACATCTTTGAATTATCAATTATTGATTAATTTAGTTAAATTAATCGCTTAATTTTACCCAACAAAATCGTTTACATATTTTTATTTATTTATTTATGTCCATTCGTGCGTTGAAAGAGAGGCGTGCGTGCCTACACACACAGAGCCACACATATGCCGTGTTTGGCTTTTCAAGTGAAGAATGCCTTTTTGCGTTAGTGGTGTTAGAGATTTCAAAAGCACTTTTAAGAAGCAAGCTTGACCTCTTGGTGTGGCGGGACCCTTGTCAGAATAGCGAAAGATTAAAAATTAACCCTTAAGGGGTCTGACTCTTCCACCAATCACAGACTGCCAACGTGGGCCTTACTTGGTCCACGATAATGATCGTCGCATCAAGCCCGTTGGATTTCATCCTCCAAGTTAGGTTTTTATTTTGGAAGGCGCAATAACATCCGGATCCCTGAGTTTTTATAGTTTTTCGATTGAGATCATAATTTATCTATTTGTATTAAGTCCTCAATTCTATTATAAAATTGAATTTAAACACCAATATACAAATTAACATTAAATTATATTTTAATTGTTTCAACACCAGTCAACGAACTATTTCATATAAACAAAAAAATTATGTCTTTACTTAGAAATCATGAATACTTAGAGATCCGAACATTATTATTTCAATTTTAAAATGACAAAACGGTTGGACTTTGTGGTGCTAATTCCAACTTTTAGGAGATTAAGGGCTACGATTAAGCTAAATTACAAGTGGGATGCTTACGAACAAATAGATTAGCACAGTGAACATTCAATGAATTGTATTTGATGATCAAGCATGCCCATTATTGAATGAATACGATGAAATTAAAGAAAAACCCTAAGAGGAATGTACACATGTTGTTGTTTCCAAGTTAATTAAAATCAAATTTACATATCTATTTTACAAAATGGATTAGTTTGACCCAATTTATTCGTTTTTTTCATGTTCAAATATATACAATCTTAACTATTATCATTAAGATAATTATACACGTTACAATTTTAATGGTAATTTTCATATTGACATTGTCTTTTTTAAGCATTAATGTAGCATAATAATGTTCAAAATTTCAATATCTTGTCCTATAGCACCTTGCTCTCAAGGTTATCCATGACTTGGTTGGTCACATTCGAATCTCTCCTCGTAGATCCCACTCACAAATACAAAAATACCTACTCCCTAAATGTTTATTTAATGGTCCATGATTTTGGTTCTTTAGGACTTCTTTTGGGTCACTTGATTGGATGGACCCAATTGCACCATCAATTTAAAAGAGAAATTAAAAATGAAAAAGAATTTTGTCCCACAAAGTGTAAGGTGAAGGAAGAAAGAAGGGAGTCATAGCGAATAATTGCTGCCAAAGTTATATTATTTGAGATAGGTTGATAGCCTCCAAATTAATTGCTACCAATGCTTTTTGCTTTTATTCTTATCTTGTACAACCTAGGGTTAGTGTGTAGCATGTTTGAATTTTATGTAACGTACCACACCCTATAATTGAGTATTTATTTAGAGATTTTAAATTAAAATTTTATTTCAATTTACTGTTGGAGAGAAAAAGACAAATAACAAGTATTGTGCATTAATCAACCTATTGAAGGGAAGGAAGGGGGGGTTGTATCAAGTTGGTGAAAATGATTAGGTCTTAATAGTACTTACGTTGTATGTATAAGATGTGATGGAACCTTGTTCATATTGCAAGTTGTTTCGACTTTCAATGACAGTCTTCGATTTGGTTACGGGAGGAAACAGTGATGTTCCATTTATTCAACCCGAAGTTGATGAGAAACGGACAGCCACTTACCAAGTGGTCGGGGCATTATAAAGATCAGGAAATAAACATTTGAAGGTCAAGAATTCTTTATGTTTTTATAAATAAGGTGTTTATTTATTTCAAATAGGTCCAAAATTCTTTCCGAAATAATTGAATTATTCTCTAACACTACCAGAGGACTATAAATTAAAAACAAAATAAAATCTTATAAGCTGACAATATTTTTCAAGTAGTAGCAGAGTTTTTTTTTAGCAACAATATATATTCATGGATGGTTGAGATTAAGATGAAGACCTGGTAGCCTGCTGACCTCTGTAAGTGCGTGAAAGAAAAGGAATCCAGTGATGGACCAGAAATCATATCAGGGTCCCCACAGATCCTCAATATTCTGACCTTGCAATAGCTTCCGAATGTGGATAGGTTACATTATATGCATGAACTTTTGATGTTTCTGGGTTTTTGTTTTTTTTCTATTTTACTTTATAACTTTGATTTGGAAGATGAGAAAATTTTCTCAGACGAAAGCAAAGATCGATCACATGAATCAAACCCAATTGTGACTGTTGATCAAAGAAGAATCACATGAATTGACATGTGAAAAAATTTAAAAAGTAAAAAATGTGGATGAGGGAGCTAAGCCGTTAAGAGTAATGAATGGTATGGTTCAGAAACAGAAAGCTTTTTCATTAAGCTCAGGAAGTTGTGTCACATGCTGTTGTTGGTTCTAACAGTTGGGTGGGAAGTAATGAGGTTACACTTACACCGAGAGAGAAGAAGCACCAAGAAAGAAAGACAAAAGCTTACAAAAGGAATTGGGAAACTAGTGGTGGAGAGTAAGGGGCATGTGAAATGGTCACAAGTGATAGTTCTTTTGAAATCAAACAGCAGAGCCAAAACTGAACGGAGAGGACCATTTTTGCATGTGAAAACATGCCTTTTATTCTATTTTATTTTATTTTTGTGTGTTTTTACCATATGGGAATCTAATCCAACCCAACAAATGGAGAGAGAGAGAGAGAGAGAGAGAGAGAGTATAGTAGTCATGGAAGGCATGATTTGCTAAGACGGTACCATCCACAGAAGACCCACTAAAGATGGAGTGGAAGATTTGGTGAAGCTTTATATATATATATAATTTTCTTAATTATGATTTATTTATTTTTTGGGGGTTCTTCGCCCGCACGTGAAAAGCACTAGCGCAATGCAAGAAAGGCTGTCCTTTTCTCGCTTACCCTCTCCGTAGAATACAACTAAACTACTGTACAACTACCCATATGCCCATGGCTTTTAGTATTACTATTAAGTTCTTTCGTTTCCCATGTATACGGATTCTAGATGCTGGCTTTTTTCAAGAGAGTACATGTATGTATTTGGCTTTTTCAGGAAGAGTACAAGTACGTATACTTCAGTAACTTCATACTTCAACTATCAAGTATCATCTTATTCTTCTCTGTTTAACAAGGAGGCAGATTTCTTTGCCGCGTCAACTTTCCTTTACAAGCCAATCCAACAAAATCTTTATGATGTATTACTTGTTCAAAGCCGAGAGAGAGAGAGCGAGCGAGCGAGCGAATGAAGAGCATTTTGTTAAAGGCAGATGGTGAGAAAAGAATCATACGATTTCGTATGTGGAGGGCTGTTGTCGTACTTTGCCAACATGGTGTCTGATGTTATAAGGTCAAAAAATGAAAGGGCTTTGTACCATTGTTCAGATTTTAAAATTAAAGCCCCAGCCATGTGCAAGAGCTACAAAATTACACTCACTCGGAATTTATATCTGAATGAAATTAGGGGGGCAAATTGAGTCACTAATTACGATTACCTTGTCAGGTTTTTCAACTTACATATAAATACCAAATTATGCAAAATAAAAGAGAAAAAAACACAGCCACCCCACCGTCCCTAATAGATGAATGCACCAAGGATTTACATCAGGCAGGCCAAAAGGTAACAAAACTTTGGCAGCCTGGGATTTCGTGGTTTTGTTCCGGTTTTCCCATTGAAACTGGCATGCAAGTTAAGGAAACAAAGACGGGATGAGCATTCATTTCTAGCAGCATTAGGATTCAATCATTGGCTCAGGGTCAGATGCCTCGGTGTGAGACCTGCTTGACTTCCTGACCGAATTGAAAAGGATGTCTTTGATGACCTAAGCAGAGGAGGAAGAACCATAAATATACTTATAGTAGCTTCACAAAAGGAAGATTATCTAAATACAGAAATGGGAGTCACCTGTGACATCAGACCATGGACTTGCTCAACAGTTATCTTTGCACTGTCACGAGTGATCTTAGCAAGTTGGGAATCCTCCTGGTATATATGTATAGAGAAACCATATTAAAATTACTCAGGATGGAAGAGAGATATTGACAATAAGGAATAGCAAAACCATATGTTTATTTACTGATATTTCAACGAATTTAACTAATATTAATCACTATAATACAGCATCTTGTTCAACATGCAGCACTGGAGATGAATATACTTATTCAAAGAAACACTCACTTTTTTGCTAAGAAAATAACTTTCCTAACATAAAAGAAAACGCAAACTTATGCACACTGAACACTCACGTTCCTTGCAAGCTGAATAAAGAGTGCAAAATTATTCATCGTCATTTTTTTCTCTTGGGGTGCGGCGTGAGGATAAGTAAATTATGCAGAATATCAAGGGTCTGAGTATGTGATTTAACGATTTTAGATGGTTAAGGTTTATTTGTTTACTGTGCATATTTTCCCATTAGTTTATATCAGATCAAGAAATTATTATGGAAGAGTCAAGAAATTGATCTTTTATTGTTTTAAATTCAACCTTTTCTACATCTTCGCTATGATCATCTACTTTATATCTGGAAGTTTCTATTAAAAAATTTGTTCCAAGTAGCTAGAAGAGAATGCATCATTTTTATTAAAAAAATCAGTCCAAACCTAGATTTCAATTATAGACACAGCATGAGTAAACTTTTTGTTTAATGTGTAAATAGCACTCTCTCAGACTAGTAAGAGGAAATGCAAACCAACTGATATATATCTATATATGTTTTTACAAAAAGGTTGATCTACAAAAGCTTTAGAGACATAACTGAACCAAAAACAATTTCCTTTCCATATTTCTTCACTTTCAATTTTTCTATCTTAGTATGATGGTTGCAAAAGTAAGAAAATGAAAAAATTCATACAGAAGTTCAACCAACTAGTCAATCAAGGTTTCCTAGAATGGAAAACATCCAAATTTAAGTGCAAGCCTTTGTTAATTACTAATCATGGAACGTAATGAAAGCTAGCCAAGTGGAACAAAATGGAAATAACACCATAATCAAACCATCAGTATAGATGTTGATACAATTACGAGCCTCTGAAGGATAAGTTTAACATTTTAAAATGTTATGGGTACACATAAGCATGGTGTCAATTTACACACATACTAAATGCCATAAAGAAAACAAACTTACTTGCCAAGTAATTAAACAAAGTAGGAGGCCCTACATTTCTTCTTGTGATTGTAATATGATATTGATAACAATCACAGGGAAACCATGACAGCAGTTTACACATAAATTTGGCAAGTCCACAAAAATTTTTGACAATAAGAGGAAATGTACATTGATGTTGATTAAACAGACACCAATTATGCAAAGGCTAGAAGGGAATAAATATCATTAAATGCTTCTTCAAATTTATTGTTGTACCTAAGAACCAGGAAAAGGGACCAGACAAATCAATAGTATCCTAATACCAAGGCTCAAAAACATCTCCACTTCTCAATCAAGCATCACAATTATGTGGACAGAAAATGACACTGACCTCCTTCCTTCTCTGGGGAGGAGCTATTAAAAGCCCATAGCGAGAATGAGATAATTGATTCTCAGCTTGTTCAAGCTTTTCAGCTGCAAGATGCAAAGGAAACTAGATCATCCCGCAAACAATAGAGAAAACCACTCAGTTTATATTACAAAAAAGCAGGATCATCTACTGTGACTCAAACTGACACACTCTAGCAATTAATTGCCTTCTATGAAATTTTACAAATTTCAAGTATGACAAGCAACACGGGAATTTGATAGATGAAAAATAAATTAAATTAATGATATTACAAAAAATAACCAAAAGATTACCTAAATCTGAAATTTGACCAGCAACAAAGTCCCCGTTACCGAGCAAAGGTGAAGAAGAAAGAGTATTCACCCAGTACTTGTTCCACAACAAATCCAAAAGATGGCAATCAAGAGATGACTTAAAATAAGTGATATCCAATGCATAATACTGTAAAAACAGAAACCATATATATATTGAGCCAACTATAAATAATATGAATCCCAAAAAGGACTAACATGAATGCCAACATAATAACCTGTTTACAGTGCACACCAAAGTCTTCAATCTTGTTCAGAGGAATTGTCTGATACTCAGAGACAGGATCATCTGGAGGCTTGTATCCTTCAGGGTACGTCCTGAATGCCCCAATCTCAACTTTACCAGCAGAAACAGTCCTTGTTGGATCGATCACAACAGCCAAAAATGGCTCCTGAAATTGCTGATTGAGCATTTGCGTAGAAACATCGATACCAGAAAGCCAGCATCCGTAGCCAGGATGAGAATGGTACCACCCAACAACATTCTCCAATCGTCCTGCCTAAAAATACGGAATTCATTGCCAGGAATCATATGTATACGATTACTTACGAGAACCTAAAATAAAGAGCAACTTTATATAAACTGACTGCAAATCACCCTAATTAAATCATTGATGGTTTTTACTGTTTGATAAACAAAAGAGCTCAATTAAACGAGCAAATCAGCTGATATGCAGTGACAATTATAAAACTAAAATATAGTTTATCAGTGAATTCTTATTTTGTCAGAAGCCAAACAATATATGTGTCCTGAAAGTTTTACAAGAAGTTAATTTAGGGTTTTCTATCCAAGAAAAAAAAACCTGACCTGTTTGTTAGTTTGGGAATAATCGACCATATACTCATAAGCATCAGCCTGGGCGTTAACCCTAGTTTCGGTTCCTTCAACGGGCAAAGCAAACGCGTCCATAACAATAATGGCGTCACCGTCGGTTTTGCCTTGCATAAGACCCATGACCTCAATGGTTCCACCGGATCGCGCGTGAACCACCATCTTAAGGAGCGCGAGTGCCGAGATCCTCACGCGCTTGAAGTAGTGAGGATCATTAGCCCAGGGCTTCTCCAGCTGGAACTTGGCTTGCGCCGCTTCATCGTAGTAGAAAATCGCATCGGACGATGACGTGTCAGCTGTTGAGTTCGTCGGCGGTGTATCCATTGAAACTATGTTGTTTTCGAGTTCCCATGTCTTCTGTGCTATTAACGCAGAGGAAGAGGAGAACAAATCCATTGCTGCTTAATTCGTAATTGTAGTTCTACCTTGCGAAACTACCTCAGACTGACATCTATGTTCTGTTTCACGTCTCTCTCTCTCTCTCTCCCTCCCTATATATATATATATATACATATATATATATGTTCTGTTTCACGCCTCTCTCTCTCTCTCCCTACATATATAGATGTGCGCACGCGAAACTAAAGACTCCGACGTCGTTTTGGCCAAAATTCACATCTGTTAAATTCACGTGTTACCATTAGCGGTCTTTTACCCTGATTTCTCTGCAAACGAAATTCGCATCTGCTTCAGCTTACAATAAATTATAATTTTTTGTTTTAGTTCGAGAATGGAATGAACGCATCATTATTGACAGTAACTAACGAAATACGATCAGAGAGAGGTGCTGCTTCTAGTTACAGAGCTGGGTCTAAAAATATTAAATAGGCTTCCATGATATGAAGAAAAGAAAATTTCAAAATCCATTTCTAGACTACACCTTTCAAGCCCTAAATCTCCTCGCCAACTGAATACAACTGAAGGGAAAAAGAAAATCATGGCTTTAGTCAACACCAAACTGAAATAAAATTACCAACTTCCCTACACCTCGCGGATGCTCTGCTGCGGAATAATCCCTCTCCCTCCCTGCCCTATATTACAGTAAATTTTGACACTAACGTACCAAACCACAATTCACGATTATTTACCCCGGCCTCTGCCTCTCCGACTGTATCTGCCTGGTTTTTTTCCAAGTTGCTTCTCAGGGTGGTCACCGCTGGTCTTGCTACGACGCCTTGAGCTTGGTGTAGTCAGGTCGTGTTCATTCTGCATGCTAGAACTGTTTTGAGAGCCAGCGGCAGAGCTCTCATTTTCATATGCAACAGGCACATCAACAGAAGCACTGCTCAAGAATTGGCAGTCCTCTGCCACGGGGACGCTTGGAGGAACTTCACCATGGCCTGAACCAACTGGATTCTGATTCTCATCAGATAGCCTAAGGTTTTTTTCCTGTCCTGCAGACAAACTGAAGGAGAGAGCAACATTTTATTAGAGTCTAATTCAAGCAATTTTTGGCACTAAGCGTCTGAAATAGTGGAGGGTAAGCTATTATTTACCTAAATCCAGGAGAAGGGAAACCGTTAACAGCAAATGAACCACCTTTCCCAGCCACTTCTTTGGATGTTGGACAGTGCTGATCATTTAGTCCCGAATCTGGAACTGCATTCAGGGCCAACACGAACTTTAAGCCTTCACAAGTAGCTGAAACAAAGAAAAACGAAAGAAAGTAAGGTCCACTTTCTATTACTCCCTATTAAACCCAACCAGCAAAAAACTACAAGCAAACTTTAGTACATCACCCATATAGGTGGGTCTAGAACCCTTACCTGGTACAGTTCCTCCCATTGAAGAGTTAAATGGTTCCCTAGTTCCATTAGTGTCCTTAAGGCCATCAACATTTGCAGTGTCAGCATCACTGAGATATACATATACGAAAATTTATTTATTTATTTTTGTTTTATAAGAATAGAGACGTGAAATTACAAGACATGATATGGCAACTGACCTTGCTAGCTACTAGAATGATAGATTTGTAACAGAACTTCAAAACCTAAACTAAGCAACCAAATATAAACTTAGGAGCTAGACCTACTCGGTCCTTTTAGGTCAGACATGGACACTAAAAACAATCTATTTTGGAAGCGAACAATAATATTACTGTAAATGAGTACTGTCTTTTTTTGGTAATTCAAGTACAAATATCTATTATTTAAAAGCATGTGGTCAATTTTGCTAAATTTTAAAATGATCAAATAGATGTATCCATGCCTAATTTTTGGCAAATGATTTCTAAGTTGGAAGCAGATTTTTTACACCAATCTTTTTCCTTCTTCCTTTGATTGTATTGCTATTTTTCTCTCTTCTTCTTTATTTTTATTTTTAGTTTTTTTACAGTGGAGGAGGGTGCTCAGCTGTAAGTTAAACTGGGAATAAACTCTCAGTTATACAAGTCCGTTTATCCATCACCATGTGCCAAACAATTTGGCAAATTGCAAGTAAATAATATACAACATCATCGCAAAACAAGCAATTTATGTACTTTACTTTTTGAAAAAATAAAATATTGAGAAAGCTTATAAGCTAATGCAACACAAAATTTGAGAAAGGAGAATTGAGATGATAATTATATAATATAACTGGGGAGAAATATTTACCTTTGGGACACTCTCTTGATATCTTCCAATGATTTCACTCTTTGTTCAGTGCTTAATCTCCCTTCTGTCCCACCCCACAAAACCAGAATTTTGTTAGTGCAGGAAAGATATTACTAGACAGTAAGAATTGGCAAACAGAAATGACAGAAAAAGGAAAAAAGAGAACATGCACATGCTCATGCATTATTCTAGGCTTTGCTCAAAAAATGAATTTCTGTACGGATTATATCCACAAAGTACTAGTTCTGCCTCCTAATTAGGCTATCAGATAACAGGTGGTTATATCTTCTACTGACACTGATATAACTTTATGCCATTATATGGTAAGCAATTACAATTCTAGAAAGAGTGTACACAGTTCTTAGTGCTGGGAACCAAAACCATGTGACAAGATAGAAGCAGAAACTATCAGCACTAAATGAAAGAAATGCTTGAGCACAGGGAATTGTAAGAATTAGTTTTGACCCCAAGTAGACAAAAATACTAAAAATACCAATAGGATTTAAAGTAGTACCTGTTGTGTCCACAATGGTCTGAATGTTTTCCAAGTCCTTCATGAAAGCAATTTTTTACAATTGATGTCAGCAAGTTGCAACATTTGAGAAAAAGAATACCAGCTAATCAAGTGCTTAAAGCCTATTTAGCAGGAACCAGCACATATAGACAAGTACGAGATAATAAGTGAAAAAGAAAGAACTTTATAATCAATCTTAAGTACCGGATTCTGTTCAGAATCAAAAGTAGCTGGATTTGGTGGCACAGCTTCGTTTTGTAATCTATCTTGTGTCACCTGTAAAACTGAAGGGACCAAAAAAGAGTTTTCATGTATTAGGTTATCTGCAACTCTTAAAATCCTAAAAATTTAATGTCTAAAAATGAAAGCATCAGTCCTGCTACTCATGACAACAAATATTATGGATAACCAACAAAATTTCCCCTAAAACGGCAAAGAAATCACACCTTGAAAGCCATATGAAGTAGATACTCCTGTATCCAAGTTTGCAGAAGAATCTACTGGTTTTGTACAGCTGGGCACTTTGCCTCTCATACTAGCTTCTACTTCATCAGCCACAAAAGAATTACTGACACTCTTTTTCTCCAAAGCAAATGAAGACCAATCAATTTTTGAGGAAGGTGAAGTCTTTAGCATCTCTTCTGTTGCCTTGGATCTCACTTTTCGTAGTTCCTCCAAAATATTCCATGAACCTGAGGCAGGGGAATTCCTATTTATCTGCATTTAGTTTCAGCATAAAATACAAATAAGAAGAATTGGCATAAAGGAAAGAAAAAGAAAACCTTAGCCATTGTCATTTTTTGCTTTTTTCCAAAGGAACCTAAGAATATTGTACTCCAGGGGATTTACAAAAGTGTACATGCAATCCACTAAAATAAGGCCAGTATGAGATGACAAAAGACAAGAATCTATAAACCGAGGCTAAAAAAAATTTAAAATAAACTCTATGCTGGCTGCTCTGAAAAAATAGAATCATTCAAACATATAAAATTTAACTCAATACCCACAGCCTAGTAGATGTATGAAGAAATGCCAAATATCCAGAAATTTTTTGGTAATTGAAGCCAAAGAGAAGGTAAAAACCAAATTATATCCTACAAGAAACTGATGGCTTCCTTGCCTCTAGCATCAGAGCTAATTTTATTCATCACAAAGTAGAAGGAAACAACCAAAGATTCAAATAAAAAAAAGGACCTTGGATGATGTCAAAGAATTGTAACCAGTTGAATACGATGTTTCTTCCTTAAAAAGCTGTATTCCTGTTGCTGATGGGGATCTGTATTCAGTTGGAGTCACAGATGGAGATGCCCATGATGGCTGCATTCGCATATATGATTTGGCCATATCCACCAGAGAATTTGCTTCACCTTCAGTGACCTGCATTAGAGAAAATCAAATGCGTTATGGAAATGGACCACACAATTAAACATTTTGGGGGCAGCAAAAGTAACATTTCGAAATGTCAATTTCAGAAACTACATTTCTAGCAGCCCCTAAAGGTGGGAAGAAAATACTGAAGAAGAAAAAATAGCAGGTATTAATCTAGAGCCAACATAGTAATGGCTTGAAGCAACCATAAGGTCTACCACTGAGATATTTTAATACTCAGTTACTAACATGTGGCAAAACAGCAGAGTTTAAGGTGCAGGGTCCCAGTTCCAATTCTGACTTTGGACTTGATCCAGATTTCTTCTCCTCCAACCATTTTTTTGCCTCCAGGACAGTTGCACTGCAGAGACCAGGCATGTCGACATCTGAAATACAAATATAGCAGCAGTCATAAGCCAAATTTAGCAGCTCATTTTTTAAATTTTCCTTGTGTTGAGCTTCTAACCATACCATTGCCAATTGTTTTGTAGGGAAATTCACTTAATCTCCGATCCTTGTTGTCTCCAATGACAGGGCTGTCCACAACTCTTGATTTAATAATGCCAGTCAGTCTATCACACTCTTCCCTGGTCAAACATAAACACCCATTTGGAACTTGGAGTGAAATCATTTTCAAAAGACATAAAAGGTGTCAAATAATTAACAAAAACTATGGAAGAGGAATCAACTAAAACATTTCATAGAAATTTTACAACGATTAAAACCAAAAACTAACATCGAAAAGGCTCTTGAACTTAAACTCAGAATCACTGTGAGTGAGCCATAAGCGTAAAATTATAGTGGAAATTCATATAACCAAAAATCAAGACTTGTATCCTAATGCAAAAATTCCAATACAAACTACAGGCGCTAAATAAAAAAACAGACAATAACAGTATAATTTAGAAAGGGCAACAAGTATAATGGAAAAATACCTACCAAACATGTGGTAAAGGTAAAATGTTAGGGAAACAAAAATCATGAAAATCCCAATTATGATATAAAGAAGCTATGGATTCACAAGTACCTGGAGAGAGTCACCTCCATGAGAAGCTGTTCTATTAGACACTTGGTTTCATTCTTCTCTGCGATCAGTTGGGGTTCACTCCTGATATGCTGGACAATATCTGATGTCCCATTCTAAATAACCAACCACAAGTAAAAACAACATGTCTAAATTATGAGAGGAAACCAAGATAGTAATGCAGCACAATTTGCCACAACCGATGACACCTAAAGTGAAAAGCTGACACCAATAACAATAATTGAACAGCAATTTCATAGGAGAATGTTGCCTCCTAACACAGTAGACAAAGGAATCGTGCATTTACCTTTTTCGTAGTATCAATTCCCTCAGAAGAGATACCGTTTTCATCATCAAGATCATCCTCTGAAAAATAGAAGTGATTTAAGTTGCAAGAGGCAAATATTCACACCGATACTGAGCTGAAGAAAGATCACTCAAAGTAAATTTTGAAACAAAGTATAATTTTTCCCCTCACTCTTGTATTCAAACAAGAGAAATTTTAGAACTAGTCCTACTTCTCTTCATTTGTCTTAATCTAAAATTTGCCGTTAAGTCTAAATTCAAATCCAAACAACACGTGCAAAAATGGAATGAAATTGCAAATAAAAAAAATTAGAATTATACATAAACATTGTTAACAAACGAAAATAAATAACTAAAAAGTAACAGATAACTGAACCTGAAGCTGAACCGGAACCCGAAGAAGATGACGACGAAGAGGAAGAAGAGGACCCGTTAGTGAAGACCGATGAGAGAATTTTACCAGCACCACTAGCAATCATGCGAGTGGGCGAAAAAATGAGTCTGGAAAGCCAATTAGGGTTTTGAGAGCTCGAATTCGGAGGCAATTCGGGGCGGTCGTACGGAGTCGTGGTACGTGCGGTTCGCCTGGGGCGAACCATTTTGCCTCCGGATCGGAGCTCGCCGGCTTGCCGCGGTCTCGAAATGCTGGCCATCTCGGTCGTCCGAGAACGAGGCGAAGAAGTTCGTTGCTGGGGGGTTTAAAACGGAGAGTTTTCTATCCGTTTTGGGTTAGCACCAGCAGTTGTGAAAGGTGGTTATGAGGGAATTTGACGTGGCAGTATTTCATTGCTTTAGAACTATAAAAATCGAATTTGTCTTGTTATTTGTTGCTCACTTTGTTTAATATGTTTTCATTTGACAAATAATTCTATTTTTAGGAAGGGTAAAAAATTATTATTACATCATTCAAGATCAAAGGAAAACATGGTTTTTTTTTGTTCTTTTATCTGAAGTATTCTTGTCTGAATGAAAACAGATGATACAGTGAAGATTGAAGCCTAGCCAACCGAATTCAATACTCGGCCATGGCAGTGAACTCTTGATACCAGAAAGATTGACCACCTTCCTTTTCTTTGATTTCAAAACCATTGCTAATTTTACATGGTGATTTCAGTCCATCCATTCCAATTGAATACAAATACCGAAATGGTTATGGTGGTGCAATAATTCCCACTCCTCCTTCCAGCATTTTCACCACAGCACTCATGGGCGGCCGCCCTGCTGGAGAATCCTGTACGCACCACAAAGCAACCATTGACATTCTCTCAGTTTTCTCCCTGTCCTTCTCTTCTATCCCACATGTCTTTACCATTGCTGATAACCCTCCTTCATCGTACTCGTCCCATACTTGTTTCGGAAACCAATCAAAGGTATCCGACGAAGTATCCTGAGCATTCCTTCTCCTTCCGATTATCTCAAACAACAACATTCCAAAGCTGTAAACGTCGCACTTGTGTGTTATAGGACAGTTTCAATGGAAAAATTCCGACCTGGAGTTCCCCTATAACTTGGTATCGATTCCTGTGCACTTTCAGGATTGCATAGCTTTGCAAGTCCGAAATCAGCAACCTTAGCTGTGAAGTTCGCGTCTAAGAGGATGTTAGCAGGTTTTATGTCATATTGAATGATTCGTTGTTGGCCTTCATCGTGTAAATATGCAATTCCTTTAGCTGTTCCAACAGCAATATCATGCAGCTTTTCCCATTTTAATCACCTCAGTTTCAGAGAACAAGTACTTATCCAGTGAACCATTTTCTATGCACTCGTACACAAGCGCTGCGATTGTGTGATCGTTGCAGTAACCGTATAGTCTCACAAGATTTATGTGATATGTTCTGCCACTTGTGCCTACTTCAGCCCTAAATTGCTCCTCAACTCTCCTGTTTAAACACGTGTTCAGGATTTTCACAGCAATTTCGCCTCATTTGGGAACTGTCCCCTGTAAACTACACCAAAACCTCCAGAACCCAACTTTGTCGAACAATGATTTGTGAAACTACACAACTGATCTCTTGTGAACCTTACCGGCTTCTCCTTCGCCCCATGTTGCAGGAATTTCTCCATTGTTTGCTCTTCAGCCTTCAATTCCTGGACCATGTTATTCAAGGCTGCTTCAGGAACTATTGGTTCCAATGCCCTAGCGTCTCTGTAACTTTTTATTTTTGTGCACCAGTAAGCCATAAAGATCGCTACTGCTGCCATCACCAATATCATCACCACAATAACTGCAACTATTGAGACTTTAAATCAGCAGCGAGATTTATATTTTTCTTCCTAAAATTAAGTTTAAGAGTTTACCACCAACAATCCCCAACAGTTCGAAGCGGGCGTCCATTTCTGAGTACAACAAGATTGGAGAAGTCAGAAAATATTAGAACCAAAATGAAACATGTACAGAAGGTTGTCCAAATTCAGGAGTAATTAAATTTTAAATTTCGATTATTGGGATCCACACTACTATCCCTATTATTGAATCTCCCATCGGAAAAGAATCACGAGAGTAAAAAATTCCTGCAGCTAAATATTTACCATCATGTGAGGGAACTTGATTGTTCGCTATTGCTTCCGGATTCCGGCTGTTGTTCTGCAAAACAGCAGAAGTTACCCTGAAGTTTGCCTTTGCTTTTCCCTCTGCTTTTGGCCAAAACCCAGATAAAAAGCTTTCAGAAGTTATAATGACAGGATTATCTTCAACATACGGTAATGTTTTTGCTTAGTTTAGGAGACAGACAAAAATGAGAATGATGCAAGCAAATTCTGAAGGAATTACCAACCAATATCTGTCTTGTAGCCTAATAAAATAATTGAACAACCCGAGGACAAATGAAACTAGAAACCAACGATAATACAGCACAAAAACCGGCTGCTTACTTGTTCTGGTAAACAATGATAAAGCAAAAGTTCAAAGGCCAAGCCATGAAAAATACAAGGAACTTGCATAGTTATTATCAACAAATCCTAGCCATCTGTGTATCATATTTGGCCATGATTGGAGTGGTTTCCTTGTACCATCGAGACTGAGATGAAAAACCTGAACCATCACTACTTTCTGCAGATTTCAACGCAGTCATTCTGGTCAAATCTAAGTAGGGAAATAGTTTTGGAGTTGGAAAAACTTCCACAACTCCCTCCAGCATCTTCAGGACAGCACTCATTGGAGGCCTATCTTCAGGTGAATCTTGTACACACCACAAAGTTACCATACAAATTCTCTCTGCTTTCTCTTTGTTTTTCCCGCAGGCTATTACCATTGCAGCCAATTCACCTTTCTCATATTCTTCCCAAATATTTTTCGGAAACCCACCAAGACTTTCCAAAGCGCCGACAATTTCAGTTTTTCTGCTGCCAACTATCTCAGACAATACCAAATGATAGTCAACTAAAAGTCTCCAATGTCAACAAGGCCAAAATGTGTCAATTCCTTGGCTGTAAGATTTAGTCAAAGTACGTTAATTAAGAAGATTCAATAAATCATGTAAATTTAGAAATTTTAAAGACAAGCAAGGAACAATGCAAGCAAAAATTATGGTAATTGAGTGTGAATTCAAATACTTGAGTAATTAATTTTTTAAATAAAAGGTAATTAAAGATATTAATGATATCTATTATTTATTACTATTTTTATTTTAAATAATTTAAATTTGAGCTATCAAAAAAAGAAGAAAGAGAATTTTTTTTCATTTATTTTCAGATTTTGAGTTTACACGGAATCTGTCCATTGTTTGACCAGCTTCCCAATTTACATCAACCAAATGGTTTGTAGGAGTTTTCAGCTGATGCAGGATTTTGGCTTTCCGTTTCTGGATATTCTAGTTTCTCACAAGCCAAACGGATAATAGAAAACATCCACCAAGTACTACTGACACAGCGCTACAACTGCAAGTCAATAGAATTTTAAAACCAGTGAAATTTTAACCTTGCTAGCTGGAAATTCATTCAACAGGGAAGATTGGCACAAGGTTGGTGGACGGGCTGATTCCTCGCGATCAACTGCAAGTTAATAGAATTTAAATCTAGCTAGAAAATTATTTACTAATGGAGTTTTAATCAATATTTATTGCGTCTGTCACTTGCAGAAGAGTGATCATTCTGTTGGTAACATTCCGAAAGAGAACGAGAACATACATTCAAGGCAAAAGATTAATGGCAAATCAAGTCCGGAATTTGGGCTCAACACCATGACGGGATTCGCAAACGATATAATAAAATCAGGCCCAAGTCCAGAAGCTAAAAGTACTTATTCCGATCAGGTCACGGTTTAGAACCTCAAATTTGGCGTCGGGGCTTACGGAATCTCCCGGGGGTAAACTGCTTGATTTTCGTTCATTCGTTCTACCGTCTCACCCACTGCGAGCCGTCTTGTATTTATAAACATAACAGGCAATATTAAAGCTAAAATTATATTCTGTCGAGAAAATCGGACAGTGAAGAGGAAGAAAATGCCGGGGTTAACGCGTAGCAGTGCATGTCACAAAGAATTCAGCGATGATGCAGAGCAGAAGCTTCATTACAAATCCGACTGGTATCGCTACAATCATCTCAAACGCGAGGTCGTTGCTGTTATCTTTCTCTCTGATATTGGTTTTTGTTGTTATGTATTGGAAAATTTTGTAGTTCACAGATGCAAAAGAGTGGAAGAGAAAAATTCGGGGAAATATTTTACTATTTTAAAGATCTTATATTGAAGCTAAAATTACGATTATATTGGATTAGTTTCTGAGATTTGGGAAAAATGGAGCAGGGCGTGTTTGGGAAGTCTGTATGATCGGCCGCAGGGCTTCCTGAAAATAATCTGCAGGAATTGCTTGTTTGGAAAGCGCTTTTACATATTTCAGCCAAAATAGGCGAATAGAAATGTGTGTAGGCCATCTGTTAGTGCATTAGGCACAGAATTGCATCCTTGGATTTGTATACAAGATGACAGAACACATGACAGCTAACTATATTAGGTAGATGAGAATTGTCGAATGCTAGAACTTTTTAAAACAAAATTAATACCACTTCTTTTTGAGATGTTCGAACTTGGCCATTTCTTTTAAAAATAAATAAAATTCATTGTTCTGCAGTTACATTGATGAGCATGGGAAACAGCTCGCGCTGCTGTTATATATTAGTTAGCATTTTGTCAGTAATCTTCCTTGTCATAATGACGTCCGTTACATATTTTGATTTGGCTATAGGTTCAAGGGACCGTACTCTTTGCAATCTGAACTTACGCCAAACCACACAGTTTGAAAATTGCCATTTCACTTCCCATCACAGTAGAGTTTAAAGTAACCGGCAGCAATGACCAAAGTTATTAAAATAGAACAATTGCGAAAAACATGCTTAGTTATCAGCAAAAATTTGGGAGGAATAACAAAACTTAAAAGAAAGAAGATTTGATACACAGAAGTGGTCGGCACATAACCCCACAGGATTCCCCAGTTTGCATCAACTTATGTCTAACCGGCACAAATATGCAACAAAATAATGCTATCGATTTGAAAATCCCCGGTGCTTTCCACTCCATCACCTCTAGCCTTCCTTCCATCATTTGCTTACACTTCGATATTCAACCACTGCCAGCAAAAATTGAATACAACAATATTTACAAGATATAATAGAAGAAAGCAAAGTCAATTTTTAAAATATATCTTATAAAGTATTTCAAACAGTCAAGAAGTCGAACATAGTTGAAATGAAAAGGAAAAAAGAAAAAAAAATAAAACTAAACAGTTGACAGGATACCTTGAAATGTAATAATATACTACAACTCACAGTAAGCTTATAAACAGGTGCTCTTATACAGTAAAACACACCCTCCACAACTGCAGGGGGTTGCAGTGCACGTCTTACCTAATTGTAATAGAAGCGGGAACAGTGTCTTCAGGAACTGTGAAATAGAAAAAGACCATGCATCAAGTCATACGGTACATGAGGTAATGAAACCATTAAGATGAAATAATAATTTTGGCAAACTACAAACGTCAATTAAAAGAACCTAGCATTGTAAAAATCCACCTCTGACCCCAACCTTGCCAACTTTCCCCACCACATAAGATGCAACTCTATCGACTGAGAAATCACCTACACCATAGGAAATAATATAATCAGAAAACTCTAAGCATTTGATGTTTAACCCAAATACTTGTAGAAGACGAGGTAAAAAAGTTACAATTCCAGTGACAGTAGCTAGTAGACACAACTTACAGCAACATAGTTTAACACTAACTATAATCTTCACCTTTCTACTACAAAAGCATAATGTCCCATGCAAGATAACCTCAATCTTCTGTCTTTTCTCAGAATACACAATCTCCAGAGGCAACTCAAATGATTGCATTGATCAATTTTGATCATGTAGATTCGCACATAAATTTACCATTTTAGGCGACAGCCATTTCGGTTTCTCAATGTTTTTAACACAAAGAACTAACACATAAATTGTATAGAAATAGACATTACTGACCTTTGATGACTAGAGCTACCTCTAGATGGGCCACTTGTACTTGCAAATTCATCATCAGTCTCATCCATCCTGTACTCTACAAATTCTACAGATGCCACTGAACCGTCATCAGAATTAGAAGTATCGTAACTCAAGCGGCGACTTCCTCTTCTAGTATCACTGACTCTTGCTCTTCGTCTGTTTCTAGCATTCCTGAAGTTATCAAATACCTGATACAAGATGCAGGAGGTCCACCAATTACTTTCATCCCCAGGGAAGTCTTCAAATTCATCTCCAGTTTCATCATCTCCATATTCAATAACATAGTCCCCCAAAACCACCCCTCGTGGGACTTCTGAATGGATAGTGCTCAAAACATCTATGATCTCAGAGGACTGCTGGAAATTTTCCCAATCAAGTTGCCGGGCAGGATCAATTTTTGAAGGACGAGAATGAGGGTGCTCTATTTGAGCATGTTGTCGTAGTTCCAAGTAGGTTCCTGTAAATGTGCATTGCTCCTCTTCACAACAACGTTTCTTCTCATTTAAATAATTGCGGACTTTATCAACAACCACCCATCCAGTGACTTCCCCTCTACACAAAGGACAAGCTGGTCTGCAGCTACCTTCCGAATCTCTTGGTTGAGAGTCTGTTGTGGAATTCGCATCAGATGTTGAAGGGGGTGACACACCATAAGCATTTTTGAAACGGTCCAAACAATTCGAGTGCAAATGGCCCGTGTCACATACAAAAGGGCAGCATCCTTTCTCATAAGATGAGCATTGGAGGAGCACACCATTGTGAGGGAAATCCAAGCATATTGGACAAATTACGTTTTCCCAATTTGTATTCAACTGAATATCTTCCAAGTCACAGGTAATCATTTGATGTCCTCTCCCATGAAAAGATTCAAAGGCCATAAGACACTACTTACACAGATATCTACAAGCACAAGGCAAACATATTCCTCTTCCCAGGTCAGATATGTGAAATAGATTATTGAGAATTCCAAGTATAAACTAATCGAACTCCTAGGTCAGAGCCAAACAGAACAAACCAGTGATCTAGTATAGCATACTACCAAAAGAGAACTGCTTGTAGTAAAAGAGAACAGTGACAATGAGTTAAGCCAGATAAACAGTGGATAGTGTGCTTGAGAAAAAAGCAACACATTAAACGTACTAATTGACACCTCCATGCTTTTTGGAAGCAAAACTCAAACACACAAGAAAGGAATAGAACTTTGGATGAGTTAAATACAAACTTGGGCCTAGTATAGCGTGCTAATCCAATTTGGTTGCCAGCTTTTACAGAGAAATTACAATTTGGAACCTTAGTTCTTTACTCAAGACCTAAGTCAAAAGGACATAAATGAGCCAGTCAAACTGTGAAGATTAGCCGAGGTGGACTTCATTTCCAAGAAATCAAACATCATCTATCAAAGCAGCAACAAGTTTCATTATCATTGCTTATTATCAGTCTTTTTAGAACCCACATAAAGGTGATCTATACATGCATATGTTTTTTAAATGCAGATAGAAGAGCAACATAGCAAATTATACCCACAAAAAAAAAGAAAAAAGAAAAATCATTTGCAGTAATCACTAAATATAATCCAAAAAAGCAGTGAAATTCCCAGTGACAAAAAATAGATCAATCAAATATCAAAGCTGTTTAAAATAGAATTCAAATATAGATGCACCGTGTCAACGAAACATAAGTTACTAATTGTACAAATATTAACTGCGATAGTAATAAAATTAATCAATAAAATGATCTTAGTTATTGACCAACTAACAATTACCAAAATTAAGCAATCAAAATCAAGGCCAATCATCAGCCGAATATCAAAAATGGATACAGTGTAATTAAAACAACCATATAATTCTGAAATCAGCCATCACACGCTTCAAGAGAAATGAACACAAACCCAGAAAATTAATCCATATAAAAAGGAAAGTGTAATGAAAACGGAGGAAATGGAACCTGAACCAGAGTGGAAATGGAAAACCCAGATGGATTATAAGAGGAGACTGGTTTTCTCTCTACGCCTCTTCGTTCTTTGTATTTGTTCACGTCAGTTTCGCAGCAGCATATTTCTCTTTTGATTCTTTTCATGGCACTCATGTGTTACCTTGTTTTTACAAATTGAGGATAGAAAAGGTAAAGTACATCTTTTACATTAAGTTACGTAATTGCCTTCTCACCTTGACCCACTGAGACTGACTGTGCGCTTGCTTGCCACGTTATTAAAAAAGCAATTAAAATTGCCACGTAAATCTGTGCCTCTTTCTCTTAAATTTATTTAAATTTTAAAATAGCTGAGATCCCCTATTACAGATGTATTGTTATAGAATGCAATAGCCAATTCCATCAATAGCTAATTTGTAATTTTATATGTTAACAATTGTGCCCATCATTGAATACAATTTTCCCATCATAAAGAAATCATACTTATTAAAGAATTGAAGATATTGTTTGAAACTTTTTGATTTCGTATCCACGGGCGTTGCCTGTGAATTTGTCACATTACACTGTGATTGGCTGTGGGGAAGGTCAAACCCAGTGCACTTGTTTACTTTAATATCCCACTTGAGTTTTGTTGTCTGGAGAAAGTACTTTGCCCACTAGGGGGGATAATGGCTGGCTTTGGCGTGCAAATTTGAAGCAGAATATCCGTGCAAACAAAGAGTCAACAAAATTTTATAATTTTAGATTGAGGCTTTTACAGATAGTTTATGGTGAATTTGTTATCCTGCAATGCAAATAAGTAGTAAAAATACTCCGAAGAAATTCTAAATTCTATTGTTGATCCTGGATAATGCGGGTCACGATGCCTACAGCAACGGTTCTTCCCAACGATCTAAGAAAAACCCTGCCGAGAGCTCTGCAACTTGAGAATTCTTCTGCACAAACGGGCCCTTGCAATGCGACCTGAAAGGATATGATGGAGTGAGATTGAAACTAAATTCTGGCGCTGATGCTCGGTTAATGTTGAAAAAAATTAACACAAAGGAGAAGGTGTTGTCATATTGGTATTTAGTTACCTCAACTATGGCACTCTGCTTTGCGGTAAGACAGCGGGGTGATTTCTTTGTCACTTTTCCGGTCTTCGTATCAAGTAATGACAATATCTTTACAATTCTTGCAGCTTCCTTGGCATGGTGTAAGTGACATTCCAACTGATAATGCCATGCGGAAGATTTAGCTATAGTCTACAGAATAAATGCATTGCATGAGACAAACTATAGAGTGCTTACTTGGGAACCTATTAAAATTGGTAGTGCAAAATCCAGGACGAGAATCTTCAACTCTAAATGTGTGGCAATTGCAACTGGGAAATCGGGATGACATAGCACGGCCCCAGACATCACTTTACTTACATCAATGCCTTGCAGACTGACAGCTATATTATCGCCAGCTCTGGAAATGGCACAAGACTCGGAATTGCATTCTATGGACTGCACAGTGCCTACATATCCAGCCGGCATGACTAAAACCTGCAAATTTCACACATTAAGTGTATGGTCGTATTTTACCAAGAGAAAAATAGCTCATATGCTACCAGCAAAAATTCTATTTACCAAAATTATGCGTCACTAACATAGCAAATTAGGAGAGACCTATATCACAGAAACACAAGCCAAGCATTCACGTTCAATACTAAAAATTAAATAAATTGCTATCCTTGTTCATATAGCCTTCATCCAGGAGCCGAGAAAAAAAAAGTAGAGTTATTGAAGTAATCAAAATCAAATTATGGATCATTCTGTTATACACCAGGTAATCTGAAAACTATGCATTAAATACTCTGATCATTTGGACTTCATAGCATAAAGGATGCTGGATGCAAGCTCTACATATCAAGAAACTAGAAATTGGTTTTTAAATGTGCCATAAATAAAGCCAATCTTAAGGGAGAAGAAATCTGTGTGATGAACTTTTTAGAGCATATTTTCAAACGAAAAAGATGTTTTAGAAAAAGAAAGAAATAGAGAGCTTCATTCCCTTCAAATAAAATAACAGAAGAATAAAAGCCCTGGAAATCATAATGAAGATTGAGTGCGCATATATCAAGTGCAAGCTATTAAGCCTTAAGAAGATACAAAGAACCTTGACTAGAACAGACCTCAAACCTAAAGTGATATGTACTGTGTTTTATTTGGCAAAAGACAGGATATAAGAGTTCAATCAATCATCACATCTACCATCCCATAACTGCCTACCTTCAGTCCACTTTGAAGAGCTCCAGCCTCCAATTTACCACAGGCAGACACGTGCCCAGGCTGTAATCTAACAACATCACATACGGGCATCAGTAGAGGCTTTGAAAAATCCCTAGGAGGAGGTTGTAAAGAATCAATTGCATCCAACAGACAGGGTCCCTGATTCCTGCGACATGACTACAAGGTAAGTTCTCAACATCTGTGAAATCGGTGGAGAATTGTCATTAATAATGTAACAAAAATTTATTCATAATAGTGCCAATATCTACTTCTTTGGGAAAGTTACTACCTGCGCTAATTCTAAAATTGACAGTAAAATATACACAAAATAATGAGTATAACTATATGAAGACAATAATTTTCAGAGTAATTTAGCTTTCTTAGTCAATCGAGCTGATATGTGCCGGAGCTCAAGGTTTCCACGCTCATGGCTCCATTTTCTTTTCTCAAACTGAGTATATGGTTAAATGAACTAAATTCAAGCATAATTACAAAAGACAAAGATCCTGCAGCTGTAAAATATGACTCACCAAGATAAAAACTTAACATCATCGGGAGCTGTCACCAAATTTTGATTTTCCATGGCGCTCAATGGAATCCACATCACAGAAGAGTCCTTAAAACCACAAGAACGAAGAAAAGCTCCAAGATGTTGTTTTATTGAATCAAATCGATCTTTGGAGTATTGTACAGCATCCATTTTGTTAACTGCAACAATGAGTTGATCAACACCAAAACTTCTGATAAGTTGTGCATGCTCCCTTGTCTGCCCCTTTGTCTTGTCCATACCAACTTCGAATGCACCAACTGATGCATCTATAACAAGAATTGCAGCATCAGATTGGGTTGCCCCAGAAATCATGTTTGGTACAAAATCTTTATGGCCTGGGGAGTCGAGCACAACAACATGATAATTTTTGGAATCAAAATATGCAACAGCCACAGTCATAGTTATTCCCCGCTCCCTTTCTTCAACACTCTCATCTAATGCCCAAGCATAAGCAAATGACCCTTTGCCCTGATTGAATTACAAACACAGCATCAATCCAAGAGAAACAAGAATTAACAGATCAATTCAGACAACACAAAAAACAAAATCACAGTAAGATACCTGTAACTTGGCCTCTTTTTCAAATTTATGCATTTGTTTTTGGGATATTCGTCCCAGAAGAAACAGCAGTCTACCTGAGAGTGTTGATTTTCCTGAATCAACATGACCAACCTAAAGTGACATAAAATGAGTTTGCACCATATAAATGAGCAAATATTAATTAAACGCTTAATTTTCCACACACTAAGACTGAAATTTAGATGTTGACTTACTATTGCAAGATTTAGTTGAGTCAATCCATCTCCTGTTCTGTCAGGGAGCATCCACTTTTCAGGTTTGTACTGCGTACATGAATTCGCTCTCATAGCACTAAATGTGGTTGAATTTCCAGACTTAACAGTCAATGGCATGTTCTTCAAGTTACCAGTCAAACCATCAGTATCACTGTGTGGTTCATCCCCATCGATTGAAGCGATGATATCATCCACAGCATCATGTCTTTCTTTCAGCATTAATGAATTGTGTCTATCTTTTGCCATTACTGAAGAGAAGCTCTCTGAACTATTAGAACTTGCTTGTACCACTTCATTCTTTGAACTACTGCTCTCATCCATGCTCTTTTGCTTGCCTTTCAGCTTTAATACTTTTGCACTACCAGATTTTTTAGCCCTTGAGGAACCTTCAGAAGATTTTATGTCCACTATATTGCCTGCAAGTCAAAGGTGGTGCAGAGATAGGAGACAAGCATTAAGAAAAACTCTTTCACAAAATTACATCAATCTAGCTTAGAATGGATAGGAAAACAGCGGAATCGTAAGTTAAATTGCATACACATTTACAAAAATTCAAAAAACAAGAAAAAAAGTGCTGCTGCTAGGCTGTGCCCAGACGAATGAAAATCACATACAAAGAAGTCCTCCATTTCCCTAATCTAAATACAACAACACTTATGGATTAATGTCTTTGGAATTTGACATCTACAAGAACAAAAACATATCATCAGTAAAGGATACCTTTCGAACCCATTTTGGATGAGCATAATCCATTAGAAACCAAATCATCAGGTGACAGAATATTAAACTTGAAAGGGGCTGTACCATGAACATTCATAAGGTTTTAGATTACAATATGTGTATTCTAATCCAAATCTACAAACAGTATCAAGAAGCAACAGAAAATTCCAAACATGAAACATAAAAATGTAGCACTACTCCCAAAATTGTAGTAAAAAGAAAAAAAAATGATGTTAAATTTCTGCATAATACAGATCTACATCCTATCCTATAACATGTGAAGACCTATATTAAATTTGGAATGGCTTTGGGAACTAAAAGCCTCGTGGAATTCACGAAAATTTCCATGGATAGTCCCAAGCTTGTGGAAGTTATTGCCCTTTTCCATCACAAATCCATCATTCTGCTGTTGAACTACTACAGCCTTTTTGGGTGTCTGATACGGAAATGATGCAAAAAGAGACTTGGCCATTATGGATGCTCCAGAATCTTTGCATATGCCACCAACTGCATAAAAGAGATCTACTCTATATAAAGGACCCACCAACTCGAAAGCAAAATAGTTTAAGGACACTACCAAAGATGACAAAACCTAAAATGTATGCAAATTGTTATCATGGTGACCTCAAACAAAATGAAGATGTAAGAGTTGATGCCCAAAACCATGACTAGCACATATATTTCTTAATTTGTCTAGGAAGCAGAAAATAAAAGGGGCCAGATGAAGTGTATATGTTATATACAGAAGAGCAGATGAAGTTCAATCCATAAGTTATTATTTTGAAAGAGTGCAAGGTTGTTGAAGATCAATACAAGCATGAATACCTGCTTTGTTATTGTTGTGGCCAGAAACATTAACTAAAGGAGTACGAAGAACACCACATATATCACACACGGACAAGCTCTCATCATTATCATAAGTGCAAATAGAGCAACTCCAAACCCCAGTCTTTGCAGTTTCTTTCTCAAAGTAAGGTGATTCCTCTGTTTTGGAAAATAAAAGCCAACAAGTCAGTAACATAAAGCACAACCATACTGCCGAACCAACACCATATTTAAGGACCTTAATGCTTTACTTTTAGAACAACCACATAAATATAAGAAGACCGATTTAATAACACAAATTTACAACTATTAAAGCTCAAAGTAGCAACAGCGAATGTTCACAGCCATCCTATAAATGCTCCAAAAGCAAATAAACCAAAACCTAGTAGTTTATTTTCAGAAACCATAATTTTACACATAAGTAAAAATGCACAGATGTAAATCAATAACTAAAAAAAAAGGCTGAATTCAAAAAGATTCGAACCATTTTCTTCTACGTCGTAATCGTAATCATAGTCATCGTAACCGTCGTCGTAAGCATCATCTTCGTAGTTAACTTTCACTTTAGGCATGGTCCTAAAAATAAGAATTTGAAACTCGCATTAAAAATTTTCAGAGAATCAAAACACGGAGACCTCGTAATTCGCGAAGAACTTGAACGACATACCCTGAAGCAAGATCAACAGCTTGTTAATTTTTTAATCTACAACACCACTACATCGATAAAAAAAAACAATGGCATGAAATCGACGATTTTGATATGCAGAACATATTATTGCTTTCTCCTTCTCCCACATGAATGTGTCCGCCAACGAAGTCCAGAAAGTGAGTAATTGTACAATTAATTTAAAGGAGGAAACCAAACAGGCGGCAAATCATTGCGATTTGCTAAAAAATTATTGAGACATCCACAAATTGATTCACGTTTGACGCGCCGGTACTGCGAACCAAAAATTACCTAGATGGAACGGAAGAGATGAGCAATCAATTGAAGATGCTCGATGAATTCCTCAGTTCTCTCTGGATATGAGGTCGGCTACAGGGCACACGAGGAAAGTGAAAAAAAAACATAAAATACTTTTAATTTTTAATTACTTAATTAAATTAAATTAGTTTAAAGAAATTACGGAGAAGGACTTTATAGTTTTGTTTTTATGAATAAAACCACAATCCATGACAAGTCTTCAGATTAATACTCAAGACGTTCTGCTATCTGAAGTTCTGTTCGCATATGTCTGCTTGGCGGCATGATTTCATCCAAATCAACTGAAATTTGTGTTGTCGTGCAGCTACTCTCGGAATAGCTCTTAGTCATCCGTCTGAAAAATCTGCGAGTCAAGGCACAGAATTTTGAGAAGAAAATATGGAGTAACGTAGATTTATTCTTCTTCAGCCTTAAAACAAGTATAACACGATTTAATTTGTCTATAAGTTGAAAAGGTGTACTGATCATTTACGTCGTACAACTGCCATGGCTACTGACGCCATATCTATTTCGCTTTTCAGCTAGCCTGTATGCGTCCACAAGCTACAGAGGGCACAATCGCATTTCATCAGGTTTGCAAATAAGCTATTGCGACTTGATGAAAGCAATAATATTTAGGTTCACAAATCTCTTGAATGTGAAGTTTGGAATCTTCCGTCAGAGCAGGAATAAGCTGTCTGTGGATTCCTTCATCAACGAAGAAAAGGCGAGCCCCATCTTTAACGGTGTCGGTCAGGTCCAATTTCCGCACAACATGTAAGCTCTTTGAATTTTGCCTGCAAAAACAGATAATGTGAATTCAGGTACTTAAACTCTCTAGCAGATTTAAAGAACCCGGTGAAGAAACTGTTGGTTCTGAGAGGACACAGCCCGTGTTCTTTACTTGCAAACACGCAAGAGGAAGCAAGAAAAGGAAAGAAATTTTGTCCTCTTCTGCAAACAGAAGCCAGCCAATCAGCGGTTGCTTGTGGCCATTAAAGCAATAAGTTTCTCGCAAGACAAATGTAAAGTGTGCGAGTATTCTACTTTCACTGCAACATAACATTTTCTTTTAAAATGCATCGCTAAATACAACACCACCTAATGCTAATTATGTATTCAGCTCATTCGGAATTTATTTTACAGAAAATAAGTAATAGGAAAATTAAAGAACTGAACTTGGAATCCAATTCGGTTGGGCCGACCATCTGGTTTGCCCAATTTGTTTGATTCTGGAATTGATACAAGCCCAAACGTATAATTACAAGCGGGAAAGGGAAAGCAAATTGGCGGGAAACCCTAAAACCATTTAATCTGCTCATGAAAAATCTCATTGCAAGAATGAAATTTGAACCGTCAATCCTCTAATTTCGAGCTCCGGGGTTTCAGAGATGTTCTCGAACAGTCAGTTCGACGCCAACAATGCGTTTTCCGGCTGCGGATTTATGCCGTCTCAGTTTTCCCAGACCGCCGATTATCAATCTTCTTCGTCTCTTTTGACTTTTGCTGTCATTTCTCTTCAAATTTCTGTTTGATTTGTAATAGCGAAGGAAAACTAATCAAGCGCTGTTGGTTTTGATCAAGAAGAAGAAATACCGCTTGGTCTTTTGCCCTAAATTTCTTCTAAGGTTCTTTTTCTACTCTCTGTGTGATTGCTGAGAAATTAAAACCAATTTGACAAATACTGGGGTTTCACCGAGATCTAGACTTCATGAAGAATTATGCTCTTGTTTGCATCAAGAGGAATGAAGAGCAAAATTGAAGTCAGAAGAAAAGGGAAAAGTCAAATGTAGTGGAAAAAAATAGACATTAGAAATGCCTCCCTAGATCCTAATCTTAAACATGGACACATTTGGTTGTAAATAGAACTTATTATTACTTGATTTTTGTACTTTGCAAATCCTGTCTGTAAATGATTGAATCGAAGAAAACAAAACCTTAATATGGTGGATTTGTAGCTCTGCTCCTCGTATGGAAACACTGAGTGGAGGAATTTCAATTAAGTTTCACCTATTCCTTGCATTTTATTATTATTACTTTTTTAAAAAATTGCTTAACAAATTTTACTGTTTAATTGTTGATTGACTTTGATGCCAAACGAATGGTATTGTGCGATGTTTATAATTTGTGTTTGGCTGCAGAGTCATGATTCCCAAGGATTGGTACCTGTGACTGTGAAGGTGATTAGTGAAGCTTCCCATTCAGGCAACAATAAATCAAATTTTACGATCAGTGGTTTGGAGATCACCAATGTACAGATCCTCTTGTAGCATGCCCTATATTTCTTTTGTTGGGAGAAAATATTTTTTCCAATGTCTGTGTTTTATGAGAGCACTAGAAAATAAAATTTATTAAAGAGCGGAAACAGTTGGATTTTTTTTCATATGTTTCTTTTACATTGCTTATTTTTACTATTGTGTTGCTGTAGGTTACCTTGGTCGGCCTGGTTTTTGATAAAGAAGAAAGAGCTTCTGACGTTAATTTCATTCTAGATGATGGAACTGGGAAAATGCAATGTAAAAGATGGTAATATATGTATATTTACTAAATGTGAATGCAATCCAAACACATTTATTTTGTTTAGTTGGATCTCTTAAATTGCTGTTCCGATTCTTGGACTTTTAAGTCATTGCAAGTTTTATTCGCTTTAGAAAATCATTGTAGATATATAAACTGGGCAATGCATATATATGCCCCTAATTTTTATATTTTACTCTTAAGTCATACATGGTTTATTTCAGTGCATGTATAATGCTTTTGATAGGGCAAGTGAGGTTTTTGACACAAAGAAAATGGAGGCTATTCAGTGAGTTCTCTTTCTAGTGTATTTTTAATATTGAGTTTGCTAGCGTTTATTTTTTATTTCTGCTGCATTTATGTGACATGTAACATTAAAACATTTTCTTGTTTTTCTTAACTTTGAAATAGAGATGGAATGTATGTTCGTGTCCTTGGGCATTTGAAAAGCTTTCAAGGAAAAAAGCAGTTAGTTGCCTTCTCTGTGAGGTATGGCTATAAAAATATCTGGCTTATATGTAATGTTTGATACAGTTTTTAATTCATCAAAGCTCTCATGATAAGTTGTTTTAATGATCCAAGTGAAACAAGGAAACCGGCGGTGAGTTTTGCTTAGTAGTATCCCAAGTGATCTGTCTTTAATCAATTAGATAATAAGAGGGTCCATTAGTTCTCCTGAAAATTGTGAAAATTTAACAGCCAATTAGTGGATGACATATCATCACTTGGGATAAAAATTGGGAAAATCAATTGGGATGTGTAGTATTATTCTTTTGTTAAATATGAAAATACAATTTTACAGAGAATATATCCTTTGCAATAGTTGTGATGGAAGCTATATTTTGAGCTGCCATAAAAAAATTATTTCCTCTCATTCAACTATTTCCTCATGCAGGCTAGATCTTTTTTTCTGTTCCCCTTTTGCTAATTGTTGGACCTCCATACAAAGACAAGTCGACATGGTAGTTAGAATATGTTAAATTTTGAGAAGTATGCTACCTCTACATATTTCAGTTGTCATGATTTCTTGGCTTTTATCATAAACATACAAATTGATAGTCTTTGATCACTTGGCTCTTCCTTTGCTTAGGCCTGTGAAAAAATTTGATGAGATTACATACCACTATATTGATTGTATGGCCTCCCATTTGCGGAATTCAAATTCCCAGGTATTCTAAGAACTGAGAAAATTTCTCCTTAAACTGATATTTTGATCTCTGCCACTTAGGATGAATATGCATGATATCTATAAACTGCATTGTCTGATGGATTAATTGTGTATGTATGGTAATTAAAGGTACAAGGTGTTTCTACAACCCAGCCTCGCATGGTAGATTCATTGCTGAACACCCCATCAAATCACGTATGTGACCCAATGAAAGATTCATTTTCACTGTCCTCAATGTCTACATTTTTCATTAAATTTTAATCTCTTTCTGCAGCCCATTGCGCAATTTAGCGTTGATGGTTTGAAGGATTGTGATCAATTGATCCTTGACTATTTGCAGCAGCCTTCAAGCAGGTTAGTCTCATGCCAACATTCTATCTTTTACAGTAGAGCTTATACGCCTTAATCGCTTGCTGTAACTGTAGTTGTGTAGTATGAGGTTGTTTCTCCTTTAGTCTAGTTTCCTTTGAAACTTGTTCATGTTATGTATTGTATGTTTTTTTCAAGTGTCATTTTCCCTCCTAAATTTTTAGTTGTTACTTCTCAGTTGTCATTAGGCTTGAATTTGTATTTGCAGTGTCTATTTTTCAGCTTTTCAATATGATGGTATTATTAGAGGTTCCTCTGATTTCTGCAACCACACTAGGCTTATATTTCTTATAATGGTGCATTATGATGCTTTCTTGTCACAAAAAGTGGGAAAAATGAGTCTCTTTACAGAGCTTGGTGATTGGTTCTTGTTGGCAGTGTAAGAGAAAGGGGAGTACACATATCTGAGCTTTCTCAGCAGCTGAAAATACTGGAAAAGAAGATCATGTAATTTCATTTTACCTTTCTCTATGTGCCTATCATCATATGGATGAATCATTTAAATGTGTGAGCTATGTACTGATTTCTTTTATTCTACTATCTGCGTTAGGGATTCAATTGCATCTCTGGAAAATGAAGGTTTGGTCTATTCCACCATTGATGAATTTCACTACAAGTTTGCGAGAGGTTGAGAGTCATCAGGAATGTGACTTGGGCGTCTAGTTTATTGTGGTTCTTTTCATTTTTAAGATCTATTTATGTAGATATATATTGGCTTTGCTTGGATGGCTAAAAATTTGTAACAGCTTCTGTTTGAGGGATCAATTCGATACATTTGGTATTTAGGCAGTTTATATTATGGATATAATTCCAAATTTGATTATGAAAGCAGGCAATAAGGGTGACACTGCCTTGCTTGATACTTGATTCCATGCATGTTGACAAATAATTAATTTAGAGCGTAGATAGCCGGCCATCAAATGATTAGATTTAGATTTTTTTTTCTCCAATCATAACTTCATGTTCTTAAACTTCGATGGATCAAGATTTTGGACTACAAAAGGACTCTGTCTTGCCTGTTATAAGGAATGATGTATCAATAGATGCTGCAAACACGTACGTACACACAGGCAAAGGAAGAATACGTTGTTTTCTTTTCTAGAAATCAATTATTGGCAGTGTCACTGCACATGGTTTCTTGTTTACCATAATTGTTTCATGCCACCAGATGGTGGACAGAGTACTTGGCATTCAATTTAGTCTACCGTTCTACGATTTCCCTGTATATTCAATTTGTTTTCATCTTGCTTTGCCTGGTAGATCAGGTTCCATCAAATGCGACATTCAGAAACAAAACTTCAAAGCAGCAGTACAGCCCCAAAAGTTAGCTTGGGCAGAGAAACAGTTAGCAAGGGGCAGATGGCCCTAAGATATGATTTCCCAATCCCTAGACAAATTATTTATTTCATGAAATATTTACATATAAATTAAGCACGTGACACTAAATTTTGACATCCACAGCCAGGGCATCACCCTTCTCTTCTGTTGTCTTCTCTTCTCTGTAAGAAGGCACGGCTGCTCACAGGCCCAGGCAAGCTGTGAAGGGAGGGGGAGGGGAGGGAAGGGAAGGGAAAGATCAGGATGGAGAGAAATCCTTCCAAGGATGGACTCGACAAAAGACCTTGGACAGCTGCTGAGCACAATATGTTAACAGATTATATCCAGATTCATGGTGAAGGAAAATGGATCAATGTTGCCAAACTGACAGGTATGTTTTATTGTCTTCGCTTAATTACCTGCAGAATTTAGATAAATTAAACGTCAACTTCGAACATCATTTCATACTTCAAAATTAGTGATTGGTGACAAGAACACATCAAATGAACAATAATTATCACGTCACGCTATACATAATTATAGATAGATGCTAATATATTTTTCTACCAGTAAAACGTCGAGACCGAAATCAAAGGCAGGTCTTAAAAGATGTGGAAAGAGCTGCAGGCTTTGATGGTTGAATTATGTGAGGCCTGATGTAAAGAGAGAAAACATTTCACAAGATGAAGAAGAACCCAACATCCGGCCACATATGCTGCGGGCTAACAGGTATACGTTGAATTCATGATGAAAAGAAAATTAACCAATGTTGGATCAATCGACATGCATTCATTTGTTTTCAGATGGTCAGGTAGACTTCCAGGAAGAACACAAAAACTTACTGGCTATGAAATAAATAAATAAAACGAAGTCAGCAGATCAGCTCTCAGTCAAAACCAAAAAATAGAACCTGGTTGGTCCGGCCACCTTCGGGATCGGACACGGTTAAGGAAACAACGAAAACATCTCCGGACAACAACTTGGTCGTCTTTGCAACATCTGCGGAAGAAAATGAAGCATGAAAATTGTGAATGTTATTTAAACTTTTTGGTTTATGCTCATGACCATTGGGAAAGAAAGTAATCTATGCCAGTCCATTTGTTGTTCGTTAGCTTTGCTTCTGTTGAGAACGGGAAAATCAATGAAGGAGATATGAATTAACTGTGTAGTTTTATAATTTATTTTCTTTTTCCTTTCTTGGATTTTCCACAGCTTTAGTGTAGGAACTATTTACGGGATTCGCTCCTTTCTTTTTTGTTTTAAATAACCAGTCATGTATGTATGTCTGGTCTGGTCTGCTTGTTAATGGGGGCTGTGAAATTGTGCGTGCAAGAATGAATCATGCACAACAAGCAGAACATTTGAGGGTCCTAAGAGACAGTGTATCATATAGACTCGGTTCTCTCATGTTCCTTTCATGAGATACACGTGAGTCACTGGTTCTAATTAATTTGTTAATTTGTACCTGGGATTGGAGAACCCCCAGCCGCTAGCTCATGTTCCTTCCCTCCCTCACGACTTGAGGAAAACAATGTTATTGAGATTCAAACTATAATGGGCTAGGAGGTTTAGGCTTCTTGTTCTTTTCATTGCAACATGGGCCAGGACAATCTAATTTCGGCTAAGTCCACGTTTTCAAGATGTCCCAATCAACATGGGACGATCTGTCATACAATTATTTGGTAAAACCCTGGCAAGCACGCATTTGTTCTTGATAAAATTTGATGTTCATATCTGAATTGAGAGATCTGGTAGCTCAATATATGTGTATGATATATTGCTTCCTTCCGCAGGTAACAATTGGCAGACAAATTACTTGGATCGCGTCAAGTCTTGCTTTGAAATGTAACCTAATCGTGCAATGTGGTCACGTGGCCCTAGCTTTATGGGACACGAAAGCTATAGGAAACAACGTACGATTTATATATTAATTGAATGCTTTCTTGTGAAGAGTTTGCCACGTGCACAGAGTCTTCAGCTTAAAAAGGATTGGTAAACTGACACATCCCGTTGGAAAAGGTGGCGATTCATTATTGGATTGTCACCATCTTCTTCACGTGAAGAACCATTTGCTCTCTTCTTTTTTAATTCTCTTGGGTCATGTTACAATCATCCCAATCAAGAAGACTATACCAGTTTCATTTCCATGATTGGATAAAGAATTTGTCATCATTTTTCCCTCTTTCTTTATCTTATTGAGAAAAAATGATTTGGTGGTACCACGTTTCAGTCATTGTCCTGCGAAAATAGATGGTTCAGAACATTTAGTCATAGATCATATACAGAGAAGAGATGTAATGTAAAATCATTACTTATTGGGGTGTTGGAAATCCTGCGTTAGGTTAATCATCCTTTCTTTGATCTGATCTTCATCTTCCAAAGAAGTTAGACAGCAACCAATAGCATAATATGATCATGACTGTCATTGATCGTACTGAGAAATTGAATCTTGATACATGTACATATGCTGAAACTGTTGCCAAGTTTGATAAGAAAGCACAAAGTGGTGGCTGAGCACTTGTTTAAACATTTGCTCAAACTGTTGTCAAGTTTTCATGACATTATACAATAGTATATTATATGCATATGAAAAAAAAAGCAAACCCATTTCATGAAATTATATATAAAGCATTACACTGGCTCACACAAACACCATTTTCCACTTTATTTATAGTAAACAAGAAACTTGGTAGAACACCAAGCATACACCCGCCTAATAAATAGCAAGACAAGACAAGACTGTAAGAGCATAACAATTAGAAACAAACTAACCCACAATTCACTGCCTACAAAGATTTAAGAAAAAACCAAGAGGGAAATGAAAAAGACACGCAGAACGCACTTGAATATTGACGGGATTGATCGATGCAGGTGCAGATGGAGCCTAGTACATATCCCGAACATGGAAGACATTGGGATTTTTAATGACAATATCGTACATGTAAACGGAGTTGAACTTGGAGAAATCTCTGGGGAGAGAGATTAAATCAATGGAAGAATGCTTGTGGAACTGGAAGAGATCAGGATCTCCACCATAATACCTCTCCCAACCCAAACCTTTCAAGATTTGCTCAAGTGAAGAATACGAAGATACAACTTCACCTGAAGGCAAGTGCACCAAAACTTTCCTTCTGGAAGAGCTGCCTTCTGATTCAGCTTGTGGGTTTTCAACAAGGCGAATTACGCCATTTTTAAACACCCAAACACCGGACATTTTTCTTGTATAGATAAAATTATGAAATGGGATTTGTATTTGAGAAATGAAGAAGTGGATTAAAAAAAAAGTTGAATTGCTGCTGTTGTGTTGGTGAAGAAAGAAGAAACTGCTAGGGTTATATATACGTGTAAAAGGGAAAAAAAGCAAGAAGAAAATACTCTTAAGATTAAGGAGTGAGATTTAAAGGAGGGAAATGATGGGGCATGTTTAGCTTTGGTAGAGAATCAAGATATTGTGGGTCCAAATCGGTTTAAATAGAAGGGTACATGGATGCCTCTAGGGTGTAAGTTAGGACACAGGTACCATCCATGGGTAATGGGTTAATTTATTAGGAGAATCTGTTATGTTGTGGCTTTCCTTAGCTTTAGAAATTTAGAATATGGAATCTTGGGACACTAATTAGTGTGTGTGTGTGCGTGAGCGCTTATAAATTATTACTTTCAAAAGTCAATCCTGAAAAGATATTTTTATGAAAGTCAGGAAACTTCTTAGATCACGAGATGTCGTCGTGCAGAAAGTGGCAAAAGCAGCTTTGTATATTTGATATGAGCAGTGCTTTTGGCGAGTAAAAGCAGCAGCATTTGCCATTTGGGTTGTCTCTTCTTCTCTTTGTTGGTTACTCGTCGTTGGGAAAAAGATGATATCCATCGAAAACCTTGTAATAAAAAGGTACTTATAATCCTCTTGCTGCTGTTAGCTTTTGTCCATGGTTGTTAATAAATTACCAAGGTCTGGCTTAGTGTAGTGGCTTCTCACTTTATTATCTTATTCTCTTTGATTAATTTAATAGATTTTTTTTTCTAATTAATGAGCCACGATAATGGTGTGCCAAATGAATGGACATATCGATCAATGTATTGTATGTTTATAGAAGAATGGTAACAATCATTTGTTTGGTCAGTGTCAAGTCTCACTTCACTTCCTAGCCAGGATTAATTTAATGTTGTCACCTTCCAAAACATATGATGAATTAGTTTTATGAGATTTGTTCCCCTTGATTAATGTCTTTATTCGTGTAATCGAGTTATGAGATGATCATATTCTACTGTGATTTAAGAGACTTGACCAAATTGAATGACAAATTCCACGCCCATAGATCTCACTAAACATCATTTGTTTTGTATTAAATTTGTGATTGGACACTTCAATAATAATATCTCCAAACCACTAAACCTCCGTCACAAAATATAGATAAAGATACAGATGTCTAGGAGATCAATTCAACAAATGACCGAAGGGGTACTGTACTAAAAGGACCACTTGAATAGCTACATGTTTCAATTATCGTTATCAAGTTATTTATGACAAAGTCCCTTGCTCGCAAAATTCTGTTCTGCATATTATTTTACAGTGTATATAAATTACTGTGAACGTTGCCCACATGGCATCACATGGGCTATGTGGTCCTCCACCGACAAGACCCACCTGCTTGTCTTGTCAAATCCATCGTTACCATGAACCTTTTGTCCTTCGATTTTCGTCAAATAATACTGCTTGGAATGGAAAGACGCTGTTTGATCCGAATATTTTCCCTTCTGTTTTTCACTGGCCATATATCATAGTAATCTTTCTCTCACTTAGCATCATTAGCGTAGTATGTTTAAACATCAAATTTAGAAGATCAAGTAGTCTTAAAATTAATTTTTTAAAATTTAATATTATTTACGTATTACTAAGATAATATAATATCTTAATTTTTTCGTTCTATCAAAATTTAAAAAAAATAATTGTGTTATTTAATTTTTTGATTAGAGTTATTGTGTTAATTATGATGCTTATAAGTAATTTATAAACAACGAATTTGTAGGATTAAGTCAGCGGTGGTCAACATAATAAAACTTAAAAAAGGTTGAAGGGTGATTGGATTCAGAGGCAAGGAGAGGATGTGGGTAATGAAAAATTGTGCATGCACGCCTTTAACGATCCAAAGCCACAACCATTTGCTTCTCGATGTTTCTCTTTAAGCATGACAAAAGGTCCTAAACGAAACAGACTTATCATTACCCCCATTTTTAGGAAATCTTTAAGTGGTGCCTAAATCAATCCATTTTTTGTTCTTGCCAAATCAGGAACTCCCATCTGTCTTCTTCTGTTTCCTCTTTTCTTTTTGGATAAGGCCATGCCAACTTTGCAGCTTATATCACCAAAAGCTTTCTAAAGGTTCCACTCCTCGTTAAAAATGGATAACTAAAATAAATCTTCACATATATGTTGATATGTGGTACCACAATTACTTATAGTTGTAAAGTCTTCCTCAGGTACTATGTTGCTCGTTGCAGGCATGCATGCATGCATGTCTGCGCCAGTAAAATTCCAACTCATTTACAGTACTTTTGAGGCCAGGATCGATGAAATTAACATATGATCTCATATAAATGAACAGCTACTAGCACAGAGAATTCATTTACAGTGAAGCAATGATGATCAGTTGGTTAGTAATGGTCGATGGGGAATTCTGGGAGAATGTATATGATTGGATCGCGAAGATGAAAGCTGAGCTTAGTTGGCAGAAAGAGTCACGATGTCCTACTTCATTTTCCCAATATCCAACTCGAATTGATGCCAAAGATTCAAGCTACTTGGTCAGCTCATACTGTTGTTCGGATTTTGGAAGACAAAACCAGCTCAGCAACAATTCTCTCTGTGTCTTCTTTTTTTGTTTTTTCAATGTATCTATATTTGGATTTCTTCATCTCCTTCTTCCCTTCCACTTATCATCACTTTTGTTTCAACCTTTAGATTATTATTATCCAATTGCAAAGGGGAATCTTGGTGGGGACAAACAATTCAGCAACTATTTCATCATGCACCACAAAACTTTATTCATATGCTTACATCTTTTTAATTTCCCTTTCAAAAGAAGCATCCCACTTGAATTAGGTCATACTCCATCTAACCACACCTTCAACAAGCTAAAATTTTCGAGCACTTCAACCAAACCCTAATCTTCTCCTAATCAGTTATTAAAATAATTATTTCTAATACTTTATGTTATAGCACACAAGGATACATTCTGTATTATTTCTACCACTAATGTTTTGTTGTTCCCATGTCTGTTCTTAATTAATTTGAGTGGTAAGAGAAAGAGAGTGATGAATTTATGTATCCATTGGTCCTTTGATCGGGTATATGTACCAAAATAATAATAATAATAATAATAAAGTAGCTTGTGAAAACCATTATTAATACAAAGTAAACTTATGGGGAATATATACATTAAAGGAATTTTATTAACTAGCAGCTGGCAGCATATGTGCTCGGTAATGTATTAATCACATAAACAAACATTAAGAGAATAATACAAAAGTTAATTAGAGTGCATTAGCCGGGTATAATTTGTATTAGTGATTCAAGGATCATAGCTAGCCGTAGCTTCAGATCTAGCCTATAAAGGAATATTGCAAAAGTTAAAAGTAAACAAATGTTATTTATATACATGTACTATATTGTTGAAAATTAAGATCTAATTATCAAAAAATAATTATAAAAATTTGAAAAAAAATTTATGAAAATAACTAAAGAATTTTTTTTAATATATTGATTATTTCAAACTCAAGTATTTTTTTTTATACAAAATAATACTATTTAAAGTAATTTAGTAATTAATTAAAGTTGTTACCAATAATTTTAATTATATTTCAATCGAAAAAATAAATAATTCAACTAATTGAATTACTTGCTTGACTAACTCTAATTTCTCTCAACTTTTCTTAATTCAACTCAACTAACTAAATTTTGCTTAGTGATATGAATCACATTCACATGAACTAGGTTAGGCTAGCTAGGTTTAATTTTATTTTCTTTTATTAATCCATTTCTAGCACGCGGATGCCATATGCCCATTCACAAAGAATCCCTTACTAAAGTAATTAGAATGACAGAAAAAGGATCTATTCCTCGTTAACTAACTTAATTTAGTAGCTAAACACATCCCTTTTTAATTTATGAACTTTAATCTTTCAAATAAGAAATTAATTAATGTTTCAGACCACATACATTAATAAGTAGAGTGAATTAGTGATAAAGAATTGCAGAAGGTCTTGCGTACTTTCCAAGTATTATGTTATGAAATTGACATGACGCTTTGATCTAATCAATAAATTTCTGTGATTCCTTAAGGGCTCATGCATGCTTAGTAGTAGTACTTGGACATGGGAAAAGTCAATAAAGTAGTAAGGTAATCAGCAAGCAAGCATAGTTTTCTTCATTCAAATGATCAACTGCTGATGACATGCATGCTGCAAAGATCACAGAAGATTGGGCTCAGCTTATCAACATTTGATAAGATATTGATTGATAGGTTTATCAGAAAACAAGGGAAAGATTCTATATACTAATAAACATTTCCAGAAAGCAAGGAACAGGAGGGGATTAATTCTTTTCATTTCAATTATGTATGTAATTTGGTTGCAGAAAGGCTACATTGGATCTAACATTACTATACATAATCAAGCCATAGCTTGCTTAATGCTTACCCCACAAGCCATTCTCGACAGTTTGTGGAATTTAAATTTAAAAGCAACAGACAATTGTTATTTTTTTAGTTGTGGATGCCCTAAACAATTCAAAATACGTACATGGGCAAAGCCTATAGACGAGCAATTTAAAGACTTCGTTTTTGAGGCCCATTCAACTGGTTTTTAACCGTGATTAGTGGATATTAATTATAGAAATTAGCAAAATCCTTAGCTGGAAAACTCAACCAAATAACCAGTTGACTCCGTATTAATTTTGATGCAGAGATTTATCATTGTTATGTGGAGTAGGTCTCAAAATTTGTTAGTAAAAACTATAAGCACTAACCCACAGTGACAGTTTTATGTTACACTCAAACTTGAAACCGTTCAACATCTCGTTTCTGTTCTTCCTGAACGGAAATTCACTGATTCCCAACAAATTAAAACGATGACATATGTATTCACTGTTTTTAATCTTTGACCCTAGTTTTAGTTACACGTTGCAGTGTATGAAATTCCTGAAAATTTTCCCTAGCAAGCAGAGCAGAGGCCTTGAGTTTCAGCTTAATTTGTGAAAATAAAATGAATACCAAGGTTTCTGCCCTTGTTGTTTCTCTGTTTGTCCTCTTATTCTCTGCTGCAAATTCCTTCACATCACAAAAATCCTAAGCAATCTGATATCGGTTCCTTCAATGATCTTCTTACGTAGACAGGTTTAGCTGAAACAATCAACAGCCGCTCAACCTTCACCGTTCTTGCATTAGACGGCGGCGCTGTCGGCTTTCTTCAAGGCAAACCGACGGATGAAAGTTAACAATATCTCGAGCAATTACTTAATTCTTGATTACTATGAAATTCCAAAACTTTACTACCAAACTAGATTTCCGCGTTAACCACATTGTTCCAGGCTTGTGGTTCGGGGCAAATGGGACGAGGGTTTTTGACTGTTACAAGAACTTCTTCAGGAGATGTTGAGTTTGGTTCTGGAGTGAAAGATGCGCCCGTTTCTGCTAGGGCTGTGAAATCACTGTTTTCTGAGCCGTATAATATGTCTGTGATTCAAGTTAGTCAAGCAATTGTTGCACGTGGTATCCGGAATCTCTGGCTCCGGCAAACAAGAAGTCAGCTTCTGCGCCGGAGGAGTATGGTAATGACGGTAATAAGGAAAGTGCAGAGTAGCAATTCCGCCGGCAGAATCTGAAGCTTCAAGTGCGGACCGAGGAGTCGCAATTTTGATGGATTTTAATATGTAACTGTAATTAACGACACAACTTATACGCAGAAGAATAAGAGGATTTAATATCCTAATTTAATTGGAGAATTTGATGATATTCAATTTTTTTTTCCGTAAATGAAAGAAAAACTATATTTATCTTATTTAAAAATAATAAAATTTAAAAAATTATTCAAAAATTCCTTAATTTTTACGTATTATTTCTCGAAATCGAATAGAATGAGGGAATCGATGTTCTCTATTATGAGATGAATGTAACAGTACGTTTTGGTGATTGTCTCTTGACTATTCCCCATAACCGTTGGCTCACACTCTGTAAACAACCAACAAAATTTGGATGGTACAACTTTGCATTCATTGAAATTGTTATCTCCTTGTGATTATCACCACTTAAGCCATAAATTATATTATGGCAAAGCATACACTGGAGCAGTTACTAGCGAAGGCAATAATTTCCTCAAAACAATAAACTAATATTAGTGGTTGCTTACTCCTAACAATAGTATGCGTATTTGACGTGCGTCTCAATAAATCGGACAAGGGTGTATCATACCGAACGAACAAATTAACTGGCTATCCGAAGTTCCCGCTAACATCTTTTAGAGTTAGTTATTCTGGTTAAGAACTTCCGTTTTTAGCACCAACTTGACCGTATAAGAATTTGAAACCGAAGCCTTTGTTGATGGAACCAACACAAGACAAGACAACAGTCGACGCAGGGATTTCAAAACTCGTGAGGAGTAGTAAGCATGGGTGGTTTCAAAGCTTCTTCCCTCGTCGTCTTGGCAACATTTTCTCTTTTCTTCTTCTTGTCTGTTAATTCTTTCGACATAACCACTATCCTAAATAATTACCCTGATTTAATCGCCTTCAACGATCTTCTCACGCAAACCAAACTCTCGCAAACTGTCAATCACCGCCGGACGATTACCGTTCTCGCCGTCGATAACAGCTCCATCGGCAGCCTTAATGGCAGAGAAATGGATGAAATTCAGAACATCTTGAGTAATCACGTTATTCTTGATTACTTCGATCTGAAAAAACTCAAGAACTTGAAAAAGAACTCTACCGTTGTCACTTTGTACCAAACAACTGGTAATGCAGAAGGAAAACAAGGATCTTTGACCATTACCCATTTACCAGGAGATGAGATTGCTTTTGGTTCTGCGGTGAAAGACGCACTCCCTGTTGCCAAATTGGTCAAATCTGTTTATTCGCAGCCCTTCAATGTTTCCATTTTACAAGTTAGCCAACCGATTGTTGCTCCTGGTCTTGGTAAAGTTATTCTGCCACCGCCGCCGCCGCCATATACTCCACCACCGTCAATGCCTCCTAAGAAGTCGTCCAAGTCCAAGGCTTCTCCGCCGCAAGAAGTCGGTGATGATTCTGAGTTCGCACCTAGCGAATCACCAATTGAAGCACCCGAGGAGGCACCCGCACCGGCACCCGTTGAACCACCGGCCAAATCACCTTCGGAACCGGCCAAGGATGAGGATGAGGAAGCAACTCCTCCTCCTTCCGGTGTTTCACGGGTGTACGCAGGCTGGGGCGTCGCGGCGGCTGCTATATTGATGGGGATGGTGTCGAGCTTCCTGGGGCTTTAAGTAAACGCAAGGGAGGAGGAAATCAAGAAGAAGAGTATAATCTTCAAGGTTGGCATATTGATTTGAACATTTTTTTTCCGACTAAAATTTGATTATTATATGCATTTAAATTCTTACTTTTTTTGTTTTTCATGGTAATTAACTGGAATGCAACAGACTTGTCTCTCTTACTTTGGGTTTTTTTTTAACCATTGAAATACAATCATATATCTCAATCCATGGGTTAACGTCTATCCATAAAAGATTCATATATCTCAATCAACGGGTTAACGACTATCCATAAAAGACTAATTACATTCTAATCAACACCCCACCCCCCTGACCATCGGTCGTTCTAAGGAAAAAATATTGGGCAACTGACATTGACATCAAAATTGTTGTCAAAAGCAAAGCCTCGTGGCATTAATAATATGATATGAAGACAATAAGAGATCGAAGATGAGAAGAGTGAATGTGGATTTAATTTGATATCAATAAACTTGGTTTGCTTCCTTCAGGGACTATTGAAGCAACCTAAATTATGTGGGCATTTTCTCACGATCATTTGCGCAGCCAGTTAACAATATCCAAAAAGTATTCATGTGTGTCAAATGCCTCATTTTAATAACATCAAAACAAAACAACAATAATTAATAAGCAGCCTAGATCAATCAAACCAGTGTTAAGGATTCACTGCCTGCCAAAATAACTGTGGTTTAACTTCCAAAGTAAATACTACAAAGGCTGAGAGTGCAAAGGCCAAACGTACTGAGGAATGTATTGGCTCATCATTTCAACTTGGTGATTATGTCAGAAATGACTTCATCCATGTCCAGTTCCTTCATTGGTTTGAATGGACGTTTCATGTCCTGCAAAGTTTTAAAAAAAAACTGAAATTGTGCAACTCATATTACAACTAGAGGTTTCAAGTTATTTTGCCAGAAATATCTTCTGACCGTTTCGAATGTCTCTGTCAATCTATGGAACTGGACTTGTTGAGTTTCAGAAACAGAAATAACATCTAACATGATAAAAATGAAACAAAATTTATGTGCACGACAAAGTGCTATGCATTTAAATTAGTTTGGGATAAGAACCTGGCAGACAAGCTAATTTAACAAACAGGATATAAATGATATTAGTATTAGTTTTATTACCAGAAGACTGATAAACTTCTCGCCACCTTCCTTGCGTATTTCAAAGCATCCCCTTCTAGGCTGTTGAAAGATGGAATAAGGAATATCACATCACCTTCACAATATATTTGGATTAAACAGGTACACATCTGAATACAATATCACAGAAAGAATAAATAAGACTCTGTACACACATTCAACACTTACTACTGCCTTTCATTTTCTGTATCATTCAGATAACCACTGTCCCTATTCCTCATTCACAATCAGCTTTGAGTTTCAATTTCGTCAGTAAACTCATCCTTTACTAACTTGTCACAAAGTATTGCAAACAAACTTGAAGGTGCACATTCAGAAGATCTCAGAATAATAGTCAAGCACAATCTTGAGTCAATTGGATTATAGCTGTTTTTAAGCAAATGATAACAACTGGACTCCTTTTTCAGTCATTTTCTTTCCAGTGGATTTGTGCTTAATGTTTCAATTGATGGGAAAAGATATTCCTTCGATGGTATACAGTCAGTTCGTGGGGCAGGGTCCTGAAGGAGCCCAGTTTGTAGCTCTCACAGTAAAAATTAGAGAATGCTCTTGATCTTGAATGGATTAGAATGATTTGCTAGTAAATGGTAACAATTGGACTTCTTTCTTGGCAAATACTGTTTAGTGGAGTTGTGTCTGTGCTGTAGGATAGGATATTATTCCCTCAAGAATAGAGAGAAATCAAATGAGAAGCACAGTAATTACTTTATTCTCTTGTGAGATGATAAACTCGTCAGTTTCCCAATTAGCTGTGGCAAATATAGTATTGTGATTGAATAACTTACTAATATACTGAATTCGATGATCAGTAAACGGCATATCATATGATGCATGATTGGTCTAGTATGAGAATTTATACCTTTTCAGGGTTCAGTAGCACTCTGATCCCAGGAATACCTTTCTCCAAACCATCTTTCACTTGATTAGCCCTCGTCTTGAATGAATTGCATTGTTTGCTAAAGTTGAACAAAAGATTACTAAGAAAACATATCATACATGGAGGAGGGGATACTTCTCCATAGAGTAACAGGATAATATCACAAAATCTCAAAACCAATAGTATGAGAAATATTATCAATAATCAACAAAGTAGTGAAATATATCACAATTTAATAAACTATATCTCACCACACAAAATGTCCAACAGAAAACAGAAGACAATGTATTACAACATACCATTTCAACAAGTAGTTCCCCAGAACATCTTTTTAAGAATTTGATAGCCTTGTAAGACCAAAAACCATTAGAGCTTCATTATGGATGCAACCAAAACTCAGTTTCTTGTGAACTCAAAACCCTAAAAACTCAAAGATAGTAGCAAATATGGAAAACATCCAATGAATTTCATAGGGCAATTGTCTCTGCAGGCAGAGGCTTCACATTTTTTTTTACTCGAAACAAGAACAAGTCAGTCTTTCCTCAAACCTAACACACTCTTTTTTGCCACCATTTTGTTAGCAACCAAACAAAGAAAATAAAGTGTGAGAGATGGAGAATTATTGCACACGGAAAATTCAGCTCCCTTACCCTAACAGTCTGAAATCCCCACTCAACCATGCAAAATTCAGCAGTCAAATTGAGTACTTAATTCGAATAAACAAAGAAGAGGACTTCAAATTTCAGTTTTCCTTTCAACGCCGCGTAACCACGCCAACCCAAAAAGACAATCAACACGCAAACAAGTACTGAGTCTTAATATATAATGAAGCTTACAGAGCAACTACCAACTTAAATCCAGACTATTAATCCAACACCACTCTCTTTCTTTCATTTTCCTCCATTTTCTAGGCAACCATACAGGTAATTAAGACAAAAAAAAACACCGTAAGTTAATCTCTAACTGCCCCTTTAAAACACCGACTGAACCAAGTTCAGATATTTACACAAACAAAAACTCACTTTCTACTCCACTTTGTCGGCGACCTAACGTAACAAATATTTTTAAAAAAATTAAAAAGGGCTAAAATTACCAGTGCTCAATCACTATAGTTTTTTCCTTCGACTCGTCACCATCCGCTTCTTCCTCAGATTTCCGTTTTTCAGCCTGAATATCCTCTTCAACTTTCTCGCCCTCCTCGGTTTTCTCTTTCTTGGACTCATTCTCCTCCTCAGACTTCACTTCTTCCTTCTCGTTCTTCTTCCTACCAGTTACTTTCGCTTTCTTATTCTTTATAGGAAACTCGGCCGAGTTCGAGTTGACTCGTCGAGTCGCGCTCCGAGTCATCCTCACCGACGCCGTTTCAGCTGGATTCCCAGCCTCTTCGCTTCTCTCCTCCGCTTTTTTCTTCCTGGGCGCCATTGAACCTGAGGCTTCCGACCTTTTTTTTTCTTTTAAGCTCACACGCACGAAACGAACGTGACTCTCATTCCCCCGGTTTCCGTTTTGTGTCCGGTTTACGATACGTGATTTGGCGTCATAGTTTTTTTTCCCTTTTTTTCCCCGGTTCATTTCCCGCGCGCTGTCTATTGGTTAATATTCGAGTGGACAGAGTGGATTGATTATTTATTGGTTCTGAGCGACGAATACGATCGTGGCCGTCTATAGGGGGCAAAGGCAGAAATGTCGCCCCATCAGATTTTGACAGCTCGCAATGGTGTGCCCAAATAGTCACTAGTCAAATCGAGCGTTGCAGCAGGATGGGATATATTCTGATTTGGACGCTGACGCTATCCAGTTGTAAATGTGGATGGTTTTAAGTCGCAAGCTTTAGTTTCCTAGTCATAATATATTGTATCGCTTACTGTAGTATTCCATTATTAATGTATTTAATAAATATTATGCAATTTATAATACAAAATAATTTAAAAGATTTAATTATGTTTTTCTAATAAAATTATTTCTTTAAAACATACAAAGTACTTAACCAGCAAAGGTGGAATGAGCCCTCAAATTTGAATGAAAAGAAAAAAAGGTAATCAATGTTCGAGCCAAATTTAATTTAACTGGTCAATAAGTTATTTATTAACCAGGTGAAGCTCAACAAAAATGGAAGGATAAATATGCAAAGTACACTGTAACCAAAGCGGAAAAGGACTACATTATTTATTTGTTCTACTGCCATAAAATATCTAAAAATGATAAAGCATTCGTTTATATGACAATACTAGCTGTAGAGTACAAAAATGCCCCTGACAAATATGAAGGCAAAAAATTGACAAATCCATCAGGATTCCTGAAGCAGCCATGACAAAACAAAAGCTGACAGCTTCCCCGAGACTGACAATTCAAGCACTGAGCTGCTTGTGTTCCGAGAAACATATTAACAAGTGAAACACCCAGATTATCTATAATTCGGCTGATTAACATGCTAAAAATTATATATACGAGAACTGAAATCCAGAGAATTCGTCAATGGGGAATTCCACCCAAAAATTATCACCAAGGGTGCAAAATGACTAAACTGTGGTGTAGTTGGAGAACAAGAAAAGCAATCTATCCAGGGTTTCGGGATAAAACTTTCTGGCAAATAAATAGCAAGGTCGCTTCATTCCATTCCACAAGCAAGGCTTGACCGTCACTTTTTTCTGCAGTAGTGAATGAATGTAAATGATAGTTTCACATAATTTCCCAGCCAATGTAAAAATTTGTCCGTGCAAGGAATGACGTTGGTACCTTTTGGTCACTTGTAATGTGAAAGCTTTCATCAATAGACTGCAATTTATAGCAAATTGTCACGAAGTGCATCTAGTGTCAAACACTGAGTATCAAAAGAAAAGGGATAAGATATATGTTACACACTGCAATTTTCTTGAGGTGATCAAACGTAATATCTTGCACCCGATATGCTTTTGGATGCCACTTTCCTTCAGACCAATCCACGTGTGTCACTGACCAATTTGCAACACCGCCTGGATCAATCATCTAAAGAACACAAATAGTTTGTAAAAAGGAAATGGCAAGACTTAAATGCAGTTTTCTGTCCAAACAGAAAAACAGTGCGATGTACACACATTAAAGAGGGTTGGCAGGTAATGCTCATCCGCATAGCAGTTGCGCCCATCCATATTTGGCTGCAAAAGCAAAACAGATTAACATCAAGATGCTTGTTTATGAAACCAAGTTTACAGTTTCCATGCTTCTCATCAACATTCACAATATGAAACTTTGACAGCAAGTAGAATACACATAATTAATCCAATTCCAATGATCAAAGGCAGGCAAGTTAATGAAACTGATCATCAGAAGCAGAAGGATCCAGAAAATTCAATAGACATAGGTAAAGTAGTGTTCATTTTCTCCTTTTTTGTCTTTATGTAAATAAACCAGTGAATTGGCAATGCAAAACACAAACGAAAATAAAAAAAGAAAATCAATACCAGAATCATAATTACCTTGCAATAAAGCTTGAATTTTGTGTAGTAAAGTCTGTCCGCCATAATTATCATAGCATGCTGCCGCTTCATGGTAAACCACTGAAATACAAAATAAATAAAAACCAATGATATCTGTCAGATGAAATCCCTGTTTCATTACTGCTAATATTTTTAGTACAACATATTTGCTGTAAGCTGCCTGCCAGTATTTAATTATTAGACATTGGCCAAGAGGACCAGACTTTATACAGCAAACCATTCATTTATTCGCAACTAGATATTGCACTTAAATGCATTGCATCACCGTCAGACCTCTCATATCGAAACCTAGGTAGTGTTTACATGTGGTAGAACATATGACGACAGGCATGAACTGCATATATGATATAGATTACCGGATCATCCCTAAATACATAGCCCTTGGAACTTATTGTTTTTGTAAGGCAACACAACAAACAATAAAATGGAATATTAAGTTATTAAACTACCACCAAGTTGATCATTAAAATCTGGACAAACTGAAAGCAACACGCCAACCATCTACAAACAAGCCTCATATTCAAAATATATTATGTAAATTAGGTTTGATACTGCTTACCTAAGTTGTGTGCCTATAGATTGCATGATATTCTGGTCAAAATATAAAATATTTATGAACCTATCTAAGACTAAACTGTGTAAGATAATTTTCATAAGAGAAGCATATAAATCATTATCAACTGCCCATCAGAGAAATTAAAATTTAGCATCCCTCTTCACCAAAAAGGCCACAAATGGATGGTACAAATAGATATTGGTTAACCCCACCAGCCATAAAAGAAATAAAATTGGTGATGTATCCAGAATGATTCTAATGAACTATAAGACAGCTCAATACAAAAATTCTATGTCAATCCTTTAGTTGGCAGTTGCTTAGGTTCCAAGTTTTACATTACGTGTCAATAAACTAAAAGATATAATACCTGTGAACCTTTCCGGAAATCCTTCTTTTCAACTTCAGGCAACATATGCTCTGAATACCTGCCACTTCCGTGTGGGCCTGGATCCCCAAAACTGGAAAGAGAGGGAGGAGAGAGCCAATGAGGAAGCTGGTAACTATTAAAACAGTACCTTCATTGTAAAGATAAGGCTTTGATACTACAAAGTTGCTAGTGGGAAGACATGTCCTAAGCATGTCAAATATGTTAAAAAAAGATCCCTTTCATAATACATCATTGCGTACCAATCAATGTAGCTGATATTTGTATACATCAGATAGTTATACACATAGTCAAAGTTATGTAGTGGTACACAACTGCAAAAACAATTGAAAATAATTAAACAAAATGACACCAACAAAAACATAAATTGCACTCCAGGTGGTAGTAAGAAAATCTCTAACTCAATCACCTATCAGACAGCAGGACAAACTGCTGGTTATCAGGGTCTAAAAGTGCATGCGCCAACAGTCTCTTCTCCGCATCAAGCATGGAAATTTTTCCCCAGGCCACCTGCAAGGAATTTGCACTTATCATCAACTATCAGATCTTATTCTGGTGAGGAACCATAATTGCTAGGTGCTAAGCAGTGATGTAGAAGATTCCTGTCATATCAAAAAGGTCATCATCAGGTGCCGGTCCCACCAGAACTATCCATGCATTCTCCTTCAGAATGCATAACCAAGGCCAAGAATAAATCAGACAATCACTAGATACAAGATTGATCTCCAAGATCGCCAAGGATTCACAAGTCAAGTGGGTGGGTGAATAATATAGCCATAACAAATTTGTTTATACAAGGCTTATCACAAGGGAACTACAAAAGAAATGGCAAATAGTAACTTCATATTTAAACCAAGCATAAGTTAGAAATTACTTCACATATTTAAGCCAAGCATGAGTTAGAAACTACTTCGCATATTTAAACCAAGCATAAGTTAGAAATTACTTCACACACCTTCTCACTGTGAATATCATGGCCAACAAAATAACGGCTCACATGCAACGGTTTTACACTAGACGCATGTACATAAACAGAAAATCTGTCCTCATGACCCTGCATGAAGAATGTAAGACATGTCATTTTGTGTACGATCAAGGCTGAAATTGCTAGAGAAAAGTGTTTTTATCAAATTTGAGAAGGAAAAGAAGAGCAATTTATATGACTTAATCTTCACATGCACCAGGAACGTACCAATCAGTCCAACAAAAGACACAAAATATGCAACATTCAATCAATGTTCCAATACATTCACACACAGTTTCATCATTTCGTTATTTGTAGCAAACTAGCCACTGGCAAGTGTATACTATTTGTTAAGTTGAAAAAGCAAGAGGGTTAATCCTCCATCTATTCCTAACTATTTTAAAACTCGAGACACTAATTTGAAACCAACAGATTCATCAAACTCTCTCCTGCAACTCACATGGATGCATAAGCTTATCACAAAAGCAATAAAGTAGTTAATAATCACCAGGAACTTATCTCATTTCCAAAAACTTTACCCTCCTCCATAATCATAACATGAAATCTCATTTCCAAAACTTTACTCTCCTCCATAATCATAACATGAAATCTCATTTCCAAAACTTTGCTCTCCTCCATAATCATAGAATGAAATTTTGATGAAATTACGGTCTAAATTGACAATTTATGTATCCTTTAAAGAAATATATTGCTATTCCAGGCATCATGATGTGAAGAATTGAGCATGGAGATCTAAACTTGAGGAGAAACAGCTCATATGTTTGCTAAGAAACTAGATGCCCCTCCATAAACTATTTATAGAAAGAGATAGATTACACATCCACCAAAAACAGAAGGCAATAAGATCAACAAGCATATATCATGATCATATATAAAGAACATGACAAATTGGTACAAAGAAAACTATAAACAAGATGTAGAGTGCTCACATGAAAGAACTTATCCCACAGGTTCTCAAAAGGTAAATTCCCTGGAGTCAAAAACATGAAGGCTATTTTTGGGTTCTTTGAATGAACAGGCGGTGTCTTCAGAAGTTCTTTAAATACAACCTGAGCTCTATTCTCTTCATCAGTTAGTTCCCTGGAAGGAGTATATGGCAGCTGTTCGAACATAGTACAGCCACTAGGAGAAAAGATATAGCACGTCGCGAAGCTTCTTGCTGGGTAAATGTAGACACCGATTAGGAAAATGATAACAAAAGAAACCAAGACAATAATCCACACTGGCCTCTTTAAATGTGGTCGGTGATGTCGAGATCCAGACATGATTTGAAGATCTTTTATGCCAAGCTGCCCTGCACAAGCTGTCTTCGTTTAATGCTCAAGCCATGTCAGCAGTATAGCAACAAATCTTTCCTATTCTCTCATTTAATACAGTCCACTCAAGCACAAGATGGCAAAATGAATGCTATATACCAACCAGTAACTTCTATCACCAATGCATGGAGTCTGAAACATTCACAACATAATACAATCGATTACAATAATGATATGCACATGCCTAGAATCACAAATACATGAATAAGGGAGTAAAGTACATTAAACCGCGTCTTGTATCCCTTCCAGTTTTCTACCCCTAGTTGGCTCGTATGACCCTGTAGGCAGTGCAAAATGCAAAAAACAGTGACCAGCCAATAACCGAGCAAGCAGAGCTGCTTGCTATTTTTGGAAACACAAGGGAAGTTTCATGTCTTTTCGTTAAACTGAAGAGAATACATCACTATTCTTCCCCATTTAACTTCAATTCAGGCATAATAAACTGGAAAACGCAGTATGCTCGCAATAAGGACAAAAATACTCGCAAACTTTCCAGTCTAATTATCACCATTCATTTCTTATTATCTTTATCAGTAGCTGTGAATTTATAACAGAAATCAGCGGAATATAAATACTGAAATATGAACTAATTACATCTCTAATCCAAATTGATTACGCCAATTCTACGTATATGGAGTTTAAAATCGGAAGTCTGCTTCAAACTGAACTAAATACTGGAATCAAATAGCGTTTTAACGCCATTACTACACCTCGATCAATTAAAAAACATTTCGCTATAAAAAATAAAATGAATTAAAAGCAAAATTTCCACTGGTGTTGCAACATAAAAAATTTTCTTTAAAAAATGATAAAAACAGAGAGTGATTAATCTTACGACAACGAGAATAATCGACAATATGGTTTCGGACAAATCATACGACAGCTGAGATTCAATCAAAAGATTAACAGTACCTCGAACCGAAAGCAGCTGAATACAGAGTATGCGAACTCGAGAAGCGGAGATCAGAATTTCTGAAAGAATAATTAGCAACGAAAATGAGAAATCACAGTCCTAATAACGATCTATTCAGGAGGAGGATTAAGAGACTATTAACAACTGAACTGTTCACTGGAGAACGCCCGCAAAGAAAGTTCGAAACAAATAACGACGCACTCTCCCTCTTAATTTGTTACCTGAACGAGATACTCGCTTTTAGCTTCTATATATTATAATATTTGCTGTGTGTGTTGCTCGGTGCATAAAAGATTAAGCGAGCTCCTGAGAATTCTAGGACTCGGTAACATAACAAAGGCCAGCACCACCTAGGTCATGTGCCTTCTAAGATTGGAACAGCTTCTGCAACTAAATTTGGAGACGTCTTTTACTTTTCCAATTATTGATTCATCGAACGTAATAACCAAGCGAAACAATAGAAACTTGCCGATGGATGAGGGGATAATTTTTAGTTATAGTGCGCTGTTGTACTTGTATTTGATTTATTTAATAATTAAATTTTAATCCATAAATTTTATATTATGTACAGAGTAAAAATTATTATTTAGTTATAAATAATTTATATTTTTTTAATATTTGAAAATATATTTTTCGTTTGTGCCAACGCCCCAAGGCCTTGGACTGAGTTCCTGCGGCTTAAGAAAATTAGTGTATGAAAATATAGCTACGCGAGGATAACGCAAAATAAAAGTCTACCTACGTGGCAGAAAATGACCGATAGTATAGCGACATGTGGCTCCCATTTTTTTCCTTCCCGCCGACGTGGCATTACTCAACCAATCAGCTACAAATAAACGCATAAAATCATCATCTCCTGCGCATCTATCTATCATTTTCTTCTTCCATTCTTCTTCATCTTCAGTCTTCGCATCCATGGCTTGTTCATTTTCTCTGACAGTTTCGTCCCCGATTTCTACACCCAAAATCTCTATCAGTTCTAATTTCAAACCCTTAAACTTAATTTCAACAGCTTCATTTCCTTACGAGAAACGGCTGAGCAGATCGCTGAGAATCGTCAAGGCCGTTTCGATCTCGAACACGGAATTTCGAACCGCCCCCGATGACCTCGTTGCTTCTATTCTCTCCAAGGTTCAATCCGCTTAAGTAAAATCTATTTTCTTTTGTTTTTGGGTCAAATGGTTTTAGCGCTGATGGAATTGTGTGTGATTCATGTTTTCCAGGTTATGCAAACAGATGGAGGAGTTTCGCTGAGTAAGGAAGGACACAAAGAGGTTGCTGAAGTGGCTCAAGAATTGCAGAAATATTGCGTCGAAGAACCGGTGAAATGCCCTCTAATATTTGGAGGTAATATCATTTCAGCGTTGACTGGATTTTGAATAGTGCAGACGTCAACATATGAGAATTTGCCAACATTTTATGATATGCACATTGGTGCTAGAATGTGTTAACAGGTTTTCCATTGTTGTTGGTGTTTTGGATTTTTCATTCCTGAGACTACATATCACAAGTTGTCGTCTGAAAATTGCGTGCCAAACTCTGGAATAGGTGTAAAATATTTTATTTTCTGGACTGGGTTCTTGATTTTGCTTCTTACGATGATTGGCATCTGAGAAAATCTGCATCTTGCTATCACTGAACTGCAATAACTTATTTTAAAGAGGTAATTAGGCTCATCATCATGATGACTTCTCTAATTATTGAAAAGTTGAAATTTGAAATGCATTTTTCCTGGGATGGAAGACTGTTATTATCAATTATGTTGACAATATAAACCTAATGGAAGCCTGTTACTAATCAATTATGTTGACAATATAAAGCCTAATGTATTACAGAGTGGGATGTGATGTATTGTTCAAATTCAACATCGCCCGGGGGTGGCTACAGAAGTGCAGTAGGCCGCCTCTTTTTCAAAACAAAGGAAATGACTCAGGCAGTTGAAGCCCCTGACAATGTGAGGAACAAAGTTTCCTTCACTGCCCTAGGTTTCCTTAACGGAGAGGTGACTTTGAAAGGTACGGTGCACCTATGGAATAGCAAATCCTTTTTTTCTTTCCATTTCTTCCTCTTCTCTCAACCCTCAATGAAGCAACTATAGCATACCCTATACGGAATTCATTTTCCTCTTGTTTGTAAAATGTGCAGGAAAGCTCAAGGTTTTGGATGACAAATGGATTCAAGTTGTATTTGAACCACCAGAACTAAAAGTCGGAGGATTGGAATTCCGATATGGGGGTGAGAGTGAAGTTAAGCTGCAAATTACGTACATAGATGAAAAGATCAGGCTGGGATTAGGATCAAGAGGTTCCTTGTTTGTTTTCCAAAGACGCAAGTAAACAGCCTAAACTGACCATTGTGGCAGAGTTGCATTCCCTGTTTGTGAATACCGATGAAAATATTCAATATCACAAAACTATTGAGTTGTATTTTCAGCCAAAATCTGAGTATGGTGGAATATAAATTCCTCACAAACACATCTGACATGAAAGGTTGTAGCATACAAATCATCAAACAGAAGCATTGAAAGGCCAAATAATTTCGAATTCTGCAACACGGTTCCATGGAGAAATTCAAAGTATTACATCAAAAAGTCCGGAAAAAAGGAGAACAAATTAGCCAGGGCCAACTTTTGGAATGTCGTAATGCTCGGTTAAATTAGCGAGATACTGATTGAACTGTGAATCCGATGACGATGTGATTTGCCGGCCATATTAGTCAGTCTTTGGCGAGCAATTTGATCCTAGCGTTCCAGATACCGCCTCTCCGCTGGCGCGATGTAATCATCGAACGTAGCAGCCTATTCTCTCACAGCGTCATTTTCAGTTTCAATTGTTTCAGTAGCCAGTGTATTCCGCCAGACAACCTCCGAAAGGAAGAAACCCGCGTAAGCGTAAAAGAACATAGAAAAAAAAATCATTAACATACACGATAACTGCAAGCAACTTAAATATATAAAATAAACATAACCATACTTAGTACCAACCTATTGACTAGTTATGGCTGACTGTGTTCTTTCTTCCTTTTGCAAAATTCCACTGCTTTTCACGTTGCCTTTCGGCTTCAGCTTCCCTTTCGCCACGTTGACGTACGCCGACATCTGATCTGATCAATCAATCCAATAATTCTCTGAAGAAAGCAACTAACGATTTCGAATCGAGGCCTCACACAGACGCGAGTAAAATTTGAAGGTAGAAGAACAGGCAGAGCGATTGCAATTGGGCCGACGAAAGGTTCGTAACAGCATAAATTATATCATCGTCGCGGCAAGTTTTATAACAGAATGTAGTAGAAGCAGTAAAACGACGCCGTATTGCACGCTTGCTCTTCCATTAAAAACTTGATGAGATATTTCAATCCATTTTATCTGCGAGTAAAATGAACGACTGATAATAACAGATGACTAACGATGATAATCTCATTCTGCGCCCGTTCCGGCGTTCACGCGAACAATTCCGTTTCTTCTCCAGGTTCTTCCGCTCTTAGAAAGTATTATGAATTACTCATAATCTTTATTGCATTCGTTAATTGTGATATAAATTTTCAGGCAAACATTGTAAATACACTGGCCAGTCAGTGGTAATGCAACTATCTTCTTCGTTGTTTCTTTCTCTCGGTTTACTCGATTGAATATGAATACTCAGCTAGGTTTTTAGTGATACATGACTCTTTTAAAAAATTTTATTTTTATTTTTATTTTGAGCAGAGAGCATTGCCTATACGTGTTATTACAGTTGGGAAGAAGAGGTCATCAGGTGTACAATTAGTTGTAGATGAGTATATTGGGAAGCTTAAGAACTATTGTCCTGTTGATGATGTTCAAGTTCGATCCAATCCTAAAAACGCACGGTACTATTGATACATGTATTCGAACTTCTACGCTTCGGAATTCCATTTTTTACATGTTCGATTTGTGATGTATTTTTGTTGAATTGCAGTGATGTGAAGACTCAGGTGGACGACGAAGACGTGGCGGTAACCAACCTTATCAGATCTGATGATTGGGTATAGTCTTGCACTACTTTTAATTGGTAGATTAGCATGCCAATTTACTTTTAGTGTTAACTGTTTTGCTCCTCGCTTCAGGTGGATTAAGTCAAATTTATTTTAGTAATTAGCAGAATACAAAACAGTTAGTTTCGAGACATTCACTATATCGGTGTAAGTGTAATTTCAGGTCGTCGTATTGGATGAGAATGGGCTAGATATCGGGTCAGAGCAGATGGCTGAGTTGGTGGGGGATGCAGGGAATAAAGTGAGAACTACTTCTCATTAACATGCTCTCTGACATTAATGTTATATACTCCGTAAATATTGATGTATTTGTTTCCCCTTAAATGTTTATTAAGTTTGCTTCTTGATGAGATGCTATAAAAGGATACCATGATGTCCGTCAATTAATAGTCTTGCTGTATTATTCCACTTATTTTGTGTAATCTCTGGTGGTGACAGAGCAGCAAATGTTGGAATGGGAACAAAAATATTTTCTTTTTCTTTATGCTTGAGCTATTGATCTAAATTAGTACCCTTGGCGGTCCTTATTAATTGATGCATTGAACCAGATGCAAAAAATGGAGATTTTTTGCTTTCCATCTTGTTAGCTTTTTTTTTGAACTTGAACTAAATTGGATAATGGATGTTCTTTTTTGTGAAGGGAGCTTCAAGGGTATCATTTTGCATTGGTGGACCATACGGTCATGGAAGAAAAATAAGAGAACGTGCTAATGTGTCAATCAAGTTGTCTTCAATGGTATTAAATCACCAAATTGCATTGCTTGTACTCATGGAACAACTTTATAGGTGAGTCAATGTAATCTGCAATTCCATACTGGATTCAATTTTTATTGGTTTTTGAGATCTAGAGGCTAATACCTGCTGCACAAATCAAAGTCTTGGGCTGTCTAGCATGTGAACAATTTTGTATCTTGATAGTGGCCACTTAGATTTTGGTAATGGTGCATGCAAAAGTTTTTTTTTCCCTCCCGGGAGATTTCAATTTCAATTATAATATCATCTCTCAAGTGAAACTAGATCGGATTGAAGGCTAGGTTGGATTGAACTGAATAGAATCTTGAGATGTTAGTTCTTTTAGTCAATTTAGGTTGGCACTGTGATTGTGTTAATGATTTGCTGGTTTGTGCATTAGAATGCCTCGCAGAAGTTTCCACTTTCAGGGATTGGGGCATTTGATAGTGGTGAGGTACTCAATCTGAGTTTGAGAGTGGGTGAAAGATTTTGGATATTTGACCACATTATCATCTATCGGCAATTTTTGCTATTGTATTGCATTATTCAGTAGGAACAAAGTAAAATAGATGCTTCACTGCCCAAATTTCAGGTCGTGGACTATTCTGAAGGGTCAAAAATATCATCATTAGGTATCCTCTGAAAGCACGAGTTTATGCTATATTTCCCCTTCATCGCATATTTCCTTCTAACTTTCCAGGCAATGCATGAATTCTTCAACATTGGGGTCCAGCGTTTTCTCTTAGGTAAACTGTTCTTCTTAGAGCTTTTACAGTTAGCAATTTGGCTTTCTTCTTAAACGTTCAGGCTTATGTTTAATAGAAGAGCCATTCGTGTTATCCTGATGTTTACTTGAAAAATTTGCAAGTTTGTTCTACATGACTACCAAATGGACTTAGTCCGAAGCAAGCATTTACATCAGTGTCAATTTGTTTCATCTCCGGCGTTGTTGAAGATCCACGATATTTGCAGTTTCAATATCCTATGATTTCGTGACAATGTACTGAGAGACGAAAAATATGGGAAACGAGGAGATTACCCATAATCTATATTTCAAAATGACTTGTATTCCCAAGTACAACCAAACCAACACAACGACGGGTTTCATTACTCGACGTATATTAAATAAACCTGAAAATTAACTAGCCAATTGAAAATCAAATCTGAAAGGTAAAATGCAAGCCCATTGGCTACAAGGTTGTCACGTCACGAGAAAACTGGCCATTAAAACTTGTCAACTTCCCAACTGCTTAGAACATGTCTTTTTCAAAATCCAAAATCCGTCACCATGGCAAACCTGAGCAACTCACTCTCGGAAATCTGCCTGAAAAATCTCACACTCCCATCTAAACAAACTTGCACAATCATTATTAAGCAGCCCTGCCATTTCGCTTCAAAATCAAGAGCACCAGTTTGACAAATTCGAATATGAATCTGAATATTCAACAGAAAATTATCTACCAGATTCCTGAAGTAGATTCTAATGAAATGAACCAAACTGTAGGCGAAACTTTTGGAAGATAAACATTCAAGACGGCGAAGAGGAACTGTGAAGGAATTTCAATCTGCAGATAAATCCTCAAACCATCCTGAGCTACAATTAATTTGGGGTAATACATTGAACTGGGCGACATTCCGCACAGTCCGGATAGTCTGCCTGACGTGTACACTCAGTTTCGCAAGACAAGTTTTACGGTTGCTGATTTCATGTGTATGGATAGATTGGAAAATTTTCTTTCCCTTCGATTGCTGTTTATGATGACGAAACCATAATCTGCAGTCTGTTGAAGCTAATTGCTCAGTTCGAGGATGCTTTAAAATCCAACCACCTGGTACTGGCGATCGGGGATCTGTTCCTTCAATTTGATCAGCTTGGTTTCTGTCACAGAAGGCAAGTTTATGTGTGATGTACATATTTATACCTTATGAAAGTACATGCTTTCAGAAGAAGCAAGAATATTTCAGTCAACATTGGCTGTTGATAAAGAAGGTTAGTAGGGGAATGAAGTTTGTTGGGGGAGAAAGTAAATGTTTATACACTATGAAAAGTACATGCTTTCAGAAGAAGCAAGAACATTTCAGTCAACATTGGAATGAAGTTTGTTGGGGAGAAAGTGTTGTACTGGGCAGAGTACATCATCATTTCTGGAAGCAGTAAAGCAAACAATTACTTGTCATGTTTCTATATATGAGAGTCCTACAGATAATGAAACTTTAAATTTTTTAAAATTTTTATTATCAGCAGAATCAGGTAATTCTTTCTGACAAAACTTATAATTCAGTTTTGTAATTTGTAGGACCTTCTTAGGGTATGCAAAGGGACGAGGAACGGGATATTAGGACCCGATTACTCGACAATGTTCTCCCCATGGCTTGCTCCAGGAAGTTTTTCTCCCGGCTACAATCGTGAAGAGGTAGAAGAATTAGATCATTCTCTATTTTCAATATTTTGCTTGCAGTTCATCTTATATTCAGTTACTAAATCGCATAAAGGAAACTTTGGGAATCTTACTTTGTCAATCCAACTTGGAATTTTGTGGATTCACTGATTTCCTCTGGCTGAGTGTTGGTTATTTATGTATTTTTTTCAAGGTTTGGTTCGAACTGATTTGGAGAGATTACTTCAGGTTAATATCACTGAAATGTGGAAAATTCCCTTGTTTCAATGATCTAATTCTAGAAATCGTTTTTACTTGTATTTCTCACGCTCATATCTTTTACGTGAGCCAAGGTGACCCCGGAAAATTAGGATATAAATGGAGTCAAGACCAGAAATTATTTGAATCCTGGAGAGATTTCTGTACAGGGTACGTTGCTCAATCCGCTGCTCTATGGCTATCGACCACAGGATTTGCGTCAAACAGAGGACTGCAGGTAAACTCTTCATTGAATCATATGTTCACAGCTACTCTAAATGTAAGCTAAATTTCATTAACTACTGTTATGTTTTGCACAGATTGCATGCTCAGTTCTTGCACGAGATATGGGCAATAACTGGCTTATGGGAGCTGAATGGTTCGACTCTTGTCACTTGTTCCAATTATGGCAATTTGGACTTACATGTAGCAGGTATTCAATTTTCTCATCTTTTCCTTCCCGATACTTACGCAGACGCCATAATTTTAAGTAGAAGGTCAATTTATTCAATTATATCGTACATCTCCTCAATTTGTTGGTTATAACTCTTAAATTTTCTGTTGCTACTTTCAATATGTTTGCAACATTTGGAAAACTTTAAAATTACAACAAAAAACGTTAAGATTACATCAAAAAATTGAGATGATGAACGTATACAACTAGAAATACTCTAATATAACCCCATTCTACGCATACCGTCCATACCATTATCCATTTGAGAAAATTGACTTCTATGTATATTCTTGTAAAGCAATTACTGTCCCGTTTCCGTAATCTGTAAGAGCAGCGATTTATCTTTTTGTTCTCTATTTCAATGACCCCGGAGAGTTTTGTTTAGCTAGCAATGGATATGTAAGAGCTAAGCGTTCTCCCTCACATTATTTTAAGCACATCGGCAACTTTTCAGGCTCAAACTTGACCCAGAAAGAGATTTGTTGTGTGTTAGTTGCCACAACTAAAACACTTCCAAATATAAAAGGAACTTTCCTGGAAGATCATACATTGATCAAGTTGTTCGTTCCTCTCAAACATGGGAACATAAGTAGACTCAAAAATCAGGACACAGGCTTGTCTAGGACTGAAGATATACCAATTTCCGAGGCAAACAGATAAAAATACGCAGGGATGATGGGTTTGTATGCAGCAAAAACAAGGTATTAATTAGGTAGTTGTATGTTTTTTTCACTTAAAACAAGTTTGTGCAAGACTTAATTACAAGCTGAGTAGTAATATTTGAGAAAAGAGGACGAAAACCAAGTTTCAAACACAAGTTTATTTATGCATATATATATATATATATATATATATATATATATTTGTACATCTTTAGTACATAATGAGTATGTTGCAACTATAAACACCAATGAAAGAAGAAAATATTGAATTATTAATAATACTCACTATTTAAATTTAAACAACTTTAATCAATAAAATAATCAACTCCAAAATGAAGGGAAATTACCATCGGGATATCGCCAAATTGAAGAATACATAAAATACAACAAGAGGCAGCACACCTTTGAAATTTAATGGCTTTTGCTTCAGATGTTCTTGCCTAGAGAAGACACGACTGCACCGTAAAGAAGTATGATGATAAGATCCCTATATACAGATGTGTGCTGCCAAATTTGATCAAACAAAAACATGTTATTCAGTACAAAAAATTAATAGTAAGCTCAGATTAATTTTTATGCATACTTACAAGGATGCAGGGAATCACTATTTTCTAGTTTTGAGAATCAAGTTCTCTTCTTAACACCAAGTTGAGATCTCAGCTACACAGAAGATGCAAATCATAAGGCAAGATGCCATTAAAAGTATATTATTTAAGGCATAAACTAACCAATATGCAACTAAATTCAATACACCATAGGCATACTTTCTTTGTAGCTGTTGGATTGTAAAAATTAATCAAGCCATAACCTTTTTCTTTAATATATTTTAATTCAACTATAAACAATGCCAGATTATGATAAATCATATTTCCAAATCTCATTAGATGCTGCATACCCAATTAGCAGCCACAATGACATTCTCAATACATATTTTAATATATTTAAGGACTGCATACCTGTTCAATATACTTTAAATGTCTTAGAACTTCACTTGTTTCCAACTCCTGTAGAAAAGAGCAAACAAACCGAATCATTATGTGATCAGACAGTACTGTACCAATGAAGATAGAGACCATAGCCATGGAAAATTGGAACTTTTCTTTATTGAGTTTGACGCATAATAATCATTTATTATAGACTGACTTTGGTAATTATAACTATTGGCAAAATTTGTTGCACCGAAAAAATGCGAGGAGAAATTATATTAATGAGAGAGAACCAACTGGATGCTGCTCAATATTGCAGCATATCACTTCGCTGAGCTACATCAAATGTTGTTTAAAAATAGAATACGCCACTCAAAATGGATACAATTAATTCAATTTGGCACCATATTGTGCATTTTAAAAAAGGTAGCTTTCTGCACAGGGTCCATTTCATTAAAACACTGGTTTCCAACGGTAGCACGAAAAGGGGAATCATTTGGAAAACCTTTTGCTATAACAGGTGAAAGCATAAAGAGAAAAGGCGATATGCACCTGGGGGACGGCACAGTCTGAATGAAATGGGTCCCAACGAACAGAGCAAGAACAATTCCAGTCATCAGTTTGGACTTCAGAAAATGGTGCTCTGTAATGTCAACAACATTACTTAAAGATTATCACCAGAAAGTAAACTAAACACAATGTATTGTCACAACTACCTGACAAATGAAATTAGACATTGTGTGAGTGTGTGTGTGAGAGAGAGAAAGAAAGAGACAGAGAGGGTTTAACATAATTACGCATACATATTAATTAAACAACCATAATTACTAGTAGTAATGGTTGCCTCTACTAAGAAAAAATATAAAATTCCAACAAAATGTAAAGCCACAAATTGAGTGCCAAAGTACATGGGCAGAAAAATGACCACTGTCATATCACATTTAATTGGAATCCGAGTTCAGTAAGACAGTGATGCACTCCATTCAAGAACCAAGTGAAACCATTAGAAAGTCTGAGAACAATTTATCTAAAGCCTAAATTCTAAAATAAAATTATTGCAAACCTTTTTACGTAACCAATAACATCAAAATTACAATCATGCCCCAATAGAAACATAAAAAGAGAGAGTATAATTGTGCATTCTATACCTGCGCCACTTTCCACATATGGTTCCTTCAACACATCCTCTTGTATCATTATCCAGAACCTCTCGACATTGCAGCCAATTACTTGTTGAGTTGGATTTGGAAAACCCATCTGAAAAGCAAGCCTGAAGAAACAGAGTGAACATTGATTCATGCCAATACATTAAATAAATGACTGAAATAAGATTTTGATGGAATTACATATTTCTTATCATAAAAAAGCACTAGATAAACAACCCAGGAAACTCAATTGGAAAAATATTGCTGAAAAGTATTTCTCAGTATCCTTTTTAATACCATCTAATCCCCAGGAAGATCAGAAAATTGTCATTCACAACATTTTCAGATCTCTTTTTCAATTAACAGGCAACTAAAAGCAACAAACACTTGAACTTGTTTTTTTCCTTTTTCTTTTAAAGGTTATTGTCATTCTCAAACTATAAGTCCTCTTTCTGTTATACTCTGCTGTTGTTAAAGAGATTCCTTACATGCAAACCAACAGTCTCAGCTGGATCCATTACCAACGGCTCATCAGCAGTATCAAGATCACTGCATCATAAGGAAACCAATGATATTAAAAAACATGACCATCATGTGATGTGAGAAGAAAGCAAGAAACAGGAAAAAATACATAAATATGAATTCTGTGAAGGATTTCACTGATTCGCAAACTGATCTGTTAAAAACAAGCTTGTTTTTGGAAGTTATTTTAAGCCACTGAAATTTGAGTCATAAATTACAGCCTCATCATTTCAAGCCACAAAATCACAAAGCAACTATAAGATGAGAACTTGTTCGTAGATTTCAAAGATAGTCTTGAATGTCAGATTTCATCACAGTTCCCATTAATAGAGGATACATTTATATATAAAACACGAGTTTTGGGCACCAATTAAATTTGACAAGTCAGTAAAGCACCGCAACTCACTACTGCTCTGAAATCAAATGATCAAAATTTTATCATATTCACCATAATCTCTTCAATGGGTAATATTACAGTGTTACGTCGAGGACTATGAAATTTTGGGTAATCTTTGGTTGATATTGAGAAAATTATAGCCTAAACTACCTTGTCCCATTCCGACTGCTAAAAAGACCATGTTTACAAACTATGAATAAAACCCATCATATTCATATCATTTCAGCATGTGTGGCAAGTGACATATGAGGTTTCCATTCCCATACCATAGAGCATAAGATCACGTATCTCAAAATTGGACTAACAAATAATAATCTACAAAATGCATTAGTCATTAATACAGCTAAACCTTTCCCCACATGTACCACTAAGTACTGTTTCCTTCTGACCTAACTCTCATACCATAAGATGTGTATCCAACATCAAAAAACAAAACACAAAAAAAAAGGCGCCAAAATCATGTTCAACAACCATGTTATATGTTATTGCAATTTAACACCAAGACTATGACATACTTGCAAATTTCTTCAGACCAGTCAGGAACTTCTGCTTGGAAAGATTCACCAATTCTAACACGCGATTTGTATGGCTCAGGGTATTGAAACATTAATGCTATTGGTCTGATCTCAAATCTGGAAAATCCATGGCTCCAACTATTGCTTGATGACTTCAGAAAAGGATTCTCTTGTGAAGCCTTAAGATCTAAATCAGAACAGCGATGACAAAACCAATTATCAGTTGGCAGAAACTTTATCCTGGGTTTGCAGCAAGATGCATGAAATGCCTCATCACAATTATCACAGAGTAACATATTTAGTGTATCATCTGACTTGCCACACATCTTGCAAGACTGGGTAAAATTACTTTCATTTCTAGTTCCTGAAACTTCTAGCGAAGCACTATTTCTCACAGAACAATCTCCCTCAGCTACAAGTAAACCATGACTTCTAAGAAGAGAAACACAGAGCCCCCTTATCGAAAGATCTTCTTCTAACAACTCCAACCCTGAAATATCAGAATTGCAAATATTATTACCTTCAGTCTTTGTGTCGCAACCAACAACTCCCACCTCTGAAGCTGATGAATGAAAACTATCAGATCTTATCCCTTTACTCCTTACAATCTGAGATTTTGACTCAACGTCAGAATTATTAGAACGTTTAGCTTCTAAATGAGGATTTTCATAAAGCCTTTGTGAATGAACAGAAACTTTAGAACAACCAAAATAACTGGGATACGGCTGTGCAGGAAGAGCTATAACAACACAATTGTCATACTCAATTCGAGGTTTTGAAGAGCCCTTAACTACAGATCCAGACACATCATCTTTTCCTGCCCCAACTGGAAACACTATAACTGAATTTTTCTGGACCTTCCTTCTCTTGGTCAAATTTACTCTAGAATTTGTACATATATTGCTGGTAATCAATAGCTCTGATTCATCCTTAGGGAGTTTGCCACATTCTGAACAACTTTGCCATGTTTTAGTTGGCACCCACTGGCACAACAAATCTTGTTCCCTGTGATTTGCGAAGGACATTGCTGCTTCCACAGAAGTCGAAGCAGCACTCTGTATCAACATTCTTACCTGCACTAACGTTTGCAGATACACTGAATTTTAACAATTGTACACATAACCACTACCCAAATCAAAATCAATACACCACCAAAAACCGGCCGTTGCACATACCCAAATATAAGAAAGATCAAACCAAAAAGGAAAATTAGAAGCTGATGAAATTAAGATTCTTGTACTTGCAAAAAGAGAGCAATAATGTGGGGAAAAAAAAAGAGAGAGAAAGAATAATGTAGCACAGAAATTTGAAATCCATAAATTGAACTTATCCAAAGAGCAAAAAGAGAAAGCAATAACATGAAAAATACTTGAAAAACATGCTGAACTCTTGTTGCCACTAGCCTTATGCTCATTTTTTCTTCCATCTACTATGCGCTGCAGTTATACTCGTATTTATTGAATCACGCATCAAACAAATTATAGAATTTGCAATTAATTCTTTCTAGTAAATTAAAAAGGAAAATATCATCTTCATAAACAGGGCTAAAGATGATAAAAATTGATAACTGCCTCTTTAATCTTCCTTTATGAAATGCAAAATTAATTGGCATAACAAATTCATATCACATCCAAGACATGCAATGGCAACACTAAAACCTACTTACAATAAGATCGACTGTGCAGCGTAAAAAATACCAATTCAGCTCGATTCATGGATTTAAACAATAACTGCACCCGCTCTAAATTGCAAATAGATATAAATATAAAGAAAAATAAAAGATCCGTGCTGCTTTTTCCGATAAAATTTATGCAGGTTGAAGAGGAAACAACTATGAACGCGTAATCCAAACATTAAAAAAAAATTTTAAAAATATAGATATGAACACGAAATTCTGAAATTAAACCACCAATGAAAGCTGTGTACAGAGATTTACCTGGAATTTATTATTTTCTTTTCCGAGAAAAAAAATATATATATATATATATATATATATATAGAGAGAGAGAGAGAGAGAGAGAGAGAGAGAGAGAGAGAGAGAGATGATTAAGAGGGAGGTTATGATTTTTAACTTTCTGTGGTTTGCAAATTCGTATTTGTTTATTTGAAAATTGAGAGCTAGGAAGACAGCACACTCAACAAATCAAATACTAATTTTTAAATGAGTGGGCATCTGGTTCGGGTATCTCTCGTTGTGACACGTTTGTTAAGTTTGATGAGGATGACGTACACGTGGTAAGTACAACGCCGTTTCCTTTTTCTGCCCGAGGTTTTTGTCCCCGCGTGAATTTTAAAAGGAAATTAAAGGGCGCTCTGAGTTGGCTCCGTTACCAAAAACATACAGCACCGCTGAATTTTTAATCTGATAATTTTAATTTATGAAAATATTTTACTGCCCATATCATCGCGTCATTAATTCTATAATTATTTTGGATTTTCTTTCCAAATAATACAAGATTTATTAACTTAACGTAAAAATAATGAAATGGTGTAATATTTATTGAAAGTTTGTCCATGTTTATTTCTTGAAAGAAGAAAATTTCAACTAAAATTTTGTTAGCCTTGTATCTAACTAAAAAATAATCATTACTAAAATCCTTTATCTATGTCGTATTGTTTATATGTAATCTTTTTAGATCTTGTAGTGTCCTATTCTGTATTTCTGTATTTTCTCTATATTGATCATATTCTAAGATTATTTGTTTAATTTGAGTAGTTATGTTTTTTGTTACATCTGCATTGACTACTAATACTCTATAAGCATTGTTATGGTCTTTTTTCCATGATTGAAAATATAATTTTGCTACTTCTCCTAATAAATTTTCTACATAATTTACCAGGAAAAGTAGCAAAATTATATTTTCAATCATGAAAAAAAGACCATAACAATGCTTATAGAATATTAGTAGCTAATGCAGATATAACAGAAAACATAACTAGTCTATGTTTACGATAAATAAATATAATACAATTTTAATTAATAGCTTTTATTGAAATCATCTTGTGTAAAATTTTTTTATTGAATAATATTTAAAAAATTAAAATAAATTAATTGAGATAAATATTTAAAAAATTAAAATAAATTAATTGAGATAAATATTATTGCTTTTTAACTTTGTTTGTGCATGAATTAGGATAAGATACGATGTGTAATAATGTAATAAAAATAATAATTATGTATAAATAAAAAAAAATTACACCTATTTTATGGTTAAAAAAAATTATTTTCAAGCATATTATCGAATATATTACGTATTAAATTTTATACAATGTTAGTATTTCACTAGATACGTATAAGAAGAAAGTTTTTGATTTAAAGTTCTTATTACGTACGTAATTTATATATTATTAAATTAATCTTAATTAAATGATTGAGATTATATTTAATACAGGTATTAATTATGAGATATTAATTGTACGTATTAAATTTTATTTCAATTATTGAGATGTATTAATATATTATTTAAGAAATTAATATAAAACATTATGAGAGAGTAATGTTTGATTTTAATTCAAAAAAATAGAGAAAAAAAATTACATAGAACAATTTTATTAAAATAATTTAAGACAATATTATGATACATTTAATCTTATCTCTTACTATCATCTTAATTTTAGAATAAAAATACAGGTATACATGTGAGTGAAACTACTCTTAAAATTTTTAAATTTTTTGTATTAAGAAATCAACAAAATACAAAAGAAAAGACACCAATGTCGTTCGCTACTTATTATACCAATCCAAACACAAATACAGAGTCAATTGTTTTTGTCGGATTTTGGTTTGGTTTAACCAATAGAACGGAGCGGACTTTCCCTTTGCCTTACCCGCATATTTATTTTCACTGACTGCCTTGTGTTGGTTTGGCAGTAAAATAAAGTGGACTGTACCGCATTGTTTGCAGTTCTATTGGTGAGGGTTTGACCCGTCGGCGGTCACCCATAAAACCCTTGCTATCTCTTTTTATTTTTAAATATTTTAAATAATAATAATAATAATAATATATTACAATATAATATTTAAAATTCTTTATTATTTAATTAATACAATATAATAAATTATTTTTAAAAGTACAATAATTATTATAAATTATTTTTTGTTTTATTATAATTATTTTTATATTATAATACAAAATCTATATTATTTAAATAAAAATATAATAATATCATATATTATATTTTATAATAATAATAATATTATTATTATAATAAAATAATACAATTAATATATATATATATATATATGATATTAAATATAATATAAATTTTATTATAATTTATTTAAAATAATTCGCTCCAATACGTACTGCTAAAGGCACTGCACCTTACATGTTCTTGTGTAAGCTGCACAGAAACGGTGTGTTTTTAAGTGGTGGTTCAAGTTGGGTTCTGTAACAACGGTGCGCTTGGTTGGGTTCCTTTTTCAAGCCGCGCACTGCTATCTTCCATCTCTTACAACTCTGCGCTGCTCCGGCTGTAACTGAGAAAATCGGTCGATCTCGCTCATTCAGGCTCTAAATTTTCCTAGAAATTTGTCTACATTCAGCGAGCGAAAGTTGCCTCCTCGCTTGTTTTCAGAGTTGATTAATAGTTCAGATTCGTTAAACACAGAGAGGTTGAATAGCTAATGGTCGTGAGTCTATTTATTTTTTACAACTCATTTTCATTTGTTTGTTGTTTGATTACCTATTAAGTTTTCTCGAGAGTGTTAACTTGTTCTGTTTGATAATGTTTTGGATAGGTACAGTTATTCATGATATTATCCGCAATTTCGAATAAGTGATTTGCAAGTGCAACGTAATTATACTTAAGTTTCGGATCCAGTTTAAAATGACTTCTTCTTGTGTTTGAAGACCTAGTTTTTGTAAGAATTAGATATTAAATTACATTGTCTTGTATGTTTGAAGGATTGATTGTTAGATATGATCTTTCAATCGTTTGTGTCTAGAATGGAATTACTGGTGGATTAGATAGTTTGTTGAAGTTACAACGCTTTGGAGTTTACAACATGTGTTACGTGGAATTTTTCAGGGAGAGAAGCTGGTGGTGGCTCCATGGTCGTGGAGAAAAATGGTACAAAAAGGTATTGTTCTGAATGTGCTAACACATAATTATCTTGTCAAGGGGATATGTAAAATCGGTGACATAGAGAAACCAGATCAGATTATCAGGGAGATGTTAAAAATGGGCCCCTTTCCCAACCGTGCAACCTATAATACTTTCATGAAGGGAAATTGTCCTGTCAATAAGCTGGATAAAGCTCTCCACCCTTTCTCCACCACGGCAAATAAAGGAATTATGCCAAATAGAGTTATTTACAACATACTTGTAGATGAAGCGTGCAAGATGGGTCTTTTAGGAGTTGCCAAGAAGCTTCTTGGAGTGATATTAGTTGATTATGATGACAGGGCTGCCTCTTATGTAATTAGGTTAACTGTATTAGTGAATAGTTATTTTAAAAGCTGAGATAAGATTCAGGCTCTTGCTCTTTGGAACGATATGTTCCAAATGAATGTCCAAATAGCTGGTGCTTGGTATAATTTCCTTATCAATGGATTTTGTTTGAATGGGGACATAAATTCTGAACATACTTCCTTCTGTCAAATGCGTAGAAGGGGTTCACTTCTGGATGTCCATACCTACAATACTCTTCTAAGTGGTATTTGCAAACAAGGAAAATTAGGCAATGCTTGTTATCTTTATGGTGTCATGTCAAGAACAGGAGTTGCTCCAGATCATATTTCATACAAAATGATTATTGAAGGTCTATGTATCCACGGAGATGCTGTTAAGGCTAGCAAAGTTCCGTGTTCTATGCTAGAGAAGCCAGTAGTGCCTGGCCTCTTATATGGAACCGAATAATTGATGGTTATGGGAGGTGTGGAGATCTGGATAAAGCATTTTCCATGAGAGACCTAATGCTGTCTTTTGGTGTTATACTGAATCTGTTTACCTATGATGCATTAATTCACGCACAAATAAAAGGTGGAAATATTTTTGATTCCCTTTCTCTTAAAAAAGGAGATGCTTCTGCATGGCATTTTTCCTGATGTAGTTAATTAATTGATAGGATCTTTTGGGGCAAATTCATTTTACAATGCACTTGTACAATGAAATGCTGCAGAGGGGAATTGCACTGGATATAATAACTCATACCGAATTAAATAGATGTCTTTGCATAGGAGGTAGAATAAAGGAGGCAGAGGAGGCTTTTGCCAAAGTACAAATATTAGGTTTAACAATGGATCACATTCTGTATAAGATACTTAGGAAATCTTACAAAAGGTGTTGGACAAGGCATTTATCCTCTATCAAAAATGGTTGACAAGGAATAAATGAGTTTGTCCATTTCAATAACCTATGATGTTTTCTTACCATAATGGAATTTGTGGTTACTGAAAAAAAGGTTGAGGTTTTTGAGTTGTAGTTCTTGTTTCTGAATCTTAACAGATTCTTATAGATGATGACATATTTCGGCTTGTGGGACTCGCACAAACTCTTGCTGAGGTATATGTCTTTGTCAGTACTTTTATTCAAATTTGCAGGGCTTACTTATTTCTTAATTAGTATTGACTAGTGCATCGGAATACCAAGCCATAGGGATGCTATTGCGAATTAGAGACATTTCCTATTTTTATGTTGTATTCTTGATTGTATGATTTTCAGCTTGTAGTTTTTAAAGTCCAAAAGAATTGTCTTACTAGGCATGATTCTAAATTTGGTTGTAGATAACTTTACGTGGTTGTCAAGCCCCCCTGTGTTTGTTCTGAATGGTTCTTTTAATGTTCAATGTTTCTTTTATATGTTTGTGAAAAACGAATCTCTATTCAGTGTATTATTCATCTATCACAATATTATAATAGAGAGAAAGAAACTCGGATGGTTATGGTAAAAATTTGAATGCTTTTGGGAAGACTGTTAGCTTCCCTGGCTTCACACCCTAGTTACATGACACCAGTTCTTTCTTATATCTCATTGGCATAGTCCTTGATTTCTATACTTGAACTGCTTTTCATTTTTCTTACTAGATCTCTATTTTAAGATGCCTATGTACTTAAATTGGTAATGGGTTGTCCCCAATGCCCTCAGCTGCTAACAAAAATAATTTTCCCTAGTGTCACTGTAAAAGAAAAAGATAATTGACATTTTGCACTTTTGGAAAGTAAATCATACTTTCACTGTGTTTCATGTACTGCAACAGTGCCCTTGCAGGCTCCTTTTACAAACTTAAGATGTTTAGTTTCTTTTTTTTTACCATTGATTTAATTAAATATTAAAAATTAGTATAGTTAATAATAAATAATTTATATTATATTTTAAAAATTTTAATTTATATTATAAAGAATAAAATTAATTTATAAATTTAAATTAAAATATAATTTTAATTATTTATTATTAATTATATTATATATTAATTTTTTTGTTAAAAAATAAAAATTAAAAAAAAATTTAAGCTATCCATAAAAGTGGACACCAATGCTACTATGAAGCTGGTTTTGCACGGTAAACTGATATTTCATTTGGCAGATTAATCAAACAAAGCAAAAGTATTTTTAAATAATTTATACGTATTGAATAATAAAATAAAAGTTTGTTTGGTGTAGTGAACAGTAGGTCAAATTGAAATATAGTGAATGCAGAAGAGTTGAGTTCTCAGCCATTGTGCTGGGTTCATACTAAATTATTCAGGAGTTAAGTATATTGATGCCACCTATTTTCCTAATAAATTAATGTAAATTATTGCAGGCACCAAGCAATTGCATCTTCTTAAGAAAACATCCGGTCAGGTTTTGACTTGACAATGCAAAGATTCGAGCCACGTTTTTCCCTCGGTTCTTTCTTTGATTCCTGATTTGATTGAAGTACTGCAGTGAGCTACAAGTATTACTTATGTATCCATCTGTACAAGCAGTGTGCGTAAAATTTTCACAGATTACACCTATCTAGTTGGCTCTGCAATCAAATGGCATTCAACGACTCGTTGTTTAATGAGGTAATTGTTTCACCACACTTTCAATTTTTGCTATGAACGAGTTTAATAAAACTTTGCATATGTTGGATTATTCATTCATTTGTCATCAGGTATTATTTGAAGGGAATTCGAGTGTGAAGAAGGTGATATTAAACAGACCTGAAAGGTTTAACAGCATGACGTTCGAAATGGTAAGTTCCTAATTTTGCTGCTGGTCTGGTAATTAAGAATCGCATTCGCACACAAGTACAACTTTCCCCTAATTAATTAGTTAGAATCTCTTCAATTGTTGGCATGCAGGTCTCTCAAATGCTAAGGAAGTTCAAAGCATATGAGGATGATTCTGCAGTCAAATTTGTGATTTTGAAGGTTAGAAACAGAGGACTATGCATATGCTTATATGTAGAAGAGTGATACTATTCTGGTTAATGGCCTGACGTGTTTGATGCTTAGGGAAACGGAAGAGGGTTTTGCTCCGGCGGCGATCTAAGATTGTTATACAGCTACACCACTGCAGGTGATTATAAATTTATGATAGTCCATATTTTGTTCAAAATCATAAATCATTTAAGCATTTGAATTATATGTTTTCTATTTTCCATAACATATATTTGTACAATAATTTTACAGGGCATTGGAGCTTTGCTGCAATTTTTTACAAGAAGATACTCATTCTGAATTATTTGCTTGCCACATACCAGAAACCTCTTGTACGTGTGTACATACATGTAGAATTTTTTGGTCTTGTTTTATACAGGAAAATGTCAAATTGTTAAACCAATGATCTTGTAGTTTTCCCTAGCTAATCCAAATTCTGTTGCATCAAATATAAATATTGAAGGTTGCCATAATTGATGGAACAGTGATGGGAGGTGGTGCTGGACTGTCTTTCTATGCAAAGTGCAAGATTGTGTCAGAAAATACTGTATGCTTTACTAGCTTCTCAATTTTAAATTAATTTCACAGCTATATATGCTGATATTATTGCCAAATTTGGGTAAGCATCTAAATTGGCTATTTTAGCTTGGGCAGATTTTTGCTATGCCGGAAGCAGGAATAGGACATTTTCCTGATACAGGTGCAACACATTTTCTTTCCAGACTTCCGGGGTACTTAGGTAGTGATTTCTTTACTCTATCAATCCTTGATTCAATAAACATTAGGTTTTGCTGCATTCTAACAAGGCCAATTTCTATTTTATTTATTTTAGGTGAATATTTAGGTCTCACTGGAGCTAAGTTAAGTGGAGCAGAAATGGTGGCTTGTGGGTTAGCAACACATTTTGTCCTCTCAAAAGTACCCACTGCTTTTAGATCATTGTTAGACTTGATTTATTACTAATGTTGGTTCCTTAATTAATACCTAATACGTTAAACTTTTTCAAGTCAAGTGATTTCATTGACAGGAATTAACTTCAATTAAACTTACCATATATTGCAGGCAATTATTATGTATTTGTATGCTTCTATACACCCACACATGAACTATAGATTATGACCAAATCACACTTGTTTCCCCTGCAGGATGTCCATTTGTTGGAAAATGCATTGGATGAGTTGTCTTCGTCAGATACAACTGCGATTTCTCATCTCATACGCAAATTTGTACCTGAAAAAATCGAGAAACAAGATAATTATTATAACAGGTACAATAATCATGTATATGCATTTAATTTTGAACAGTTTACAAGTAATTGTATCTTTGCCAATTTTCTTTAAGTAATTAAGTTACTTTGACTTCGAAACCATAGCTGTTTTGGGTATTTACTGGATATTTTAGTCGCCGTGTTTTTAGAATTAGGTATAAGCATACAATTCCAATATACTGCTAATAATTTTAAGATACATTAACTCAACTATTCAGTAATGAAACAGATTGAAGATCATTAACAAATGTTTCTCTGGAGAAACGGTTGAAGACATACTGTTGGCAGTTGTAAGTACAAAATTGTGAGTGAAAAATTCTCGTAATTTTTCTTGTGAGTGAAAGAGCTGAAGAGTCCTGCCAAGTTATAATTCAGTTTATTTCAGGAGAAGCAGATAGAAATATATGGAGAAGAGAAGTGGATGGTTGAAGCTGTAAACTCAATGAAGTCAGCTTGCCCGATCAGCCTCAAAATTGGTCTTAGATCAGTAAGATTGTTAATAAACCTTACTTTTTATCATAGGGAAACACACCTTTTTTCTTAAGGTAAATATAATGTTGATACACTTTTTTTTTAAAAATGTGATTTAGATACGGGAAGGTCGATTGAAGAGTTTTGAACAATGTCTTGTTTGTGAATACACTGTATATTGTCATATTTTGAGAAGAACAGTAAGCAATGATTTCTTTGAGGTATTTGAATTTCATTTCCTGGTTTCAAATTTAATTTTATTGTCCCAAACTCATTGCAAAGATTCTCATTTCCACACAAATGCCTTCTTGTAGGGAGTTAGAGCAAAAGTAGTAGACAAAGACAGAAAACCCAAGGTACATATGTGAATCTTTAGTTACATATTCCTAGCATCATTCAACTCTTGTTATTGATGATTAATTATTTCTGCACAATATCTTTCTCAAAACAGTGGCAGTTTCCAAAACTAGAGCTAGTTACTGATGAAATTGTGGACCGGTATCTCACCAAAGTTGATGAAGACGATTGGGAATTCCTGCAACTACCTCTTAGATCCAAATCTTTTGATGTTGCAAAGCCGAAGCTTTGAGCTCTGCTATGAAAAATGATGTAAGATGCATTCATTCAGTTGATCAAACCTTGAATCACTCCGGTTTAGATGAGACATGCGTAGAATCCGCATCACCAAAAAGGTGCATGGTTAGTGGCACGGGTGTAAGGCCTTATTTGATCATCTGTAAACTTGGTGAAGGTTGATTGATATTAAGACAAAATTCCGGATGTGAATGATCTATAAATAAATGCAGTATCATTGAATCAAGACCATATTCAATGCGCCTTATCTGCACTTTGCAGTCTTTACATAAGAGCCAAGTGTACTTTTTTTCGCTTCAGAAATAGAGTACCCATTCAAATATCTCTTCATTCTGCATGCATGTGGTGGGTTGTCAACAAATTGCAGCAGCTACTAGCAATAATTTATTTATTGCAATTCGAAAAGCAGCAATTAAGCTGGCGAGAATTGAACGGAAGCAGAGCCAGTTCAAGACAAACCAGAGAATAAACAATTGCTTTGGAATAAGATCTTTTTATTTCCATGTCTTTGATTGAAGCCAAGTACAATTTACAGAGCACGAGTCAAGTGAATGGGAGATGTGCTTAAAGGTACATTTACAGTTGTCATTAGAAAGAAAGAAGTTTGCTTGTCTTTCTTTGAAGGGAAAAGTATTACGAAGAAAGTTTTCTTCAACTTGCGAAAAATATCACCAAGTGGGTGGGTTGCCTTAAATCAAGAAAAATATCTTTGAAAATAATTAAATTGCACTATTAAAAAAAATAATATATATATATATATATATATATATTTTCGTGGTAGGAAGGAAGATGCCGACTCGCGTGTTCAAATACAAAAATATACGGTAGAAATCACGCATCCAATTAGGAAAGCGTGAACACTTGCAAAATGATGAACAAAAGTAAGAGAAATGGGAACAGTTGTTCTAAATTGGCTGCGGAAACTTGTGTAGCATATGGGCAGTAAAAATTTAAGGGAGAAAATTGTCTTGCATTGGAAACTCAAAACTGGAGGAGGTCTCGCTATCTTCCCTGTTCCACGAAACACGAAGATCCAGGACAATTCTGACGGCGGCAGATTTGATTTTGATAAAATCTGGTAAGTAGGGATCCTTTGATTTGTTGAATCGCATAATTGAATGGCTTCTTTTTAGTGCTCGTGCTGTTTACCTACCTCTTGCCTATTTAATTATATGAACCATCCTGCAGCAGCATTACGTAGATTATACCAACGGGTGGCTAGCTAGATCGACTTACATCGGTCTCTAATGGCTATTGGTGACTCGTTTGACGGAGAAATGAATCAGGTTCTTCTTTCATTTCTGTTGTTGTTCATGCTGCTAATAGCCAAGTTTGTAGACATATTCCTGGCAACTTAAGAATGTGATTTTCATACAAGTGTTTATAATTTACCAGGTTCTGTTCGATGGGAATTCGTGTGTGAAGAAATTGGTGTTAAATAGACCACGGAAGTTAAACAGCATCAACTTCAAAATGGTAAAAGCTTGTTAACATGTTATTTCAATTAAAAGAACTCTATGCATTCAGTAGGTAGGAAGGAATTCATCTCCGTTTGGGCTGAATTCTACTAATAAACAAGAACTATCCTTAAACCAAAAAAAAGATTTTATTCAAAATGTATATTTTAATAAAAGGATTTTATTATATATCTTAATTTTTAATGATTTCTAGAATAGATTGATTATCAAAGAGAGTTAAAAAGGCATCGAAATAGATCAATAACTCCGTTCATTTTTATGATTAACAGGCGTCTCAAATGTTGAAGAAGCTGAAAGAATATGAAAACGATTCTTCAGTCCAGCTTGTCATTCTCAAGGTTAGAAAAAGAATGGGCATAATTCGACCAGCCTAATTTCAATGATCTATTCCTATTTTAGTGTTGACCTACAGTTATATATAATAATTTTTATCACCCAGGGGAACGGAAAAGCATTTTGTGCAGGCGGGGATGTAGTTGCATCATATAAGTTTATGACCTCAGGTGATTACAACTCTCCACGATTTTCATTGACAATGACACTGCATATAATGTAGTATTAATTGTCGCAGGCATTCTAGCTTTATGTGTTCTTACAACTTGTAAATGTATTGTTAATCAGGGCACTGGAGCTTTGGTGCTTTCATTTACAAGAAACAACTGACCCTGATCCATTTGCTTGCAACGTTTAAGAAGCCCCTGGTAAAGTTGTCCACCGATCCGATTTTATATGTGAATATCCTGGCAATGGCAATACTTAATTGCTAATAATCCTTTATCTTACAATTTTCCTTCGATTTTATGAAACAATGAAGGTTGCACTTATTGATGGAATTGTTATGGGCGGCGGTGCTGGAATTTCCATGCATTCACCTTACAGGATCGTCACTGAAAACACTGTATGCTTGCTTCATCTTTAATTATTTTAGTCGTTAGTTTAATCAATTGTGATCGGACATGGAACTAGATTATTAGATAAACATGGACAGGTGTTTGCCATGCCGGAAGCAGCTATAGGACATTTCCCAGATGTCGGTGCATCACATTTCCTTTCGAGACTTCCAGGATATTTTGGTAATTTTATGTGGTTTGTATACTAAAAATACTGATCTTGTTTGCATCTTAATTGGACAAAAAAGTACTCAGTTATAATTAATTATAATCATTCACCACCAAATCTCTTTCAGGAGAATACTTGGGCCTAACTGGAGCGCAGATAAATGGGGCAGAGATGGTTGCATGTGGGCTAGCAACTCATTTTGTCCTTTCCAAGGTGCTTTCCAGTCGCTTTCCCGAGAAACTTCTTGAAATTAATTTACCATTAATAAATTTCTTTTTATATACATGTGTAGGACCTTCATTTGTTGGAAAATTCATTCGACGAAGTGGGTTCTTCATATGCAAGGGCAATTTCTCAGACTATAACCAAATTTGTACATGAAACGTACCCGAACCCGGATGCAGCTTGTAACAGGTATCAATCAAGTGTGGACAAGAAGCATGCATTTTACTTAGTAAATCTTATTAATTAACAGACGTTGATGAGTCAATGATTCATTGATTTTGAGCAGACTGGAGATCGTGAACGAATGTTTCTCCAAAGAAACAGTTGAAGACATATTACTGGCACTCGTAAGTGTAACTGCGCTTTAAGGAAAATGCATACATACATGCATGCATCCATCATAATCATAAATTGTTACTTCAGGAGAAGAAGTTAGAACAGAGAGAGGAAAAATGGATCGTTGATGCCATAAACTCGATGAAGTCCGCTTGTCCGGCAAGCCTCAAAGTTTTCTTTAGATCGGTAATGCTATATAAATAATCAATATTCTTTATTTTAGAAATTTCTACCCGAATGACTAATTTTCGTCATATCGTTACTGAAATGATGTAATAAATCATCTCACTACCACGTCCCAAAGTTCTGTTACAGAATAAGATGAAAAGTGCTTCTAAACTTTGATGTCTAAGAGAAGTTTATTACATGTTGATCAGATAAGAGAAAATCGGTGGCTGGATCTTGAACAATGTCTAACTCGAGAGTACAATATTTTTTGCCATATCAAGCGAAGAACAGTGACAGATGATTTTTTCGAGGTAATTAGAAATGAATGAAGAAGAGTTTATGATTAAAATTCATTTTATTATGCTCAATATAATGGCTCGGCTCATGCAATTTCCCTGCAGGGAATAAGAGCGATGTTGCTAGACAAAGACAAAAACCCCAAGGTACGTTGCATTTAGTGATATAATTTTCCTTATTAGTTTCTGTATGTAGTTCAAGACATGGATTTTTAGCTTAATTATGAAATTGTTACCACAGTGGCGGCCTTCAAAGTTAGAGCTAGTGACTGAAGAAATGGTAGATCGATACTTCAGCAACGTGGATGATGACGATTGGGAACCGCTACAGCTTCCTTCTAGATCCAATTCATCAATTACTCTTACCCGTGCCAGGTCCAAACTTTAATCCCTCCTCCACGGATGCTGTGGGATGTGAATACGATTCAAGACTCAATATCTATTATTGATGAGTGTTACGCTACCTACATTAACAGATTGTATGGTCTGTGATTAGTTGTAAAAGTTGTGAAGCTTGTGATTAAGGCAAAGTTGAGGTTGTGAATTATCTTTGCCTCGTTGAGAGTTTTCAGCTGGAAAATGGACCTGCTATCAAGTCATTCGATTGGGCAAACGTGTGGCTTGCAACCTATTTGTCTCATTGATTAAGAGTGGTGACCTCTAGATACTGATACGAGTGTTGTCTGAATATGTAGAGACAATTTTCCTAATATGTAGAGACAATTTCCCTTCTAAAGGAAAATTTTCGAAAATAGTTTTATTTTTATTCCTCTTTACATTTATGACCTATCCTAATTTATTCTTACTAAACTAACCACTTTAAACGATTTTGCCCCCAAACTCTGAAACACAAGTTCTAAAATTAAATGATACTCATTTTCTTTTTTTCTTATTTCGTTCTCATTTCCTTTGTAGAGCGTAAAATTTTCGACTAAATTTTATCATCTCCGACAGTCAAAGAAATACAACAACAATAAGAAAAAAGGTTAGTCTGACTTACATTGGATAAAATTTTTCCGTGTGTGTTTACAAGTAATTGACAAAATTTGGCATGAATGGTAGTTATTAAACCACTAAATTAAACTTGTTGTGGTAGTTCATTTCTTCGTTGTTGATAAAATGTTGACACAATGCTAGACAAGTAGGCGTGTAGATAGAGAAAATTGTAGGAAATAGGTCGATTTTGGTGTTTTGGGTGAGGAAATCCAGAAAACAGAGGAGGAAGAAGATGGGCGGAGATCGGTTTCTGAGTGCGTGATTTCCACGCGCCCAGAGAAGAGAGGAGGCTCTGGGCGCGTCGAAATTACGCGCCCAGAGATGAGACTCCTCTTTGGGCTCGTGGAAATCGCGCGCCCAGAGAGGAGTCGTATCTGGGCGCGTGGACTAGGTAAAGAGGAGGCTCTGGGTGCATGGTACCACGCGCCAAGGGAAAAAGAGTGTGTCTGGGCGCGTGAAATCCGCGCACCCAGAGAAAAAGGAATGATGCCTGGACGAGTGAAATCCATGCGCCCAAGAAAAAGAGCCGACCTTGTGCTCGTGGAATTCTCGTGCCATTTTGCCCTGGGTTCCCGCGAACCCAGAGCCATTTTGCCATATGAAAACCGCTCAAATAAACTCCAAGTGCCATGAAGAAGTACAAGAAGTTTGCATCATCATCAGTTTCTATATGCGTGATCGTGCCTGGATTCCTTTCTTCAAGTACGTAACAAAATTGTGGTAACAAGTTGAATGATTCAGCTGGGTCCCCGCACGCTAATTTGAGTGCTTCTTCTCGTGCTAGCCACGCTTTGCGATAAGATACCCGGACTTCAAACTCTCGATGTATGTCATCACGAATGTTGTTTAAAGTATAAATCTTGTTAGGGTCCTAAAATTTGTCAACAACATATTCACCAATAAATCGACTGGTTGCTTGGCGGTGGTTTGGATTTAGTTGGTCGCTTCTACAAGTATGGTCGGTTTCAACCTGCTTAACACACCAATATCCACCTTCCCCATCTATATTTGTTGCTTGCATTCGCCATTTGCAACTGTCAACAACACATCTAACCTCAAATCGATCTGTAGTTGACTTTGCAACTTGAAACTGAAAATTATTCCTCAATGCCAATACACTCAATGCATCTCGTAACTCCTTCTTTGAATTGAAAAGTTGTCCAACATCTATGAAGTTACCTGCAGACACGGACACTGCATCCTCGCCTGAAGAAAATGATGGTGGAATAAGTGGTACACAACGACTACTGTGTGGAAGACTTGAAGGACCAACCATGTCACCACCAACCCTTGTAGATGTGACACTTTCACAAGCTTACTGACTCAAGTTCCCAATTGGGTAAGTATTGCCAGCTTCGTAATCATTTCCTCCACGTATGAGGTGACATTTCATTAGCCATATCAACACCTTCATCTTGCACAAATGTTGGAGCCTGAAAGAACTCGTGTCCATGCTCTTTATTTGTTGGGCAAAACTCATATTCGCTATGGCTAACTGAAGCTCCACGCTGTATTGGTGAAACATGTATTAGATTTGTATAATATTGATCATAGTCAAACTGGATACTATCCTAAGAAGATACAACTGGTTGTGTAGAAACCTCTGCACCACAAGCCGGCACGTTACTTTCAGGAACTCTGGGCTCACTAGGAACAACTTGCTCTGTAGAGCAATAAAGTATGGAAAGATCTTTATTCCATTCCGGCCTAATATTATTCATAAAAACGGATATAGTATAATCGTCATCAATATCAACATATATCCAAGACCCTGTCTCTGTATCTTTGAAACCAGTTTTCAGTTGAATGTTAAATTGTGTTTGATTAATTCAAGTACGCTCGTATATTATGATCAATAATTCATGGTACTTAATATCTTTTCCAAGAGATATAAGTTGGACCCTTCCACTACGGTATTTTTCTAAACCGTCAGATAACATAACCCATGATCCTCCATGGTAAACACCGACAACTGTCATTTCAGCCATATACCTGAAAATTAATAGACAAACATTAATTAATATTATATTTATAACATTTATAAATTTTTTAATGAATAGATTTTCTAATAGGAAAATTAATGACTCAAAAATTATAGCCTTCAGTCCCTAGAGACTCGGCGAAATTTGCACCCTGACCCGAGTCTACGGAGACCCGGCCCAAATATGGCCCTAGGTCCGCGCGAATCCAGGGCAATTTCGCCCTAGGTCCACGTGAGGACCCAGGGCGGAAATTAACCTTCACATGCCACCGTCTTCCCTCCTCCGTCTTCTTAGCCAAACACATCGAAAATGTCCTATTTACTATATTTTACATTATCTACTCTCTTACTTCTCTACTATTGCGTCAACATTTTCAAAAACAACAAGAAAGAAGTGAATTATTACATCAAAAACTTAATTTTATATAATTACAAAATATGACTTCTAAACACACAAATAAAGTAAAATTCTATACAATATATTTGTATTCACCTTTTTTTTATATGCTGTGAAAGGCGAAATTCGCAATTAATTGGCAAAGCAACGGTGACGATATGAGAAGAAGATGAGTGACGAAATGGGAAAAAAAATGGGAAGATGTTTGTTTTTAACTTTTGGTTGTTCAGAGGGCAGAAATGAAATTGTGTTTTAGGGTTTGGGGGCAAAATCGTTCAAAGTGGTTAGTTTGATAAAAATAAATTAAAATTGATTATAAATATAAAGAGCGATAAAAATAAGGTTATTTTCAAAAATTTTCTAAAAGAAAATGAAAAGATATTTGTTTTTACCTTTTGTTATTATGAGGGCAGAAATAAAATTGTATTTTAGAGTTTAGGGGTAAAATCGTCCAAAATAGTTAGTTTGGTAAGAAATGAATTAGGTTGATCATAAATATAAAAAGGGATAAAAATAAGGTTATTTTCAAAAATTTTATTTTTAAAATAACCTTTTATCTGCTTGCTTTGCTTGCGTTGACATATTAGACAAGATAGGGAAACAAAGAAACGGGTAATGTTTAGTTTACAAGAAACTAAGTATCAAATTAAGCTGGCTGGCAATCAAGTATGTTAAGAAATTAACTGAAAATTAATTAAACAAATAACACGATCTTCCTATTAAACATTTTCGTAAGTTTTCCTTTATCGAAGTAATTTGGAATGTATTTCATGGAATTGCTCGAACAACTGAGAAATAAATTTTCATATTGACCTGGATTTGACACCCTTAACGCAGAAATTCGTTCCTTGCCTTGACGTACTCAGTCACCTGGATTTGATAGTCGGATCCGTCTCCTCCAACATGTCTTCAATTCTATAAGCTCCAATAACCTAACAAATTAGAACCCTTTCCAATACGATGTGTACATTGAAACAACTTTCAAAGAAAGTTTATGCTAGAAATTATGATAATTCATTTCTTCCTCGAGTGACAGAAAATTAAATTAATAAAGCATGAATCGAAATATAAAATGTTACTACAAAAATCAACTGGGCATCCTTATCAGCTTAAATCCCAAATGATGGTATGTGAAATGAACACGAAGAAAGTCTTAAAGACTAAGCAAAAACGCCACAAAATCGACGACATTATCAGTTTCACTTCTGGCAGTACACAATTGCGTAAACAATAGCATCATGAAATCACAGACAACCAGGCATTTATCGACAATAACATAGCCGCCAAAGGTAAAAAAGAAGTATAAGAACAGTGTCTGATGTCGGTAACCAGAAGGAGATGCAGCAAGGAGTAGAAAGATACTATTTTAGATCGCCCACACAGAGCGAGTAGGGTTCTTTCTTCACTGTTTTACTCCGTTTTGTTCTTTCTATTGGACCACTGGTCAATGGTCATGTCGTTAATTGGCTTTAGTACGGCTCATTTATAATTTAAGAATTATGAACGGATAATAACATCTGGACCTTCTAACCTTTTTTTTATTTTATTTTAATAAAATTTTCAATTTATAACAAATAGGTCCCCAACCCAATCTCCATTGAAAAGACTAAAAAGAGTTTTACGTTAAGTTATACACATGATGGTCAAATAATTAACGTTGTTATCACGAACTATCCTAATAGGACAACTGGTCTGAATTTCATTGAGTGGGCAAGCTGTCTTTAGGGTTTCCTAATCTCCTCGAATATAATCTAGCGTCCCAACTCCCACCCAATTTTGATTCAGATCGCGTAAAACCGATTTCTTTCATTAAGACTCGAGGGCTAAATTAAATTAAATTAAACTACGACCGAAGACGAGATCTTGGTCCTCATTGCAAGCACTCACAGAAAACGTCCTAAATGTTATTTTGTTGGTTGATTACTTTCGGTTAAAAACGATATTTTGCTCCTTCTTCGAAGCTCAATTTATCGGAGAGCTAAATTTATAAAAATGGGTAAATGTTGTGTCTTTATGGTAGGAAATAAGTGCAAGAAACATTCTCGTACGCCAACTATAAACTAGCCTACGCATACAGTAAGCAGTACAAGTAGTAATGCCATCCATGGACAAGATCATAATTCATGGGTACAAATTTTCTATTCAATAGTTGGGTTTATCTTGACATTCAGCTACTCTGTTGAATATTTTGTATCCCTTTTGGGAACAAAATTCAGATTACTTGAAATTATTTTCTTGTTTACACCAACAACTTGAATACATGCATATTTCTATATAAAAATATTTATTAAATTATCAAATTATTTACAGTTTATACTGGTAAAGGTGTAACAATGAGGTTAGGTACTTATCCTTTATTATATTTTGAAGTATTTAACAAGTAGCATAACATTTTTGAATCCACTCGACTGGATTAAGATTTTTCATCTTTTCTAAATAGAGATTTTGAAAAATACTTGTCAACTACTTCATTGTGACTAGAGTTGATAAGTCGTCGTTAAATTATTTGAACAAGTGATTCATTTTGAAGCAATGTGATATATTATAGAATCGTGTTAATTAAGTGATCATGTGATAAATATTATTCTTTATCCGTGATAATGATACAAACTTACACGTTAACTTAATTTATATTAAATTTATAACAAGATGATTTTCAATAGGTGCATCACAATCTTTTCTACGCTTAATATATATCAAAGATACTAACAAAATTGAAATAAACTATTAGCAAAAAATCAACCATGCCAGCCGTACATATGCGATCAAGCTAACTCCGTAATCGGGCTTGACATACAAGCTGCATGCATGTGTTCCTCCACACCATAATTCAATTTCATTAAAGCTTGGCAAGCGAAAGGGGTTTCAAGCTCCATAATTCTCTGTCTTTAGCATTATAAATGAAAAATAAATGAAGACCTGGAACAAAATCAATCAAGCTACAATGATAATCAACAAACTAGTTTGGTGTTTCTTTGTGTTTTGGACAAAATTGATTCATTAATACCGTTGCTGTGGATAGAGATTAAATTTTTTTTTGAAAAAAACAGCTATTTGGTTACCTAAGAGATGGTAATTGGCTAAAAGTATGATTAATCATTCAAGCTACATGTTTTTTTGATAATTAATCTCATTTTGTTGATCAGAAAAATTGTGGAGATTCATAGATTATAATTTACGCTCTAATATTAACTTCTATTTTTCATTTCATAAATGGAAATAAATTCATACGCATGCATATTCTCATCCCTTCAGATAGTATTAGAATCAAGGAAGAAAATTGTATCGATATCATCTATTAATTAAATCTTTCACCTTATGGAGAAAATAGATACCTATATTCCTGATTGATCACCATGAAAGTTCGGAGTTTTTTCCCCTTTCAATCATCGAGCATGCCAATCAACCATGTACATATCACCGTCATCCTTTCAATTTAAGTCTTAATAATTAATCAGTAAATTGTATGTAAAGATTAGTTGGCCTTCGGGGAACAGGTAGGCATGATCAAGACCTCAAGGAAATAACAAAATTGAAGTATTTGATAAGAAAACAAAAGATTGTGATGGATGGTTATGTATTGCATTTGTTTAAATTCTCGGTACACTTATTGCTCAATAATGCAAACCTATACCTCTCAGTCTTTCCAAAATCATAACTAAATACGCCACTTAGATATAGTTCGTCGAAACGATCAGAAGGGTTTTACAATTATAAGGTGCAATTCCCGACAGGTATCTACTTAAGCAACACGTAAAATGACTAATGCATTTTGGAAGCAGAATTAGTTATTAAACGTATCACATTATTTCACGGGAAAAGAAAACCAGAGAAAATTAGGGAATCATTAATCACTTCTCGACGGACCAATATGAATTGTCCAAGTCTAAGTTCTAACCCGCACGCATATCAGAGACAAGATACTAAAATATTTCTTGTCTAAGTTCTTGACCTGTGACAAAAAGCGATATCTAGCTAGCACATTTCGTGAAGTATATATTTCATCGAGGTGTCTGATTTCGAGAAGGAGAATCCATGCACGGCGGAGACAAACTAAAATAGAGTAAAAGGGAAGAAAGTGCAGTCACATAAAAACATGTATACTTAGCTTATAGCAAATGTAAAATTTGTCTCCAGATCAAACGCACCTTCTGTTTATTTTTGATATCGTGTAAAGAGAAGCCGATCAAACAACAGTGTATGTATGATTTAATATCAAGCAAATATTTTACCTTTTTTTTGGAACATAGCTCAAAAAATACCGATAAATAGAGATCAGTGACTCGTATGCGAGAAAAAGAGAACAGTTACTCGAATGCATGGAAATTCTTAGGATAAAATTGTATACGGAGCCTGTACGTTGGTTAAAAATTTAGCCAAAGGTGGAGATAAATTGTAACAGAAGGAGAATTGTAACCACAGCAAAACGAAATAGACAGAAACTACGAATATCGTTTTAAAAGAAACAAATGCATATAGTTGGTATTAAGAAACAACATTTACGCTTTACTCAGTTCATGAATATGGCCATTTACAAATTAGCCTAACAAGATTCAATTCAGAAGGCATATGATTTGTACATATGGATTGGTCATAACTTCTGAGAGGAGCAGAAATTAAGCTGTTTAAGTTAGACAAGCAAGAGAAATATATACATGCTTCTAGGATCAAGCAACCGAGACAAAGTTTACAATTGTCAAACAACCATTTTAGCTCTTTACAAGACAAAGGATTTGAAATTGATAACCATTTTAGCTTCCTGAAATTTGCTAAGCACATTTCCAGTTTCTACACTCCCAAGTCCTGCAGCTTGCATAAATTTATTAATTACTAATTCTGCATTGAAATCACACACACATATAAAATAATCCTTTAGAGATTCCCGTCTCTTAGTTAGGTCTTCCGAGGATATCAAGCATGACAACGCAAGTTTTGGGCACCATTTATGGCAACCTCATTCTCTTCAATTCTTTACTTTGTATACAAGAGAACTGCATTAATTAATGGAACTGTAGTGTAAGAATAACCCAAATTAATAACTAGAAGACGTACAAATTAAAGGAGCCAAAACACGAGAACAAAGGAATAAGGAATCCGGGAGAATAGTCTGAAAAAATGGGAAACGCTTTCCCTGGATACAATCAATATAATATTCTGGTGGTTGGAGCCCCAGGCAAACCTATGTCTTCTTCCAATTTTCATTACTGAATGCTTCCGAAAACTTTCCTAATCTTACCATTTCAAAGAATCCCACAGGATTTTGGGTTGCTGACATGGCGGAATTTGATTGGTCGAAGGGATTTGAATTCAAAGGTAGCATAAGGGTCCATTATCACGTGCAAGTTGGCTGGTAATTGTGATAGTCCAAATATAAACGGGATTATCGTGCTGCAGCCGTCAATGTCTTCGTGACTTTTGTCTGATTTGCATGACCAAAACCTTATTGTGTACGTGCGATTACTGTTATTATTTCATTTTTTATTGTTTAGAGTTAGAATATGCACTCCTGAGATCTTATATAATTACGTAATATGTGTTCTTTATTCCCTCTGTGAGGACATAGCTTCTGTTACCATCCCCGTCTCTGAAATTATTTTTTCTTCAGTTCCATCGTGTAACTTTTTTTTGTTTTCTATCATCCACAACTTATGTTGTCCCTGGCTCTATTCTCCCTCAGATATATGAATCTATATACTTCAAAGAATTAAATTCAGATTTTTTTACATATAAATAATTTCATTAAATTGATTATTCCCTATAGACATTGTGAAGCTCTAATGTGAATTTTACATTGGATATGTAAATTTAAGCTTGATGACAAGCGGGTGATTATGCAAATATCCTAAATAAAGGATTTCTTGGATGACTTTCCATAAAATTAAAAAGCATTGAATTTTCAACGTGAGCATGAACCTTGTAAGTGAAGACCCATAGTAGGTGAGAGCTTCACTGTCACACCACCCTCAATTCTTCTCTTTAAACAAGAAGCTTAAATTCCCACAATTCTTGTTCACGGTAAGTAAGAAAAGCTTTGAGAAGCTTTCTATCACCTTCGTTATCTAGAATCCCTTCAAGCTACCAATATTTTATCAAAAAATTATTTGAAAAACTATTGCCCAATAGAAGAATCCGTTTTCTCCATGTAAGTAAGCTACTTTTGATCTATTCCTGTAAGTTTTAGTATCCGGGTCTATCTTTGCTCTTGCTTGGGAAGAATAATCAATGTTGCTAGGTTTTCTTCCAAGCTCCTAGGTATGGAACCTACTTCTTCTTATTCGGCAAGAGTTTAATTTCATAGTATAGGAGATAGAAATCAATCAGATAATTACTCTATTTATTATTTCTGCTTAGTTTTTGAGCAATTAACTTCATGTGATTTTGTTTTAGTACAGAGACAAAATAATCAGAAGACAATAACACAAATCGAAGAGGGGATAGAGATGGAAGGAGATAAAAAAGACGAAACACTGCCGCCTGGTTTCCGATTTCATCCTTCAGATGAAGAACTCATCACTTACTATCTTGTAAACAAGATATCGGATGCTAATTTCACAGGAAGAGCAATTGCTGATGTTGATCTCAACAAATGCGAGCCGTGGGATCTTCCAGGTAGTTGTAACAGACTATAATTTTGTTTCCATAACTTCCAATATAACAATCATAAACATAGGATTGACATAAAACTATAGTTCCGAACTTTCTACGTACCCATACAATTCAAAAACTTTATTAAAACTATCCAGCCATGTTTTTGAATCTCATATAAGTGTCACTAGTACAGAAATACTCTCCGATTTGCTTTGTTTCATGTAGAATCTTGGTTTTCCGAACAGTAGGCCAAAAGATAGCACAAAAAAGAGATTTTCGATTACAGATCAGTGACTTTTTTTTTAATTTCTGCATCAGGGAAGGCAAAAATGGGAGAAAAGGAATGGTATTTCTTTAGTCTTCGAGATAGGAAGTATCCAACGGGGGTGAGAACAAATCGAGCAACCAACACAGGATACTGGAAGACAACAGGAAAAGACAAGGAAATCTTCAACAGTGCCACGTCAGAGTTAGTTGGAATGAAGAAAACTTTGGTTTTCTATAGAGGAAGAGCTCCCAGAGGAGAGAAAACCAACTGGGTTATGCATGAATATCGCATCCACTCAAAATCAGCTTTTAGAACTTCCAAGGTAATATGCTCTGTGTAAAATTTTCTGTCTACGTTAGAAATTCTGGGATTTTTCCAAAGTAATCATCCTGATATTTCTGTCCTTTTAGTTAAATGGTTAAGCTTCTGTAATTTCTAACAAGATATACATGTTTCTTGATTTACTTTGAGAAGTTGCAAGAAATCACCAAAATATACCAACATGGCGTATAAACTTTGAAAACTTAGATTAGAAGCCAAAGAAACCTTCAAATCAAAACACGTGAAGCAGCACACCTGAATACCCGCTAACATATTTTCTTTTCTGAGACAGATCATTTGTCAACATGGGGAAAATGGTCTCTCCATTGCACCTCTTTCATTGATGTGGAGAAACCTTATCCCGAATGTGCAGTAAACTCATACAGCTAGTTGTGTTTTGTGTGTCACCTCTTTAATTAATCAAAGTAGCTTCTCGTCTACCTTGGACTAGTAATACAAATAAAAACCAGACAGGCAGATCGTTATGTAACATAAATGGAAATCAGAAAGCTTTATGAAGCCTGCAAGTTAGTCGAACTCAAGAGTAATAATCTGTGTTCTAACTTTAAGAATTTTCCATGAGATAATTTTATGTGAAATTAACCTTATATTATGTTAACATTTAAATTACAAAACGACACCTGTTATATATTAATACATTTATGATATCTTAGAACTAACAACAAATATATTCATTGATTAATGTTTTTCAATATCAAAATAAATGTATTCATGATGTTATATGATTGAATAATCACATAATAAATTAAGATAGGGCTGATCTCATTTAAAATTTTTTGCATTAAATTATATTTTAAGTAATTACAATTAGCTCTATAGATTTTAAAGTTGGATCGAATCTGATTTTATTTTTTAAAAAAATATATCTTTGTTATTCAATTTTGACAGGATGAATGGGTAGTTTGCCGTGTGTTCCAGAAGAGCGCAGAAGCCAAAAAGTTCCCCACAACCCAATCTCGAGCAACGAATACCGGCTACAACATTGACATAGGACCAGCTGTTTTACCATCACAAATCATGCCAGCGGAGAATTACCAATTCCCTAATGGACGAAACTACATGGGAAATGCAGATCAAATTGCAGAATTTACAAGAATGTTTCGAGGAGGTGCATCAACAAGTGTAAATCTACCAAACCAATCCCAAATGAACTATCCATTAGGAGGAGGAGGATTCACAATCTCCGGATTAAATTTAAATCTTGGAGGGGCATCAACACAACCTATTTTGAGACCGATGCCTGCACCTCCTCAAGCAATGAATCAACAAGACGTTACTTATTCCATGTTGACTAATACTTTTGCAGCTGAGACTGGGTATGCAGCAGAAATCAACAATGCAAACACTCACGGCAACAGATATATGAGCATGGACAACTGCATGGATTTAGATAACTACTGGCCTCTTTACTGAGGTTGGGAAAAAAAAATCAAAGCCATGAGTAAGCTAGATGATAAGTTTGTTATTGTAGAATAGCTACAAGTTTCTTTGTTAACTTCAACAATTCAGACTTATTCTGCATCGTGCAGGGGGTTTTAAGTGGGCTGGTAAATTACCCAGCTATCAGAGAAGAATCTTTTTTTAACCACCAATCATCTAGGAGTATCTTTTAAGTCTTTTCATTTTTCAGTCTCATTTTCGTCAATAGTGGACGATTTGAGAGAACTGGAATTGGATAGTAAAATATAATCATAAAGTGATAATAATGAACTTTACCTTGTTCCTCAGTACATGGTCTCTTAACAACTATACATCACATAGAGTACTCATAGTTTGAATTGGGGGCATATATTCGATATGGTAGAGGAGAGAGATGTTTTTGATGAGCAAGAGCTGTTTGCAACTGTCATAACTGTATTCCATGAAAAGAAGCGATGCACGTGAAACCATGCCAAGAATTTGAGGTCTTTCTCATTAAAACTCAGACAGCGTACCACCAATTAATTAATTAGCAGCTTAAATTATATTTTCCAAGACGGAAAACAAAACAATTCGACGTATTCTTTCAGGTCTGTCGGTTTTTTAAATTAAATTCCATTTCACTATTTAATTTAGCTTTCCCTTTCATCTTGCTGCCGAAGAACGAGTATCATTTTTCGTGGTTTTCATGTCTCGATCTCTTTTTCGGGGGCTACGATAAGACACCATGCTCATCGTCATCTAAACACGTCCCGAAAAGTAGAGGAAACTCACGACCGTTAAGGCTTTGCAAAGGCCTAAGCTAAGCCACTGCTACATGCTTTCTATTAATTTCGCTTGTTGAAAATATGTCTATAAGAGAGACAATACACCATCTTCCAGTACCTTTTCCACGCAACTATAACTCTGCCCCAAAGAGCAAATTATAAGAAACAATCGTTTCTTTCACAGTAAACAAAACCGCCTAAATGCCTTCAATGAGGAAAGAACTAGCAAATATTAACAAGCCTTTTTCACTAAAACCACATATGGATGCTCGTCCGCTTTTCAAGAAAAATCAATGATTGCAGTAGTAAAATCCAATAGAACAGTGACTGTTGAGAGGCTGATGGTAATTTCAACTATGCATTTTGACAAGATTAAAAAGATAAAACAAAATTACACCTCTTACAACATAAATAGCACAAACCTGACCCTCCCATCATACACTAAATTCTAAATTTCTCGAGATGCCTATTGTGTAGTGCGAAAAGGTTCTTAGCAGTCTTTTCTCGCAAATATCTGAAAAAAAAAGGAAAAACAAAAACACAGTGGAGCTTCAAAAGCTCTTGACAAGGATGAAACTTTATAACCCCAAAAAGCTCACGTGAGCATGCACCAATTCCCCATCTGCACAAAATGAAAACAAAATTGTTACTGGAATGGTTTTTGGCATCCAATCAAGATATAAAATAACAATACAAAAAGCATATACTTTTTAAAGCACAAAAATATTGAAGAGAATGCTCAAAGTAGAAACATAAAACCGCTTCCCTAATCATCCAGCTCAGTTTGTTAACCAGTTCAGTGTATGTATAACCAGAATTGACTACACAATCGGTTGAAACCTAACTAGAAAGGAAAGATTGGCATGTCTACTTCACTTGTGCTACACTAGGTATTTAAAAAAAGTTTTCTAATATAACTGATACCTCAGATACTCCCTAAAAGCAAACACATTGATGCTGTACTCCTGGCACTCTACTTGTCTGGATGTCCACGCTTGGCCTTGCGACGAGCATGGTGGGTATGTCGAGCTGGTTTCTTTGCTTTTTTGCTGCAAAAATGAGGCAAATTAAAAGATGCATCACAAATTGTAAATGTCATGAAATCTGTCTCAAAACAAGATAAAAAATTGGGAACAAAAGCTTTGCACAAATATATTGAAAAGTTTCCATAAAATTGGAAGTAGCTAATTAAATACTAACCAGAAAATGGCTGAACAAATTCTGAACAAAATGATGACAGGTAGGGCCAATAAAGCAGATGCCTGCAACCATTGAATTATCAAGGTTGTTAGATTAAGTAACTGAAATATAATTGATCAAGATTTTCACAATTAACTAAATATCAGACCCAAGAACCAAAAAAAAATGGCACATACCGCAAACCACTCTAACTCTTTAGTTGCAAGAGGTTTTGTCAGCTCATGCTTTTTCAACATTTCTTGCACAGAGGCTTGGACCTTAATAAAAGAACAGAAAAATAATTAACTGTAATGTCTCTACAATGATAATGGTGTTAAAATATAATGATGGATCCGCCTCAAACATTGAGTCCAGATTACATATTTTTATATGACCTCAACATAAATAAAAGGATTAAAAAACAAAAAGAATACATGTCCACCCAATCCAATTTCATTTCTTTTACTAAATATGGTCGCAATAAACCTTTACCACATAGGGGACATTTGTATGAAGCCCTTCTAGCATAAAGGATGATAAAATTACGTCATGTTCCCCACAAAGTGGAATTAAGAAAGATTAGTCAACTTAAAAGGTTTAGGATTGGGAGTTACAGATATTGATACCTGATGATGGTATGTGGTTGCAGATTTCAGAAACTTTCCATAGACATGAACTATCTTATTGGTGTAGGGTTTCAACACCACTCGTACATTGTCAACATGAGGTTTTGCCACAGTGGCAACCTGATCAATATAAGGCTTGCTGAACTTCTTAGCTTCCTGCGAGCAATTGAACTTTAGGATGCATCCTAACATAACACATGAATAGGATGTGAAATATGCTCAACATATATACCTGAAAGTAGGGATCAACAACCTCTTGTGCTTTGATTAAATGTGGAGTTACTGCAGTCTTTGATGCCTCATAGGCTTCAATTGTTTTTGTCTTTAATGATTGCACATATGGTTCAACACTTGTTGTGAAAACTACCCACTGCTCTTTTGTGGCTGGTATCCATTTCTTCAAATGATGGAACAGAGAATCCACATAATCAGATAAATGGGCAATCGACCATTTCTTACAGATAAGGACAACATTCAACAAAAAATATCCTATGATAAATAGTAAATCACCATGCATTCCAAAATAACACATATATATATATATGAGGTCCTGCCAGAAATATCCGGCCAGTTGCAAATGGAAAAATGAGGGAAAGGGATAGAATGCAAATAAATAAATAAAACGCCAGGTTTCTCCATATAATTAACACATATCAAGACAAGAAAAGGGAGCTTACAATTTTAATTGTTTCCACATGGGGTTCAGCCCACTTTTCAGCCTGGGCCTTCTTTTCCAGGGCCTGGAACAAATTTAAACACCATGTTTAGTGGTGACATCACATCATGACTAACAAAAATAATAATAACAAAACAGTTTACAACCTATAAAATGCAAAGAATGTCAGATAATCATGTGGGAATGAAAAGACAATACCTTCTGAATCACAATATCCATGGCAGGTTTTCCATGCTGATTCCAACGAGTCACAATAAAGGACTGCAAGAAACTAAAAGGTTATAATTATGTAAAAACTTGATGCTATCAAGCACCATGCATATTTTTACCTGACATTGAAGCAAATGCACAGCAAGCCAAGGAGGAAGCCACGCACCATGAACCTGATCACAAATTAAAGATGTGCATCAGTCCAAAATTGCACCTACTTGGTCAACAGAAGAAAAATTACAGCTGCATGACATGTGATGCATTTATGCACCTATTGCAATTGAACCTAAAAATAGAGAACAACACTACTGTGCTATCATTTTAAAATCTAAACACGAATTGCATGATTCAGAGTAACAGTCAGCATATATATACACACCATATTGTGTAAACAATAGCAGAAAATGTTTTGAAAACCATATGAAACTGTAGCGCTTAGAATGTTTGGTAATTTAGTCTTCCAATAAGCACTTGGCAGTGAAAAATAATTCAAACAAAATCATTAGTACATTCATGTAAAGATTCTGCAATGTGCGATCAATCAGCAAAGGGCTGCTCCCACTCGTTGGAGGTAATAAAAATTCAGATGTTTATGCTCGTGTTAATACTATATTAGCAGCATCTTTATGATAGTCTTAAAACTTCAGGCAGTAAAATAACTGTAAGACAGATACTTGATATATCTTTATCCAAAGATTCAGCATCTACTTGGTACATTTTTCGTCAACAAGTACTTTTCATCATTAACTTCAGAGACAAGTACTTCTCCTGGGTTATCAAAAGATTCCATCACTGCAGCTGCCCAAAAATAATGTGACCCAGAATCATATTGGGTTTGCCAGCAAACCCTTTCATAAACCTCAGAATCATTCACATTACTTGAATTGACTCAATAATATTCAAGACTTCTAGCGAAGCCACTTTCTCTTCTAACTAAATGAAACCCGTTAGTCTGGGTTACCAAGCAATTACAAGCCAGCTTAGACAGGATCACCACATTCAAAAATAGAAGACTAGAAAAACTAGGACAAACTGTTACCTCCAATAACTCTTTAGATCTTGAAGTAGCCTCAATCTTTGCCTTCATCATTTCTTCCTGCTAAGAAAAAGGTACAATTTAAAAATTCAAGGAAGAGACTACAAGTGAGACACATCATCCAGGATTGCACACAAAACCTTATCAAATTTACTAAGATACCTCGGCAACTTTAAGAGCACGTTCAGTTTTACGAATTTTGCTCTTTTGCTCCTCATTAATCTTTTCAAGCTGTAAAAGGAAGATATGTGATATTTACTACGAAACAGTCATGTTTCCCAATAACTGTCCTAAAACTAATAAAAAAGGAAAGAGGACATGTATCAAAAAATGTATCCAGTATATATAGTTATCAAAGGTAAACATAACATCCAACTAAGCAAATACAGCATCTGAAGTTTTGGGGATGATAAGCATCCATTCAATTGGCAATATGCATGCACACATGATTGGATGTTTACAAAAATTATAGCAGGAATTTCTCCATAAAACTCTATATGCGGTCAATAAGTACAGGCAATAAAGGGAATTTTAATCATAACAATGATGCGAGAAAGACATATGACAACAACAAAATGGAGAAACTGGAAAATTTTTCCGAACAGAGTCCTTACATTCTGCAGTTTGTCTTTTAATTCACTTATCTTCTTCTCAGCTTCAACTGCTCGGGCTTCAAGGGCCTCTTTCTCCCTTTGTTGTCTCTCTGATTCCCTCTTGAGCTTATCAATCTGCACTGAGAAGCAGTATTTACAAAGATAAAGTGGTTTCTCAATATAAATAATTTTATTGTTTGCATCTCACCTGCTTCTCAAGTTCACCAGCCCGTGCATGAGCCTTACCAACCTGCTCTGCAGCATCTAATGTCCCTTTTTTCTAACAACAACAAAAGAAAAGCTTACTTAATAATACATACTTGAAATGGGTGCTTAACAGCAGTATGCAAACAATCTCCTACCATATACGTGTGTGTGTGTGTGTCTGTTCTACTTTTCCCTTACCAACCTGCTCTGCAGCATCTAACGTCCCTTTTTTCTAAGAACAACAAAAGGAAAGCTTACTTAATAATACATACTTGAAATGGGTGCTTAACAGCAGTATGCAAACAATCTCCTACCATATACGTGTGTGTGTGTGTGTGTGTGTGTTCTATTTTTCTCTTTACACAAACCTGAAGGGATGACAACTCTCTCTGCAAGGAGGCAATGTAATCTGATTTCTCCAGAATGAGTTTCTCCTTCTGCGCTATTGTCTTATCCTTGCTTTTCAATTCTCGGGCTTTCTCATCAACACGGGATTCTTTGTACAAAAAAAGGGTATAAAAGAACCAGCCCATTAATACAGGAAAAAAATGAAATTCATGTATAAATAAGAAATTCCCTCCCAAATGCAAGACAAATAGCAGAAAGTAATAAATCTAAACAAGAAAACTAATGCTTAATTATATTAATGCACCAAATTAAGTCCTCCCATGAAACATAGAAATGCTTCAAGGATATCTTTCCTGAAGTAAACTACGTTATAGATTCAGACAAACATTCAGCCCTACTTATAACAATTCTAAGTTAAATTATGATAGATGATAAATGAATAATGAAATCACATAATCTAACAGTGAAAACTTTTTTCAGTTCTTTATCAAAAAGAAATATGGTCCGTCACCAATAACTCCCAGTAACAATCATATTCTTACTCACCCAGAATACATCAGAATTCGCTAAAGGATCAAATATCTCAGTATTGCTCAATTTAAATATTAATAAAAAGTAATTAATGACATTTAGGCTAACTGCAGTAGAGAGTTAAGCGTCGATGATTCCAAGAATCCAAAACCTAACATTCAAATTTCCGAACTCTCGATTATTTTTTCTGTCACGCGTAATAGAAGATCAAATAATAATAATAAAACAAAAAAAAACTAAGAAGAATTAAAATGCTAACCAAGGGAATGGATCTTGAACTTGAGTTGGACCAAGTCAATCTTAGGAGCGGACGAATCATCGCCGTCCGATGTGACCACCGCATCTTCTGCTTGGATCGAAACATCAGACCGAACGGCAGTAAAAATTAGGGCAAAAAACAGAGACAGAATCGCGAGCTTTGAGGCCGCCATTAGTTTGATTTTGATTATTAGCCACCAAACTCGCAAGTCGCAACCAAAAACAAAGCTAATAAGATTCTATTCCTCTTTCTCTTCTTCTTCTTCTCCTTGTTTCAGGCCCTCGAACAAAGTCGTGATGGTCGCCGGCAACAAATTTATTTTAATTGCATTTATAGCTACTGTTTGAGGTTAGTGAAGCAACCGACAGTTAAAAAATCTCTACGGTGCACGGAACAAGGCGGTTGAATGACAGATGTGGTTCATTGTTATTATTTCAAGGTATAGTTGCCCTTTCTTGACCAGACCACAAAAATAGAAATAAAAATATATTATATTTATTTTATGGTACAATTGAATTAGTCTAAACATGTTAATTTTAATTGACTAAATATAAAATAAAAATTGTGTTTGGTGAAGTATAAAGTTTAGAGCCTGGAGTTGAGATGTTAAAAGCATAAAATATTTTAGAAATTTTAATTACTTACTAAGTATAGTTGTATTGTCATTGTCTGTGTGACGAAGCCGAAGAAGATATTGGTCTGCCTTGAGAGATATTTTCAGCCACAAAGATTTCACTTGAACGCACAAACCTCAACTGCATTGAGCCAGTCGGTCCAATATATTAGTTGGTCTTTTAATGAGGGCCCATGATTGACTTACCGCTGTGGCTACTACCCATCAATGTTCATGGACATGGAAGCATGTAGCAAGTAGCTGTACTTGAAATTAGGCTACATGTGTTTAGTAATGCCTACCCAATATGACATTCGTCTTTGCCGTTTGTATAAGACATACTTTATCGAACACAAGTAAACCACAAAAGAGTTTCAGACGAAAAATAAGAGTTGTGTGCTTTAATGTTGGCAGTCATTTCTTTGTATGCATTATGAACGCATCTGATTAATCAATTATTTGTATTGTAATTATCAAAATTTAACATTGAATGGTTGTAATATATAGAGTTATTCTCTAGTATGAATATTCCCACTCTGTTGTATTCAAATGTTACAGCATGAATACACACACACACAGGGACGTCCGTGTGTTTGAAATGAATTTTACCAACAAAATAAGCTCTTGCATGGGAAGAAGAAAGTCGAATATGGCCAAGGACAACTCGCCGAGTGACGAGACAGAAGCTAGCTAGCTTCATTGCCCCAGTTGTAGGCCGGCAAGTCATCCTTGGCTGCAACCAACTCTCTGCCTCTCCATGTATGTCCCTTTCGTTGGAATGATCGACAACGTACGTACGTGCCCCTTCACTTAAGTTGATAAACCTGATCAAGTGTCTAATTCCACGCTTCTAATTTCTGCCATATTCCAGGCATTGCATGAGAGGATCGAAGAGAGCACAATTAATGTAGCCAAGAACTAACTTGCCAGTGGGGGAAGACGTTATTGCAGTACTCTCTCATTCGTGCCACCACACCGGCAAGCCATCCTTAGCTGCATTAATAGCACTATCCGCTTCTACATGCCTGGCAGCTAGCTCCATGGCATTTCTCTTCATCGATTTAATTATCTGTCTGCTTTTGACGTTGCTTGTGTCTGCGATATTTGTAGGAGTTGCAAAGCTGATAAAGGCTGCTATATACATATTAATCTAAATAAAGTTAAACCCCACCCATACCTTTGGTGAAAAAAGAAAAAGAAAACCCCGACGACGCGCAAATATGATTCCAAAAGGATATTGATATATGTTAATGCGATGACTGTGTTGAGAATCCGAGCTCAAAATCCATTACTGGAGGCGACACGCTGCATATGAAACATATTCCCATGTCAAACAGAAACTTACTTAAATGGGAATGGCACGATCGATCGGGTTCCAATTATGGAATGATGGATATGGCATGATGAAGTGGAGGAAGATATGGAATAGAATATAATATTGAGAAAATTAAGCATATATTTTCTACGGGAACACGAGGCAAAGTTAAAGCTTTTGAATTTGTTACGACTTTTCTTTTTTAATTTCTGTGGAATCGGTTGAACAAACGGATTATAGCTTTTTTGTCGATCGTAAAAACTCTCTGTTTACAAATTAATCATATGATATGGCACCATCACATTAATTGGGAGGTATATCAATTTGGATGTATCATGTAACATGCATGTGCATAGATTTTTATATCTGTAATGCTACTCGGTATCTATTCATTGTCGTTGATTCGCTCGCTTAATTATTATTTGGCCTGATTTTGATGTGATTTTTCATTGTTATTCATTCAGTAATTTTGTGTAATCTTACGACTTTCGTTTATTGAATATATGCTGCCTTTAATTAATTTAAGCCTCTTTTGGGGATAGATCTGTCTGTTTCAAAAAGATATTCAAATCTTGTAATTTTTTATTTCTGAAATATATAAACTAATGAAAGTGCGAGATGATAGCATATTTTGTGGCCATATTGCTTAAGCCCCATAGAAACTTGAAATGTGATGGGAAATGCTCTGAGTGATGAAGCAAAAAAATTTACTTCAAGAGATCATTACAAGAAACTAAGGAAAATAGGTCTGATTTTTTTCTGTTTTATTATAAATAAAGTTTCTCTTATTCAGTCAATGTTATCCAATGTACGCGGAGATATACATATATGTTACAAGGGAATATTGGTTTTTGCCATTGTTAATGGTAGAAGAGAGAGCTGAAATTGTGAGCTTTTATAACTTGCTCAAGAAATACGATATTTCTTTTTATTATTTTCTGGGTAAGATGAACCAGTTAAGATGCCAGATTTAAGTGAAAATTCTAGATATATATCTTAATAATTTTTACATGGTGAGCTATATAGCAATGATAGTTACGACGACTAATAAGAATCATATCCTTATCGAGACACTCAAATATTACAAAGAATCAGAATCTCAATCAAAATCAAAATCTGCCGACTCATGTATAATTAACCAAATTTTTGAATAAATAATGAATCCCAGATTATGGTATTATGTATTATTTCCTTTTATAGTTTTCATTTTCATGTATAAATTAATTCTTTGTAAAAGGTGAAAGGCGAATTAATGTATCAGTTGTGTTTTTCTTCCAACTTCCTAGTTTCTGACTTCAAATTCTTGCTGCTTGGTACGAGGCAAAGTTCAAGTCGTGCTCTCGGTCTGAGAGAGGAGCTTTGATACTTCTACTACTTTTGCTACAAGTGTTGAGATGGAAAGTTTTTCTTCCGATGTTTAATCTGAATTAGTTTCTGTTTAAATAATTTGAATTAAGCCAGTTCATTGTCACTAAATTAATTACTTCGTTGCTCAATCAAACTGTCATGCTAGGCTGCCTTATCTTCTGTATATTGGTAGTGGATGCAGGCAGCTAGCATAAAGCAAAGGGAACTGGAGAACTGTTTATTGGCAAAGGGAACTGAAGAACTGTTTATGCACCTTCAATTCCGAAATCACAGGATGAAAAAGAAAAACGAGGAAAGAGAACTCTTTATTTACTATTCAATTACGAAATCACAGGAAAAGGAGAAATGAAATCCACGTACGGATGCTACCTTAAAAGAAATGGTAAGAAATTACAAATGCTGTTCAAGAAAATGTATAATTAAATCGTTTCTGTGATCGATTTAAAACTTCTATGATAGCTCATTGATAAAACTGTTAGACTACATTCTCTGCCTGCCGAATTCTTTCCCGGCCTGATGTCTAATGGCTGTTCGTTTGGTGGGACAAGTACTATTATTTTCCATGGCCTCCAAGCTTTGTTTCTGCTAGCTGTTGAATTATTTATGTCATAAACGAGGTCTTCATCTTCCTTGTCCTTTCAAAAAGAAAAAAGGATGAAAAGTACGTGATAACGTGCGTAAACATTTGCATGATTGTTGCATACTCACCTTTTCAAGCTGGCCAGCCGTTGTCGAACCTACTTGCAATAATTGACGTGATAAATCACAATGAATTTGATTACGATACAACATTAGTTATAGGTAACAGGCTACATCTCCAGTGCAGTCAAGGACAACATTTCTGTGCTCTTCACGGGCGCCACGTAAGACAACGATATGTTTTTCTTTCATTTGAGTAATTATGCAATCTTGAAATTTCATCCTAATTATAAGTTGCAATAGTTACGCACCTTTTTACAATTGAAGCCAGCTTGGCCAAACGCTCTTAGTGCCAACTTGAGCCTTACTTGAGAAGAAGAGAGGCCAATGTAGCCAAGGGCAACTTGCCGGGATCGCGAAGATTGCACAAATAGTTCAGGTTGTTACTATTGTTAAGAGTACCGGCAAGTCATCCTTGGCTGCGTCCAACTCTCTACCTCTTCAGGCAAGACTCTTTTGACCAACAGGGCGATTTAATCATTCTTGCATGCTGAAATTTTTGGCATTTCTGCCTTGCATGAGAAGAAGAGAGCCCAATGTAGCCAAGGACAAACTTGCCGGCGAATAGGTAGCTGGGAAAGCAAATATGGCAAATTAATTGCTGCCGGCAAGTCATCCTTGGCTGCACTATACTCTCTACCTATTCATGCAAGGCTACATAGCCAATTCAATTAGATGCATGATTTCTTGTTATGTTGTTGTAACTTGTATGAGCTAGTGTTGTAGTTCAAATCAATATATATATAGGGTAGAGCTGAGTTGAAATCCGGAGCCATATATTCAAAGTAAATATCTGGGCCATAATCAAAAATTCCAAAAGAAGCAAATAACCCTTTTCCCAGCCGAAGGTCAAGAAAACTTTTCTGATACATGTTCCAAGCCCTACTCAATTGGGGTCAGTAGCGTGGGGTCAGTCCAAGATTTTGGGTCCACTTTCTTTTTACAAAAGTCAATGCAATAGAATCTTAGACAGATATGGTCTGTAGGGGTAGACTATCTGTCCTGAGCGAACGCTTTGAATTTGTCCGCCGCTCCTCGTGGCTGAACAATGTTTTCCTCCTTTCCGTCCAAATAATAAAGGACGATTAATTCTCATCCACTCAAGGCAACAATAATAATAGGCTACAGTCTTTGCCAACCATTTACAGTTGATGGAATTATTTAATTAAGAAAAAAATTATTAATTATTTATAAATAAAAAAATAAAAAAATTAATTTTATTTTTAATTAATATAATAAATAAAATTTATAAAATTTATTTTTAATTTTTACTCATTCTTAATTAATAAATAAATTTTTTATTAAATAAATAATTTTATTACATAATTTGTACTGATATAATAAAATTTTTTTAGACTTTTTTTTTGATATATATTTTCTAATTGCTAAAATCAAGGCTTAAATCCCTCATTTAAGCTATGAGATCATATAAGATTGCAGAGGTGATTTAAATAGCCTGCAAGCACCGTCGCATATCATCATCAATCTACACGTCAAGAAAGTCTTGATATGTTGCTGCTTTCACTGCGTTGTCTATTCGCGTATGAAATTTTGTTAAACCAATAACGAAATTCTATTATGTATTCCCATAGACAAAGTAGCCATGTACAAAATGTTTACCTAAACATATCTTTACAAATTAATTAATTGCGACACAAGGTTTATTTAAAATCAAGAGGTTGTTTTGATTTCTTGTGTTCCATATTTATAAGAAAGAAATAATTCTTTATGAAAATATTTCATTATTAGGCAGTCTTATAAAAAAGAAAAATCCTAAAGAGTGTCTTCAAATAGATGGGAAATTAAGATTCATACACAAATATTTTTAAAAAAAATCGAGGGACAACGTAGGAAGGGGACCAAAGACTTTTCTCTGACTTCTTAAATAGTTGTTAATTGAGTGGAATGGTCTCCATCTTAGGACAATCAAACCCAATTTGCATCACTCTTCTACAATTGCAGTAATGGTTGGGAAACATTGCTGGTTGCAGCATACATGATGTTTTTCATTAATCTATCAATTGCGCCTGTTTAAATGCTAAGTGTTGAGCTATTTCATTAATTAGCCAGCTTAAATTGCTTAGTTTAGTTTTTCTAATTATCAAATGTGTGAATCTGTAATTCTGCTTCCACTATTGAATGAGGTCGCAATTCCTTATATATTAAGATATAATGTCATTGAGAACAATAGCACCGTCTTTAAACAGTGGCACCACTCAGCAGAAAGAAACGACTTAAAACATCAGAGATAATTGGAAAAACTGAAAACAAAAGAAAGTAGGAGAAAATTAAATACACACAAACGTTTAACACTTATCGTTGGGATAAAGGTGAATTGGAATTTCTTTCTCTGGTTTTATAGTTCGATCTCTGATCATCTGTTGGCCAGAGAACAACATTGCCCATCTGAATTTTTTTGATCACAGTATAAATGAAGACAAGTAATTGTATTTAAGCATACTCTCTTCAATGGCACGTGGGAGCACCTCCACCAAATCCAACAAGGGAAAAAGAAATTAGTTTATTTCCTTCAAAGGGTCAAACTTTTCTGCTCTTCAAAACATTATTGATCTTTAGGCGATGCATGTACCGCCGGACGCAACTGTCAAGCATGCATGGAAAAAGTGCAACTGATAATTGATTATCAGATCAATGTCTTAGATTTTGTAAAAATTAAAAAAAAATTGGAGAATATTTAATCTTTGTTAATTGTTAAGTCTTCTTTAGAATATCACGTTTTTATAAAGATTACCTTACATCCCTTGGGAATCGTATATCCATAATAGCTGATGTTTGTAATAGCTTTCCTAAAAGCTCCAGAACTTCCAATATTAGCACTTCAGCTACGGCATTCCGAAAGGACTTTAGCTTATTTTATTTTATTTTGTTTTTGTGTCCTCAATTGTCAACAACTCTTTTGGTCGTTTCGAATTTGCTATTTGCATTTGCCCTTATTTTTCTCAACGGTAAAAGAATTTAGTAATGCCATATTGAGAAAGATGCATCGTGAGTATTAGTTTTGAGTATCAAACCATACTATCAACCTTTGGTATCATATATTTGAAGACATTCTGCGAGATATTTGTTAAGGCTATGAGATTCAGAAGTATTTGTTAAAAATTAACTTCAAACTATTAAGAATAAATTAATAAATTTTGAAGAAGTCATTAACCAATTCAATAACTGCTAAACAAACTCAAAATTTAAAAATAAAAAATAATAATAATAAATTTTAAGAGAAAAGCTTGTTTTATCTTTTTTTGTTGATCTGTCCAACTTGTATGTATTTTTTTAGTATGTGTAATGGACTATTTATAGTAAATTAGTGACAAATGAGTCCTATAATTTTATTTTTCCTAGACCCTACAAGTTGATTGAATTTTTGGCGCGCAATGTTATTTAAGTTTTGGCAGGGTTACTTAAAGGCGAATATGAGAGAAAATTAGCTGATAGTTTCAAATAATTAAATCATTTTTTTGTGGACGAGTTCTAAACAAACCTAAACAGTTGAGGCTTTCATTTACTTGGATGATCATGAACCAGTATGTACAGTAACCAAGAAAAAACGAAGTGAAGAGACAATAAATGGGTAGCTTTTTCATGGCCTAATCATTTGACTCCATGTCTTAAAAGTAAATTAAATGCTCTCTCTACATTTGAAGTCTAGAAATACCAAGCTTCATTTGCCCGTTGTGCATCCATCACAAAACTCAAGCAAGTCTCGGTGAAACAGAAGAATAATTCTCTAATACCTTGTGTGTTATTTCTTCACACTAAATGTAATAATCAAAAGATCGCGTGAAGTTTTACAAGAGCATTTATTTCTGGTGGGAAAACCTCAGTACTTGTGCAAATGTGCCGTTGCTACTGCATCCGTAATCTCTATATTTTTTCTCAGCGCGACAGGATCACTTAATAACGTAAAAGTTCGCTTGCGTACCTTCATAGCTTCCTCTTACCGAAGATCCTCTCGATGCCCCAAGCTTTGACATGCTTATTTTCATTGGAAAACAAGAATTTGTTTCCCTCCGTGCTGCTTATAAACTCCGTAGTTTGACCAAGATATGATGTTGAAAAGCTTGGAGGAGTATTTGTTTCTCCTATTAGAAATGAATTCTTCGACATAGGCTGAGCTTTTTTTTTCTTCTTTGCCACTGAAACATACGCCAAAGTTGCTGCAATTATAAAAGGCCAAACCGTCCGACCTGGGGGAAGTGGAAGTTTTCCAGGGGTGGGTTTGGGTTTGAATGCGTAATACAGAGAGAAGAAACTAGAGAGTAAATAGGAGAAGTAAGAAAAGCAGGAGGAATTCCATGACTTAGTTGAATTGAATTGTTGAGGCATTAAGGCTTGCCATGAAATAATTATACGCAACATGAGATGGTTAATTAAAGGTAATCAAAACTTTTTAAAACATAATAGTTGGGTCAATTTTGGTGTCCAGAATTTGTCGGTATTTCTAGTTTTGATTACGATTTTAGGAGGATAGACATTACATTGTAGTGAGCACAACTTGAGTGTTCAGGACATTAAATGTATTATAATCCATAAGACGTCGGCCTAGATTATACGAGCCAGTGGTGTTGCCCGATAGTCTTATTTTAAGCCTGAAAAGCTACCAATCAAGACGCTGCATTGGATCGAGTAAAATACCAACTAATCCGGTGGCAAACAGACACTTGGGGGAGAGACTTGAGTACAGTTTTGTATTATTTATAATTATAAAGCTAAAGTAGACTAAATGTAAATTGTAGACATTGGTACATTCTCATGAAAATGACGGAAATTTCATAGCGGAAAGCAAACGAATTTTAATCGTTCCAAGAAATCGAAGCAACTTCACTTCACGAAGATTGCAGTCCCCACCACTCCAAACAAAATTGCGACACTAGCGCCCGCCATTCAGAAGCTTAAGCAAAGAAGAAGGTGGCTTTAAGTTAAAATGATGTTGCATGTATAAATATCTGCTGATCTTCACCACTCTGGCAGCATAAAACATGACTTAAAAACACCATACACTGGCTCTCACAGAAATATTGATTCCCATAATAAACACACACACCCTACGAGAAGAAGAAGAGGCCTCAACTTGCCTGCAATAATTGATGGGCTGCTCCTTTGAATTATGCCCAGCTCAATGTAGCTCTTTTGGTGCCAAGTGGGCTCGGCCTGCTGCATTGAAGCCAATTCAACACTTGTACGCTTGTAATTCTTTTAAAAAAATAAAGAAAATAAAATAAAAGGAATTAATCTCACCATATTTTCCAACTTTTAACCAACTCTTATATTTAGTATTATTCAAAGCCAAGCAAATTACAATAAACACCAAATATAATTTTTAATTATATAATTTCAAAATATAACAATATCCCAACATATTTTCTCAAAATTTTCATTATAAGTGATGTAGTATTTATTGTTCATATGATGAGTGAGGATGATTTATTAATCATCTAATTAACTGATTATTTGAGATAATAAAATTGGGAAGATGACTTGAAAAATATATAATTACCGTAACAAAAATATGGTTTTAAGATGTTGCATAATTTTTTTTTAAAAAAGTCTCCGAAAACTTTTCAAAGCGCGTGTAGGCTGGCTTCAAGCCGCGCCTTTCAAATAATTTAACGGATCAGATTCCCTACCTTGATCCAATCCAACGGGTATATATCTCTTCTTCCCACTCCGCGCGACTTCTTTGTTACGATAATACTGAAGTGACCTCACTATAATTCACCTACTCAACCAAATCGTAACACGTGTCGCATTAGCATGGAAATGTGATGACCTGTCTTTGACAAATTGATTTTTCTGAATTAAATTCAGATTTTCCTTTGGTCACCAACGCGGAAAGAAGGTTCTGCTTTCGTGAACGACAGGAAAATCCGATTATTTCAACAAACTTCATGCAACTTGGGTGCACTTCTCGCCCTCGCGTCTAGACTCTCAGGTACTTTCTCCTTTAAGCATTTCCATTCTCCATGAATAAATAGCACGATTTTTCTAATTTCTTTAAAAATTAAGCTGTTAATAGCTGCTGAAATTGCTGTGAAGGTGTAGAAATTGATTCTGTTTTGTTTCATTCTTCAATTCCAGCTGAATTTGTTTCTCTGTTTTAATAATTTGATTTGCGAAATTTAGTTCGTTGGATCTCTTGAAATAGAAAGAGACAGGCGTATGCAAACGTGCTTAGTGAATTTATAGAATTGACCGTATTGATGAAGACACATGAATGAAGGAAATGATCAGTGCATGGATTTCTGTGCTGTTAATCAAATGCTTATCTATCAATTAAAATCTTGAAAATCTCTGCTCTTTGAGAACTTTAATGATCGTTATTTTACGTGCTTTTGTTGCTTTTGATTGCTTATTAATGTTTGCAAGGAATTGTTGATGTCCTCTGACCTATAGAATTACTTTCAAGACTTCTAGTATTGTCAGAATGGTTCACGAAGAAAAACCATGGAAGAGTTAAGATAGATGATCTGGGTTGAAAAAGAAAAAAAAATAGAAAACCAACAAAGTAAGGTAAATTGAAGTTTTCAAATGCTTACTGGAGGTCTTCAGTTCTCTCCAGCAACAACACTAAATGTGCTTAGATGATAGGCCTCCATATCAGCTGTGAAAATTGATTAAGTTCAAAGATGATTTGGGATTTCATTCTATGTACTTCATTTGGATGATTTAAAAAGCATGTTCCTTATTTAAACTTAATATGGGTGGAGTGCTAAGCATTTTACTCCAATATCATTACTGTGATTATATTGGAGTCAGTAGAATGTGACCCTTATAGTGTATGAAACAGTCTCTGAGTCTGTGGACCTAGGTTCAATGATTTTCAGATTGAACTTAAATTGGTGTGTTCTGTGCTGTTTCTTTCTTCCTAAATCTTTTTTCTTTCTTGGGGTTGGGGGGATGGGAAGTGGCTGTGTTAGATACTCATTCAGTTATTTGTTTGCTTTTTCTTTCAGCAGAGGTTGAAATACCTAGTTATCTTGATTCAATATCTATAACCAACTACTTCTGATGGGGTTGGGAAACATTTATCGGAGACGTGTGAAAGTATTTACAATGGCTTTAATAATTTACCTTGACTATAAGGTAAGTTTCTTGATTACTGCTTATTGATTTGACCTCAAATGGATGCAAATCTCATTTCCTTTGTGCTTTTTTTGCTAAAGGCTGTACAGCAAAGAGAGAAATGGATGAACAAGTTTAAGATATCTGCTCTATGGGAGAAGGCTCATGAGCGCAATGCTAAGCGTGTTCTCAGTTTGATTATAGAGTTGGAAGGTTTGTGGGTGAAACTTGGACAGTACTTATCCACACGTGCTGATGTGCTTCCTGGAGCCTACATATCTCTTCTCAAGCAGTTGCAGGACTCTCTTCCTCCTCGTCCTTTACAGGAGGTGATAGTCTGTCTAGCATTTAACTTCAGTGATCAACAAATAATGAGAGAGAGAGATTTCCACCCATATTATTGAAGTTAGTTTGGTTAATTGAATTCTAGTAATTGGTTGAGGAGAAAAATGAACCTTATTTATTGAATATGGAAGTGGATGCATGATGACCATGTGGAGGGTCACTAAATGGATGTGGGTGCATGATATTCTCCTTGTGCTTCTCTCTCTCTCCTCCCTTTGTGTGCTGTGCATTGACATCTGCAATTTTTCCCCACATCTTCAGAGTATCTAAGAACTTGTCTCACTGAGTAGTAAGTTTTTTGGCGCAGGTTTGTCAGACCATAGAACAAGAATTGGGGAAAACCATGGGTGATAGCTTCATGAATTTTGTTGAAACTCCTTTGGCAACAGCATCGGTAAGATCTTCTAACAGTATTTGGTAGTATGACACTAGTACGAGTTCTTTGGATCAAATTTTTAAAATTTTTTATCACTTGACATATTAAAGTCAGTACTTTATGGGTATATTATTATTGGTTGCCATGTTTTATGCTATACAGATTGCACAAGTCCATAGAGCAACTCTTGTTAATGGGCAGGAGGTGGTTGTTAAAGTTCAACATAAGGGCATCAAGACAATCATGTTGGAGGTTTTGCATGTTTTTGCCTTTTAAGACATTGGATGCAAAGTAGGACCTGCAGTTTTTTTATTGTTGTTGATTATGCTATATTTTATAGGACTTGAAGAATGCAAAGTCAATTGTTGATTGGATAGCATGGGCAGAACCACAGTACAACTTTAATCCCATGATAGACGAATGGTGCAAAGAAGCCCCAAAAGAACTTGACTTCAATAATGAAGCTGGTATGATAGCTGTTACGTGAATTTGCTGAATATTTTCCTGTGATATTTTTGTAACGGAAAGTTGGAGACAGAAAACTGCTCTCTTTTTTAGGTTACTGTTAATGTTTTGCAATTGTAATTTGAGGATGAGTTTGGATAAGGTAATTGGGTTTACTTGTGGAATTTGAAATGACAGGAATGAAATTCCTGACTTAACTTTTGTAATATTGATGTGTGCTAGAAGTTCCAATTATCAAGGATGGGTCAATAGTGATGGTGTTAAGAGTTGGCAAAGGTGCTAGTAGAGCATGTGTTGGTGGTGGCAGAGGTGATCAGGTGGTAAAATGGCAGTGTTTGCAGCGGCTAAAGCATTTGGCTAAAGTTACTTATTTAGGTTACTTGGTGGATGGAGTTGTTGCTAAGGCACAGAGTGGGGATTGTTGCACGGCTAATTTTCTGTTCTTTTGCCTAATTGGAAATGGCAGTGGCAGTTCAAGTAGCAAAGGAGATGATACCATGGGCTGTGGTTGCAGTAGCAATAGGTCAGATTTTAGTAATTGTGGTGTTTCTGAGCTGGTGTGGTTTTAGTGATAGTGCCACTGGCAGAGGCGTGGACATTGGCGTGTACAGTAGTTTTGGGCTTAAAGGTGGTAGTAATGGCATAGTTGGTTAGTCTAACCTCTGAGTATTTGTGTGTGTCAAACTGGACCTCCTCAAATTGAGTTGGATTTCATTGTATGATTCCAATCTCTTAATTGAACTTGTTGAAACCCTTTCCTCATCAATCACATCAAAGGAATATGTTCCCAAATCCCTTTGCACACAAGAATTCCTCTTTCAGTTATTCATCCAAACACATTCGCTGATGTGCATTCAACTGTTTGGTATGCATTTTTTTTCCTTATTGGTACTTGTCTTTATGTTTGTAGAAAACACTCAAATGGTTTCAAGAAATCTTGGCTGCAAAGATAAACCTGACAACAGCAACCTTGCCCATGAAGTGGATGTTCTAATTCCAGAAGTTATTCAGGCATGATATCTCACTATCCTTTAAATTGTAATGTATGCATTCTGAAGTATGGGGACTGGGAGTAATGATATAATATTGTTAGATTTTTATAATGTAAGTCCTCCTTAGAGTCTACTTTATTACAGGTCCTAAGTTTGCTTTGTTTGTCCTGAAAATGGGAAACATGGAACAGTTTGTCTGTTTTACATGATTGCCAGTAATGTTTTTCTTTAATCTAGCTGTGACTTTAGAATTTGTTCTTTCTTAAATGGAGAACATTGACTTTTTAGTTTCACATATCTTAATCTGCATTTTGTTTTTTACACTTGACAGTCAACTGAAACTGTCCTCATTTTAGAGTATATGGATGGGATTCGTTTGAATGACCATGAATCTCTGGAAGCTTTTGGTGTTAACAAGCAAAAGATTGTAGAAGAGATTACTTGTGCATATGCCCACCAAATATATGTTGATGGATTTTTTAATGGCGACCCTCATCCTGGTACTTGCTGTCACTCTTGTTTTTTCTTCTCTTTCTCTTTTTTTCACTCTTAGTTGTTTTGAAATTTTTTTGGCCTTTGTTGTTGGATCATAATTATTACACTGATAGGTGGTTTGTTTTGTTTGTGTTTTTTTTTCCATATATCACACAATATGCTACTTGCTTAATATTTAATGTTGTCTCCTTAGTGAGTTATTGGGTATTTTATTGCAGGAAATTTCCTAGTTAGCAAGGATCCTCCTCATCGTCCCATTTTGCTTGATTTTGGGCTCACAAAGAAACTATCAAGCTCTATGAAACATGCACTAGCAAAATTGTTCTTGGCATCTGCTGAGGTTTGGGTTAAATGTTCATGATATCTTCTTCTTCTCTCTTTCTCCAAGATAAAGTCGATATATCAAATGAATTGTAGATCATTACAAGAATTATCTGATGACTCAAATGTATAGATAGTGTGAGTGTTTGCAAGTTAAGTGCAACTGACATGCAACAGTCGTGCTGGTTCCTGCATAGTAAAAATCTTATATTTCTTCTCACAGACTTCACTGTGACAGTTAAATGCATAAGGGTGCACTGTCATTACTTCATGTGCTTAGATTGTTATGAGCATTCATCATTTTGTGTTGTTGATGACAATTACCAATTAACATAAACCATTTATTAGCAACAGGAAACTATAACTAGGGATGATAACTAGATTTGAATTATTTCACTGTCTTTTTGCATAGAGTATTTTTTAAGAATTTGAAATCTCATTCCTGTAAAGTTTGAGTTGGTTTACCTTTATTATGATGCTGATTCCCAATACCAATTTATTTATTGCTGTTATCTTCTTGGTTTCTAGTTGACTTTAAGCCATCTCTTTTTCCAGATTATGATAATTGTTTCCTCTTTGTTGTAGGGAGACCATGCAGCTCTTTTGTCTGCCTTTGCAGAAATGGGACTTAAGCTGCGCCTAGACATGCCTGAGCAGGCTATGGAGGTAACAACTCTATTTTTCCGCGATACCACACCAGCAAATGAAGCTCATGTAAGTTTGCACAGTTTCTCAGATTGTCTTTTCATCTTGAATGTGTCGTACCTCTTGCTGATATCCCTTTCTCAGGAAAACATGAAAAATTTGGCGGAGCAAAGAACAAAAAACATGAAGATCTTGCAGGAAAAGATGAAGCTCAACCAAAAGGAAGTTAAACGCTTCAATCCTGTAGGACCATATCATCTCCTTTTATCCTCTGTTTTTTCTGATATATTTATTGATAATTTCATCCATATTTAGTATTGTTATAAACTTTGGTTGCAGATTGATGCATTTCCTGGTGATATTGTAATATTTTCACGGGTCCTTAATCTTCTTAGAGGCAAGTCATCAAATCCTCCATTCTTTTCGTTGTGCTAAATGACAGTACCTTTTCTAATTCCTATCTAAAAAATTATTCAGGCCTTTCATCCACCATGAACGTTCGCATAGCATATCTGGATATTATGAGACCATTTGCTGAATATGTTCTAAAAGGGTGAGTCCATTCTAAGTCATTGTTCATGGTTCTTGTTTCTGATTCATCTCTAGCTAAATTGTGATTTCACTTCTTAGTGACATTAATAAAGGGCCAGCAGTAAATGCACAGTGGATCTACAATACACCTGTCCATTCTGATGTGGAGGCAAAGCTGAGAGAGTTTTTGGTTGAGCTGGGGAATGATGACAAAATACTTGGAATTCAGGTCTGTAACTCTTTTTAAATTTTTATGACAACACAATAGCAATGGAATACACTTTATATGGTTGAGATTGTATCTTGCATGTGCATTGATTATGCATGTTAAATGTAATCTCAACTGTTGAAAATGCATGTATCAAATGGTTCACAACTGGTGCCACAATTTGTGTAAAACATGGGGTATTAATGATGTTGGAAAAAGAAATTTATAGCAGCCAAGAAAAGAAACTGGATTGGTTATAAATTTGTAAAACACTTATTAAATTCGTTTCCCCATACATGGATGCCATAGACATGAAAAAGCAGACATTCAGCTTAGATTGCTCTTCACTTTGACGAATTATTATGAATGATGTCTCAAGGTTTGTGCATACAAAGATGGTGAGGTTATTATTGATACTGCTGCTGGAGTGCTTGGTAGATATGATCCTCGTCCGGTTCAGCCCGATAGTCTTTTCCCTGTTTTTTCCACAACAAAGGGTATTACAGCAGGAATGTTACATTGGCTGGTTGACAACGGGTATGTTATTGCTCTAGATGGGTATAGAGCGTTATGCTTTTAAATCTTAAACTTCAATTGAACCTGTTATATACTTCACCTTGAATAATGTCTCCTTTACGTTTTTACAAAAATTCTAATATCTTGATGAAAGTTTTTGTTCTTATATTTAATTTCCAGTCAATTCTCCTCTAAACATCCATTTACCAGAGTTGCAACATATGATTTATATTGAGGATAAATAATTACTGGAATTCATCCATTGTTTAATTCTGAAAAATAAAAATCTCTAAAACCATTTATGATTTTGAACTACTGAAATGCAGTTGAAATGAGAGAATAAATCCAAAAAGATTTCAAATAAATCTGTATTTTGTTACATGAGAGACCATCATAGGGTGTAAGATGTCAAAGTTACATCAATTGTGCATATATTTACAACTATTGTGGCATTTGGTCTTACAGAAAACTCAAGCTTGAGGAGAATGTTGCAAACATTTGGCCAGAGTTTAGATCAAAAGGGAAAGATCTCATAAAGGTAATAAATCTTATCCAAATACACCATTACCACCACGTTCTAGGTAATAAACTCTTTTCATTATTGTGTGAAATTCTCATGTGTGTATTCTATAATTCTTATCCTTTATTATTTGGTTTTCCTTTTCAGGTCCATCACGTGCTTAATCATACAAGTGGTTTGCCTAATGCTTTGTCTGACCTTAGTTCAGAGAATCCTTTACTTATTGCTGACTGGAATGAATGTTTGAACCGGATTGCCATGTCAGTACCAGAAACTGAACCTGGCCAAGAGCAGTTGTATCACTATCTGTCTTTTGGCTTTCTGTGTGGTGGAATAATTGAGGTAATTGTTTCTGTGTTCTGTATGTCAATATAGTCTTTAGGCAATTCTATCTTGCCTGTGTGGTAGGGGTGGAGCTGGGCATGGCTCCAAATTATTGAAAGGAGAAAAAAAAAGTCATATATATCCATATATTGACCCTCTAGAACTATGCATTTATATTTGACCTCTTAAAATTTTATCTTCCTCAAGCAGGCCACCTAAGTTTTAGTTTTTGTCACCTTGATGTATTGCTTGATAATGGATTTATCAGATGTCATGTGATCTTACTTTTTCTGATTGGCATTAGTTTGATTTGGTTACTTGTGTTCAGCTTGGTCAAAAACTTGTTCTACTTACAATTCCTTTATTTCATCACACATTCTAATAATACGTTTGTGAAAAACAGCATGCATCTGGGAAGAAATTTCAGGAGATTCTTGAAGAAGCATTCATTCGACCCCTAAATATTGATGGCGAGCTATACATTGGCATTCCACCCGGTATTGTCAAACTTTGCTTTATTAATCTTCATACTTCACCAAATACAAATATTATGTTAACTTGCTACTCATTACACCACTGTTTAGTTGATCTATTAATTACGAGTTTGTTTTTCATTTTGAATTGGGTGGGGATCTTTTAACGTAAATTCTCGGCCATTGATTCCACTCAATCCTAATGGTAAACATGATTGATGAACTCACAGTATTGAATGTTGCATCTTAATTTATATTTTATGCATTGGATTGCTTGGAATCAATGAATGGGAATTTGCATTCCAATTTAAGCTAAAAGATTATCATCTTATTCGTGATTCAAAATTTTTAGTAGCTCTTATTGATTGCCTTATCTTGCCTCTCAATGGCACCCCTCCAGGCATGGAATCTCGACTTGCAACGCTTACACTGGATACAGATGATCTCAACAAGCTCTCAGAGATGACCAATCGTGCTGACCTACCCTCCTCATTCCAGCCTGGAAACATTGCCCAAGTAGCTACTGCCATGCCAGCTTTATTTAACATGCTGAACATTCGCCGTGCCATCATACCTTCAGCTAACGGACATTGTTCAGCACGTGCACTTGCTCGCTACTATGCAGCACTAGCCGATGGTGGTGTAGTCCCACCTCTGCATTCTTGTTTGTCCAAGCCAACACTTGGCAGTCACCCCCACATCCCCAAATTTCCATTCCAGGAGACCACAAAAAAGCCTAAAGGTAATAAATTCAAGGACTTGGCTGCTGCTTCAAGGGGAAAAAGAAAAAACTATGAGCGGAGCCCTAAATATGGTAAAGATCTAGAGGCTGGCAATCATGAAAGCGACAGTTATACTAGGCTCATAAATATGGAGAATGGTGGCAGTAATACGAATACTACTGACTGCATATCTAACTGTGTTGAGCAGCAGAGCAATAATGTCAGAAAGATATTTAGTAACCCTAAAATCCATGATGCATTCTTGGGTGTGGGTGATTATGCGAATTTGGCATTGCCAAATGGGAAATTTGGGCTAGGATTTAAGAAGTATAATACAAAGGATGGATCCTTTATTGGCTTTGGACACGCAGGAATGGGTGGATCAACAGGTTTCTGTGACACGGAAAACAGGTTTGCTATCGCAGTAACGCTGAACAAAATGTCATTCGGTGCTATCACGGGAAGAATAATTCATTTTGTTTGTTCGGAGCTTAATCTACCGGTTCCGGAGGAATACCTGAGATTTGGCGAAAAGGGACCTAATGTGGCGGTGGATGTCGGGAGGCCTATCATCAATTGAACACCAGGTTGAATTTACTTCTACCTGTAATAAACATATCGAAATGTCGAAACTCTCAAAAAACATTTACTGCTGCTCAATACTATTGCACAAGGATCAAAGTAAACATTACGCAGTGATTATATTGGTAAATAGAATGCAGATAAACTGGGTGGGAGGTGCATAGAACCACGTGTTCTTCACCGTCGTTGGGGCGGGATGATTATGAACCACAACAAAAGATTAATTTACTGACTCGTTGATGTTGGGGGTTGGTTATACTTTCCGGTATTAGTTTGCTTTTCAGTTGGTTATTTTTTCACCCTGATTTGCAACCATGGAGATGGAGTACCTGTGCAAACGCTGGTGCCATTGGTACGACATTTGGCCAGCTGGAGCGCAAAAAGTTTTAAAATTTCAAAGTACGAATAGCTTGAAACACGCAACGGAATTTAATTTAAAAATTGCAATGAAAGAGTTAGAAATTTTAACAGAAGAAATAGGAATCAATTGACCCATAAAATTGCTAGTAATCAATCAGTAGATAGAATGTTGAATCTTAAGAGAAGCGGTACAAATCATCAAAACTGCCGCTACCGAATTAGGAAAAGAGAATCAAGCCACGCACGTGATTTGGACAGCAGTGCATGCCGTAGCAAAGTATACAAATTTTATTTAATTATGTTAGCAAATAATTTTACTAGAAATTAAATTAATTGCAGCTTCTGCCTCCTCATCTCATGTGCTGCCCGCAATACTTTGAAAAATAATAATTGTCACTTGCATTATTGTAAGATTCGATGGAGATTTGAGCAATCGGATTGATTTCCTCATTTTTTTATTTATTTTATCTTCAATTCGGAAGCATGGTGGTAGATGAAGGCAGAAAGCAGCAGACCACCATCTCCATGCATGATGCTTCAACGATGGTGCTACTGGGTAAGACTGACTACACAATATTTATGGATCGAGCAGTTGGCATCTCGAGAAGTTAGCCACTCCTACCCCTATTCCTAATGCAATGGACAATTTTACATTATTTACCTTACAGGTGTTGTTGGTTTATTATTATTATGCCACTTCAAATATTTTTAGTGAAATAATCTTTTAGTGTTTAGTTATGCCCTAGCACTATAATCTTCACAAGGCAAGCCCCCCCCTGATATGACTATTTTAACAGGGCCAGCAGAAGGTCTTTTAAAAGGCACTCGAAAAAAATGAAATACCGGTATCAATCACTAGCTGCACTCACTATACGTAGGGGACAAATAAAGAAATGCCTTAGATTAAAGTAATTTGCCATTCTATGTATTGGTGCAAGTAGATCCAACCAAATTAGATATTCTGATTTTATGACACGATATGAGCAAATTGCGCAGAGTTGTCTAATGCTCTAACCCTCTTACAACTAATATATTCCTATTACATATTGGATAGCTTTCATGTTTATAATTATTTCATTAATCCGATTCAATCTACATTAATAATGCCAATTATTATTTGAAAAATATGATGGCTTTCAAGTAATTATTATCAACTCCAAGGTTGCAATTCAGCTGCTCTGACTTTGTAAGTGACAACACCAGAGAAAATGAAATCAGTAACTTAGTAGTTAATCTTGTTCTTCTTCCCCTTCTTGCTAATTTAAGAGCTTGTGTTCATTGTTTCCTCATTCATTAACAAAATGTTGGGAATTACTGGGGTTTGTTCACGCTTAATTGGGGAATTGGTGCAAGCAATTGGAATTTCAAGATCAAGCTCAGCTCAGAATGTTGGTCCGATTTCTTCCTGCGAACAACAAAATGCACGACAAGTTGAACAGCATGACTTGATGCCGAGAGCATTAACAGCTGTGCTCGGAATGGGAAATGATGGCAAAATGAACAAGGAAAGAGCAAGAAAAGTGGTGGAAAAGCTTGGTTTAATATATGGCGAAGACGACGGGGCAACCTTTGATCTGCCTGGTGTTGATATATTGGAAGATGAAGTTCCTGTTGAAGAAGCTCTTGGAGAAATGGAAGAAGAATCCAAACGCAATGAGTTATTACGCGAAGCATTCAAGATTTTTGATGAAGATGGCAATGGATACATCGATGCAACTGAGTTGAAGAGAGTGCTGGAATGTCCCAAGGTTGGAACATAGTAGAGATTGAAACAATGTTGAAAGTCTCAGTAATTTGTATATTCTTAATTTGTTATTTCATTAATGACAAGTCATTATAATTAATGAACAATTTTTATTTTCCGAAATCATGCGTGCATGAGATGTTTAGCTTCATTGAAAAGCTTATTTGTTAAAACATTTACAGCAAGCAACACATAAAAGAAAATCCCTCAAATAACATGTACAAAAGACATGGAAATTCTATTACACGGAGTAGAGATGAGATATAGAGAAATGCAAGTGTTTTTCTAAGGCCAAATATCTGATACACAGCTAACAGAATCGCTTAGGACTCCGTTGTTATTGCTGATTTCTGCAGCATTATGATTAGTATTAGTATTACCGAGTACTCTGGGGGATCCAGCAGCAGCATATGAATTTGTATTATTATCTCCAAGAACTGTAATTGTTGGGGAGACGTTTGCGTTTGGAACCTGGCTCAGATTGTTGATTGGTTGTGGTGGATTTAAATGACTTTGAAGAAGTTGGTTCAGACCACAGGTCAAGGATCCTCGACGAACTACATCTTCAGCTAAGTTTACCTGATCCGATAATACCAAATAGTATACCATTAATTATAGAAACATCTTCACCTAAGGCTAAATTGGCAGGGTATAAAACAGTAACGAATTCGAATTTTTTAATTTTGAGAACACGCGCGCACATATTTCTCATTACATACCTTGGCTCTCAGAGCTTCCACATCTGATTTAAGTACTCTATTATTTGTATCAGCTTCTTTTAAATGTTGAGCAGCATTTGTAAATTGCTTGTACAGAGATGCATTTTCTCCTCTCAGTTGCTCAACCTTATAAGTTTCAGAGGATTGCCTTTAGTTAAGTAGTATGCACACACACACACACACACACATGTATGTAATCAATTAACCTGGAATTCAAGATCTGCCATATGTGCTTGCTTTCTTTTCCTGGATCGCCTGGCAGATTCCCGGTTTGAAACCATCCTGGAAATGCAAATTAATTACCCACCACTTAAATCAGGTTAATTCATGGGATTATTTAGTAGAATTTAATATGTATCTACGTACCTTCTGATGCGTTTTAAATCTGTAGGATCTGTGCTCTGTTCGCAAGGGCCAGCTTCAATTTCAATGTCTCCTTCGTCTGATTGATCACCTGAGCCTGAGGAGCCGCTTGTAGCTACTCTGCCTTCACTGTTTTTACCGTTTATTTTGTTACCCCAAGTTGGAGTTCTAACAGACCAATTTCCTTCATCCAAACGATCATAAAATCACAAACAAAACCAGTTAATTTAAGTATGAAAACTTACTAAATTCATTAACACTTAATAATTGTATTCATGTGATAATATGGATCGCTGCGTAGAGGTACCACAAATGGATGACTGGGAATCAATGGGGGTGGTGGTAGCAATAATCTTGGGTGGTCGCTGCTTACTGGAAATGAGATTGTGAGACCACGGAAGGCTTTCTGTCACTCCCCCGCTGTTTAAAAATCCGTTCACCGGATCCTGCTTTTTCATATACACCAAACCTAATGAATTTAGACTCACCAATTAATTTCAACATGTCAAAATTAAATCTAATGTCGCTTTCTCTTTAGCTATCGTGCTTTTACTTTCCAAAATTTCAAGAAACAGAACTTACAGGAATCAACATATAAAATAAATATATGCCTAAAAGGGTTTAAATATGAATTATTTCTTAATTTTTTTAATTGATTTTGGTGTGGTTAGAGAGTCATGGGCCCTATCAGAGCTTCACGAATCAATTAAAAACGACAAAACTTTTCCTTTTTGTCTTTAAACCTACTGTTGTCTTTACCAAAAGCATACATGGTACACATAGAACTAGTGCCGCGTGCATGTGTCATGGCGGGACAAGACATATATGGTGTATGTGTGTGTCTCTCGCTCTATATATATACAGGGCAATTGAAATCTTTAGTTCACTAATATTTACACAAAACCTAAATTCCATATATATATATATATATAAACTATTATTCATATCAAATCATATAGATTTTCCATCAAAATTATGATAATAGCAATAATGAAATGAATCATGTAAAATAAAATAGTAATGATAATAAGAATAATAAGAAGAAAAAATTTAAAGGGGTACCCGATTTTTGAAAGCGAAAGAGAGATCACCAGAACAAACGTCGTCAAAGAATTCCTCATAATTTTCCGGGAAAGTCTGCGGTTGTTGATGAACATGAGTATTAGTATTTGTTGTTGTGGGTTCGGACATAGTCTTTTTTATAAACTCTTCAAAAGCCAAGTCTGAGGGGCTTCGTTTCATCGTTTCTCCTCCCGATCCTGATGATATTGATGAGAAGATTGATGATATTGAGGTGATTTGAGATTCTGCAGCTGAACCTGCAGGTTGCTGCTCCATTATCAACTAATACAAAAAGAAAAAGAAGCAGTAAGAGAGAGAGAAAAGGGAGGAGAACGCAAGCGATTGAGTCGTGATATATAGAGCGAAAGAGTTAGCAACAGCAATCGCAAGAGATTTTAATAATTAAAAATAAATGTACGTATTAAAAAGCTAAAGCCACTTGCAAGTTAAAGTTTGACGCAATCATATTGCAAAAATGGCCTTGTTTTCTGGTCATATTTACCAGAATTACCAGCTTCTTAATTGCGAAGTAATATCTCAGTAAAGTGTCCGACTTTGTTAATTTAAAAGCAAACATGCACGGTAGGGCTGTGCGTATAAAATTCAATGTGCATGCCAATGTTCTTTAGTAATACTCACGTGTCAACTTTCTCTCCAATATTACATGTCATATGGAAATGGGTCGTTTGGTATTAAGATGTTGAAATGTGAAAGATTTTATGGAATATAATCTATCGACGTACCTGGGGGTGGATTCCTCAAGAAAAATGTGAATAATTTTGATTGCCCAAAGTCGAAGGAATGTGTGGCTACATAACTAGGAGGATCAACAGCGGTGGGCCAAATGAATATTGCCTACTTCTTCCGTTCGCTCAAGACGAAATGGCACAGCAAGTATTTCACAATAAAGATATAAATTAAAAAGAAAGGCTAGAAAGCATTGGCAATAGCATGCATTGCAATTATTGATCGACTGAATAGGAAGATAAAGTTGGATAAAGCAGTCAACAAAAAGCAGTTTAGACTAGTTATCCAGATTAAATCGGGCTATAATATAAGATAGTGGGATGCCCGGAAAATCTTCAAAACAGGAGTGGCTCAAAAATGCATGGATGGTCACAAAGGCAAGGCAAGCCTTACTGGATGGCTAGAAAATCATCAGAAATGGGAAAAAAGGCATAAAAATGCATGGATAGTCACACAGGCGATTGAACATACAGGGGTGGTCTGTTAGCAAATAAAGGGAGAAGTAGAGGATCATTATGGAAACAACTGGAATAATACAATGGAAAGTTGACAACGAAAGCCACCGACCTTAAAACAAAAGTTGTCTTCCTTCCCTTGCCTTGTCTGAGAGTGAGAGGTGCCTTTTTTGTACCGTATGTCATGTTAAAAAGAAAGTTCAAACTCCACTATCTTTGATGGTTTTTTTTTAAAGTGAAGAGAGCTTCACTTTTTATAAATTTGCTTTTATTATTTTTAATTTTATTTTATTAGATTGCTAATACTATTACCGGTACTAATACCAATATAAATACCAATACCTAACTTTTGACAGTGATTTATCAAAGCCTGCCTGCCCCAAGCTAAAGCTGAAACCACATTCCACAAAATTCTAGTGGCTGCCTTAAGAAACTCCACAACTCTGATTTTCATACAAGTCAGTGGGAAAAAGAAACAAACTAAAAAGGTCCAGCATTTCATTGAATTGCTTATCACCTTTTTGCTTTCCATAAATACATTAGGTTTTGTGGCGGCTGCTTCTTTCGTTGAATTGGTTAAACCTATCTATAGGCAGCCAACACAAGAAAACAAACTGCTTGGTCCAACTAAGAAAGCTCAGACTCCACTGCCTGCCCAATATGACTGCTTCGCGTGAAATAGAAAATGGATTGATAACTATTCATCTTAAAATTATAAGAACAGCATGCAGCATTACTATCCAGCAGCTTTTAATCAGGGAAGCATTCAAGCTTCCAACGGCTAATCAAAATTGCATGTTTATATATGGGTGTGTACAACAGTCATTTAATGATATAATCTAAAGTTCAGCGACAATGCATTATGAACCAGAATTCTGTTTGAAAATACAGGACGATAGCCAAATATAGTTTGGTTCCAAAATTAGACGTGAAATCAAGTTTCAAACCACAACCAAGTAGCAAAAACACAGAAAATCTTATGCCACTATTTTGGCAGATCTCACAGAGAGGTTGTCCACAACCTTGCCCATACTGGAAATGGTTTCTAAAGTTGCAGGATAAATGGCATCCTGCTTGGGATCTTCAAATATCATGAGACATCCGACACCCTGATCCAATGTACCAGCAAACTTCTTGTCCAAAATCATTTGTGACAACTTTTTCTCTACATGATCTATTGGCAACTCAATGAGCTCAACAAAATGTGCAATCTCAACCCTTGAATATGGCTCAATCAACCTGCAGAGGTTCTGTTCCAGAAGAGTGTCGTACAGGGATGAGAGGTGCCTATGGACAGCTGGGTCTTCCTCTAGCTGAGCCTTGAAATCATGCAATGCAATTTCAAATAACTTCAAGGATCGCTTTGAATCATAGCATCCAGTTCTAGTCCCAAATATTGTAAGCCTGCCTTAGAAGAAATTATCCCAGCAACATCATCAGCTTGGCTCACTATGATCTTACAAAGCAACATGTACTTTAGACTAAATACGGCCCAGGGGTCTTCAAGAGCATTGAAAACCTCAAACGCTTCAAAGAAATAGCTATAAGCAGTATCGTAATCCTTCTCTTCTGCATGTAAAATTCCACTTTGCAAATCTATGGTACCTTGTTGAGCTGGAGGTAGATATATAGCATTTGCCTTAGGAAGGTTTCTTAATGAAAAATGTAGCTTACTTTCTAACAAGTATATGTCCACAAGAAGTAGTTTGTCATCTAATCTCCACACCTCTTTGACCAAGCTAGTAAGAAGGTTCAAAGTTTCTGAATACTCCTTATTTTCCATCAAAAGGGCTGCAAGCCTTGCTTCAACACGCTGCCTAAGGAATGTACGCTTTTCAGCACGGGTCCATTGCACAATTTCTCTGCATAGCGCAATTTGGAGATCAGATGTCCCTGGTATCTTGGCTGTAGAATCAACAATTCCCCTGACAATTTTTGGAGTTTTAGCCTTTGGGATCAATGAAAAGAAGGGTTGCAACTGAGTAAGTAGATTGCATAGGTCCTGAGCTTGGTTCTGTTCCCTGAGTAAGTCAGATAGGTTTGTGATGGCCTGTTCTTTTACACGCATAGCTTCTAAAGAGGATTATGGATCATCAAGCATGCCATAAAGAATAGAGATGGACTGAGATGGGTTTTTGGCTTCAAAGCCTGAGCAATTGAGTTTGTAGTTGCTGGAAGATATGATGAAGACATGGTTGTAGCTGTGAAAGATTAAGTTCCTGCAAGACAAGAATTCTCATATCTTTTAATGAGAAGAAACAGACAAGCCAAAAAATTTTCTTAAGTGTAAATTGAAGGGCAGACAAACTTGCCCACTCTCCCTATATTTCTACAAGTTTTTCCACAAATATCATAACAAAGAAATTTTTTACCTTTTTTCTCAAGTGGTACCAAAATCACACTCAGACAATAATTAGTGAAACATATTATGCTTTATACTGGTCAAAATCAACACACTCAAAATTTTATGTCTTTAGCAACAAATATCAAACTTCATTGAAATGTTTATACCAGAAATTAGTCATTCAACACTTACATTCCATTAGTCTGAAATTGACCAAATGTAGTCATAACTATAACTCTAATATCCTGCTGTGGTTGTGAATTCAGGTATTTTTCCCATAACCAGAGAGGTAATGACAACTAGCTCTAGTCTAACACTTGTTTTTTAAAACTTGGGTTAATCCGTGGCAGGAATTTACATGCAGAAACTACAATGAACTATTAAAATTCAGAAACTTTCACCTATTGCTACATCAACATTAACTCAAGCCATGCTTTTCACCAAGGAAACGAAAAAAAAACAAACCAAAATCCAGGTCCATCAAATTCATCGACACCAACAACAAATTGTAGTTTCCAATAGCTTAATCTTCAACAGATTAAATGCACCTAATAAATCGAAAACTACAGTGCAATCTATGACGCCTATTTTCCTCAATAAGGAAATGAAAGAAGTAAATTCGAGTAGTATTTTGCATTTCAGAAGAGAGGAATAACACATACCTTGGCTTGAAGAAAAAGAAAACTCGAAAGACACAGACGAGAATTTGTCTCGTCTTCTTTGCTTTGTTAGCTTTCGTTCGTCCGTATTCTCGCGCCTTTATTAATGACTTTGATTTGTTTCCGGCCCACGATAGCTTTCCTCCACTTTTGATTGCCGAAGACCATTATTTGATTCGGCCAATATGAATTGGACGATTGGGCCCAAACCATCCAACGACTGGGCCCATATGATTACAAATTGATGAAACAGTATAAGCCGACAATTCTTGTCACAGGGTAAGCACTGCACGCTTAACTGGATTAATATTAGGGGATCATATGGCATTACAACGAAGCCGCATCGTTAATCTCACAAATTAAAGTTGTCGACCATGCTGAATATTAATAACGTAAACACATGAACATTCTCTAATTCGATTGACAATCATTGTGATAATAACTAACTTTATTACACGTATAGACATTTCATAACTCCTCAGTTCGACATGGACGGCACAAATTGCACAACAATGTCACGGATCCATCCAAAGGCGGTACTACTTTATGTTATGACTATGTGTGCGTGCATAGTTTACTACGTAGAAATTTTGATTATAATATTACGTGAAAATTACACAGATTCCCCAACAGTAAGCTTTCCCTTTCCATGCCCAAACGCGAAGTCAAGATTGTAAAGCACTGGGACCATCGTCAATGAACACAAAAATACCAAAACTGGCCCGAAAATCCAAAGCAGAAATGGCAACGCTGCATAAAACAGTCTGTTTCCAGCACTGTTTAAAAGACAACCCTTTTCCAAAAGCTGGGCTACATATTCAGGAGTGACTATGGAAGAAGGATCCGGCGGAGTGTTGATGAGGAAGTTCACTTGGTTTACAAACCTAATGGACAAAGTGTGGCTGAAAAATGCGAAGAGGAATAGTGTGAGGAGTGTCACATATTTTAATGCCACCATGAATTCGCCGTGTGCCCCGTAAACGGAGTCGTTGAGTGGCCTTTTGACACTGTATGTGCTGCTTATGACGGCTGCTAGACCGGTGCAGAGAAGAATTGAGGTGGTTCCCATTAGGGTTGATCCCATGATCATGTTTCTAAGTGATTGAACGGCCAGGATGTTTTTCTTGTCATTGTCCTGCATGCGTCGCCCACAAATTGAATTTGTTAAACAACTAAGAGAAAGTTTAGAATACATTAAAAATGAATACGTAATACAATCGTCTTCCTTTCCTAAATTTTCCGACTCTTGCGTGGAGTACACCCTAGCTAGCTGTGTAATAGTGGTGTATGTGCTGGTGACAACAATATTAAAAGATGTACAAACCGAAACGAGAGGCTATGCAACTTTTATCGGTCACATGCATGCATATATAGTATTAATTACTGTGGGTTAAGGCACAATGGCGTGGTTAGAAAAGGACTTAAATGGTTATGACAATCACAAACCACAGAAAAGTATATATGTATATGTATATCATTTATAATTGACTCAATATGTGCAATTTAGGGTTCCATAATTTGAAATAATAATTTGTTGTTGATGGTATTTACGCTAAAAATAAAAATTCAATTAAACTCTATTATCATGGAACAACACATGCTAGCTCTACTCATTTGATTTTCCAAGTGGAATTCGATTTAATTTCTGGCATCAGCTATAATGCCATTTGGATCCTCGAATTTTTTCTACTATATATTCTCCTTAATATGAGAGAGAAACAATTGTAGCCTGCATATATGCCGGATAGCTTTATATGCGTGGTAATGGTACCATTTTTTGGAATTAATTAACTAAGATGAAGGCGAGATATCGTTGACAAGTAGGAATAATAATAATAAAAAAGTTATAGCTAGTCTCCCGCAATTACTGAGTATTTTTGTTGCAGTGTTTCCACTAGTTATATTGCTAGCTACCTAGAATGTTTCATGCAGGACGAATTCACTGGTGAGATGATTGTGCTTGCTTAAGCTAAAGAACTGCCAATAACACACACACACACAAAAGATAATTAACCATAAAGATATGCGTGAATGGATGGATCTTAATAGTCACCTTCATCATAGCAGCAACCCAGAAACGTCTCCCTCTTGCATTTATGCCAACAATTGTTGTAAGGGGCTTAGTTCGGATTTTATGCCATAACCAGAAATGATAAGCCATGGTTATCAAAAACCCTAATGGAACCAGTATCACATCCAAGTAACATTTCCTCCATTCCATGGATTGTCTCTTTTTCTCTCAGATGATCGACCACTTGAAATCGTTTAGTTTGTGAATGGAATTTCCGTGGGCCTTTGCTGCTGGTTTATACAAGTAGAGCATTGTGCTATTTAACGTGTGTGGTCTTGTTTGACTGCGAAGTTGAATCAATGCATAAGTGACGAGGCCATTATATACAGTGAGTGTTGGGTGGGGTAGTTTTGACGAGGCCAATATATACAGTAGTGAGTGATATTATCGTGTTAATATAAATAATATAATAAATTTATGTTTAAATTAATAAAAAATTATTTTTTTATTAATAATAAATTAAAATAAAAATAAATTTTAATTTTTTTATTTATTATTAATAAACGAATTATTTTTTTATTAATTGAATAATTTTATTACAATATTTATATTAATATATTACATATTTTATTTTATTACATAAAAAAGAAAAGTAAGAAAGATACAGTTGTTTAATTTATTATCTTAAAACAACACCACAATTACGTGGGAAACATGTCCCACTTCCCACTTGCTCCTTTGCCTGGCGATCACTTTCAGTTGATTCTCTTGCTAGCAATCATCTCGCGCACGCACGTGTATTTGCCGTATCGTTTAAATTTTAACCTGACAGTAACAGAGAAAATTGGAAAGACAACAAATTAATAAAACTGCACGGTATGCATTATTTTCTGAAATTAAATTCCTTGCTTAATTAATTGACATTTGTCAGTTGAATTGTATTATTATTATATAAATTATTAATCGCACTAAGAGTGAATGGAAAATCTGGGCATGCGGATAAAGATAAAGCACCGGAAGGAGATAAACGACAGTGAAAGTTAGATAAGGCGCAAAGAAAGTGAAGAAATATGAAAAAGAGACCAAAAATTAAGCACAAGAATAAGAATGGGGACATGCTTTTTATAAGAAAATTTGTGTATGCGAATGTGTGTTTGCACGCACTAAATAATGCTTATGCGCACGTGTCACCAGCAAGAAGATGAGCCGTTTCAGACTTCATTATTTTAAAGAGTTGCGTTTTGCTCAACATGTGAAATATAGGTAGCTCAAGTTATTAGTAAGATTTGTGATTGACATAAGTGTATATATAGTAAATTTTAATGGTTTTAAAACATGGTGATCATGTAAAAAATCATTGATAGGTTGTAGATTTCACTTGGAATAGAAATGCTTTTGATAATGCAAAAGTTATTGGAATCATTGGAATGTACATATCAAGTCTTTGGAACCATTGTCTATGGTTCTTAAAGAGAGAATTAGTCATCCATCATATCAAATATTTTTAAAAAAATTTTATCAATCAAAATAATTTTCGTAATATAAATTGAATTTTTTTTTATAAAAAAAAATTCAAATTAAAAGATTTTAAAAGTATTACTTTCTATATTTTTGAAGAAAAATAATCCTAAAAATATTTATTTAAAAGTTATATTATATAGATCTATCTAATAACAATATTTTTGATATTAAGTTAAGTATGATAAGGTTGTTAAGAAGAAGAAAGATTTTAATTAAATAATGGCTTGAGATTAATTAACAAACTAAACATGTTTGATTATCATATTCAACAATATTCTCCACCAATTCGATAACCAAATTAACCCACGAATATACCAATACGATTGGCCTCACATTCAGTTTAACTCTCATATGGGAAAATGAAAACGGTGGAATCCGGTACAGATTCTTCATGCACATTTAATTAAATGTTATACAAATAATCGAGATACCCTCTGCATGATAAAGAGCTAACGCGAATTAGCAATCAAAATCTGTCCATTTCTTGTTGTCCTTTTTCTACTTTGTATCACTTTTGAGTAAAGATATTAAAGCAATAAAAGGTATGTAGGACAACTGAAATAACAAGAAGAATCAAAAGCAAGAAAGAAAAAAACAGTACTCCCATCCCATGACATGGCTCTTATTGGCAACTAGTGATATTGTTTTAAATTCATTAGTTCAAAAATGAAGATCCAATTATTGTACATTTAATTTATTAATCGTACATCTATAACCAATTAATTACTAAAGCTAATTAATTAATTAAAGTGGTAGGGTAGGTTAGAAGAGAATTTATAACATATATATATATATATATATCTGATGTTATTAATGAGATCCACATATGACCACATATATTTATATATGTCAAGTGGTCACCTAACAAGGAATACTATTATCATTAGTTTCAAATATTTCCGGTCTCACGATCACCTTCACCTGCAACTGCAAAGCAGGAATAATATTTAGCCGGGGCCGTGGCCATTACAATTTCCTTGTATGCACTAATCGTACAACACACTATACAATTAAAGTTTTAGTTCACAAAAATTATGTTGATATGTATTCAGGGAACCAATAAATTTTGGAAAATTTCATTGTCAAAAATAAGATGGGTAACGTAATTACTTGCTTTCAGATAATTATCCTCATATCCTACGAAGAATAGCACTTATCTATAACTATGCACAGCATAAATAATATATCACTAAATCTTTTGAAGATTCTGGGTGGTGGCCAATATACAGCTCCTAGGTGGTGGCCAATGTGTAGCAGCCTAATGCACAAGCAGAAATTGCTTCTTAATTAAATTAGGAAGTTTCCATTGCTCATTCATTCATTTTAACTTTAATGACAATAACACAAGCAAATCCTAATGAAACACTCTAGAAATTCGTTGAGTTCTTGATTAAGTTTGCATATCCCTTATCCGTATACCCGTTTATGCGGTTACTCTCTTTCTGGTAGCATACGTCTCAAGCCTAGGGATTTTCTAGGGAACAAATAAATGGAATAATGTGAGTTATTTAGTTTTTCTTTTAATTTCCTAAACGCGCACAGTGCACCTTGGGCCAAGTTGTGGATACCTAGCTACACAGGGGCTCTATCTACGGCCCATACTAATGCGACCTGGCAGTCGAGCCTTGTAAGCATCCTGCAAGAAAGACAAGGCTAGACTCGACTAACTATAAATTTGTATGAACCGTCCAAGAGTTTCGCCCCGGTAAAAGCAAAGACTAACTGGCAAACTAATCTTAGCTTAGGCAAAAATTTTGATACCAAAGAGAAGTTTTCAGATTTCAAGACATACGGTTCAGGTTCACTCTCGTTTTGCTGAGTTTCCGCATCACATGCAGCCAAAGGTTTATTTAAGGTCAAACTATAATTAATTTCTTATTAATTTTTATTTATTTATTTATTATGATTAAGAGACTTTCCCCACAGCCCATGAATTTAATTCAGTGGTGAGCTTGTGTTCACACCTCACAGGATTAATTTGGAAAACTATATCATATCGCATCATAAAAAAGAAAATAAATAGTTGTTTTTATTAATTAGCTGATCGTAGTCAAACATCAAACGTCGAAATCAATCACATTATGTATAATGTAAAGTAGAAAATAAGTTGGTTATAAGGAATATAATTGAAAGTTTACGTTTGAAAGAAGTGTGAGGCTAGCTAATCAGCGAAATTATAAAAATTGAATGTGTCTTTGCTGTCTCAAATTCTATCATTAAACCATAATGCAGATGGCGCATTCCATGATAGTACAACCGAATTGGGTGCCATTATGCAATTAAGTAGTTGACTCTTAATTTCATTTTTCTTTGGGAAAATGCAATCTGTAGCTTCCATTTCGGAAGATCGTGCATTTTCGTGGTACCATTCATTTTGATCCACGTACAAACATGCATAAAGTTCCATAAAAAATGAAAATGTTTGGTATTATACTGAAGAAAATCCCCATATTACATGTTTTGGTTATATGTTATTCACACATTAGATCTTTGAATTAATGATATGATACGATGAGACGAGACATCCATGTTCAAAAATTTTAATATGGCGGCCATAATGTGTTTGTGTTTATATATATATATATATATATATATATATATATATATATATATATTCCTTAATTTCTAATTAATTTTATTCCATGCTAAAGTAAGTTCACTCAACCAAAGGGGAAAGGAAGAAAAGGAAATAAGTGCGGATCACATTCTGTATTGTTATTTTAGTGACTTCGAAATCATTGCTATTATTCCATAAACAAAATCGGGAGTAAAACCTCCAATCTATTATGCATAATATAAGTCGAGAATGAAAATGATTCCAAATGCGGAAAGCCATTCCAGTCCACAACATGCAAGAGATTACTATCTCATGATCGCATGTTGCCACAAAATATTTCCATTCACATTATCAAATTTGCCCATCATTCATTACATACATAAACTTTGGTCTTGCCGGTTTCCTATCTACTTTTTACATCTAAAATGAAGCAAGAATTGTAAACAAAGGACGGAGCTTCCTAGGAATTGTAAGATCTGTCTTTTTCTACTTTCATATGTATATGTATATTGGCCTTTTCCTATGTAATTTTGACGCGTAAAATTGCTTGGTAGCACCAACCAAAGCAGTTGCATTAACTCTTAAAACCAACAGGGCACCGTTTAATTTTAAACTTGTAGGACTTTGCAGTTGAATGGATGGTTACAATGTTAGTTGTAATCATTTAAAATAGTTAGGCAATTAGTCTAACTGGCAAGATGCAACTGCAAGAATGTACAACTAGCATCAAGATTTCAAGATCAAGAATGAACAATGCTCAACAATCAAGTATAAATAGATATTTAATATATATAAGTGAGGAGGGAGCATAAAGAAAGGGATTGATTTTCTTGTGTTTTACAAAAGTGTTGTATTTTTGAATGTTTTTGCTGGAGATTACAGCAAAAAAACAAAATAATCAATTCAAAAGATTCTTGTGTATTTTTTGGTAATTAATTAATAAAAATTCTGCTTATTTTTGTTTGTTGACGTAAGTTTGGTAAGTAAACTATGTAATTTTTATTCTGTTTTATAAATTATCATAATTTCTTATTCATTTCGTATTTCTTTATTTTTGTATTTTATTTGTAAAAATTATTGTTTGTAGAACTCTTAATATAATCAATAATTCAAGTGTGTAGTGCATAATTTTTGTGTTTCTTTTGTTGAACAATATCAAGAAAATAATTTAATTTATAATTCTTCGAAAATCCAACTGCAGTCATGTGGGTGAGTCAGTGCCATGAAATTGTGTAAAATGGGCATATAGTTTTTCCCAAGTCAAATTTGTCGTTACCTATTCTATAATTGAACAATTAATTTTCACATGGTTTTCTCCTGAAATTCTAAGACGTAGCTTATTCGAATTCCCGATCATCAAAACACAGTTAAATATGATGAATAAAAACAATAAAATACCAAGAGTTTGAAGACTATCATTACTGCTAGTGGTAGTACGATTCAATTGTACGAGGTAACTTGACTATTGGGGCGAGGAGCGGTTTGTATTGGAAATCACAGAAGCAAGCAGCCTGCCAATCACTAATTCAAAATAAACATTATTTAAGTATGCAAATGTACAAACAGAAAACTTTCAAAATATTAAATGAAATTTCAGAGTCATTAGAATCTCAGTACATTTCATTATTGATTTGATTTTCCGTGCAAGCAACAACAGTCCCATCGAATGCAAATTGCATACAAAAATAATTACGGGAAGAGACTGAGATTTAATAAGTCGGTAACTGACAGTACATGAAACCCAGAGATAAATGGAGAAAACTTCTTTTATTTCATGGTTTTGAGTTGATAATCATATAGTAACAATATTTATTATCTATTTACTGCTGTGCCTTAAAGGTTCCTCCAGCTTTCTCTATTAGTAGGTAACACCTTCATGGTATTCGTATTTGCAAGTCATTCAGAGACAAACTGAGTTCACTTATATTCAGTTCAAGCTTCAGAATTCAGGAAAACTAAGCTATGGAGTCCAAGAAGTCTACCAAGATTAGAGAAATTGTTCGGCTTCAACAGGTCCTCAGGAAATGGAGAAAGCTTGCGAACTCATCAAAGACCACAACAGCAAAGGGAGCAAGAGCATCAAGTTCCTGAAAAGGACATTATCCTTATCGGACAACGCTGTCAGCGATGCACCAGCCAGCACTATCCCTAAAGGCTATTTAGCAGTTTGCGTCGGCGAGGAGCAAAAGAGATTCATCATTCCAACAGGGTATTTGAGTCACCAAGCATTTCACGTTTTACTCAGAGAAGCAGAAGAGGAATTTGGATTTCAACAGACAGGTGTACTGAGAATACCTTGTGAAGTACACGTTTTCGAGAACATTCTGAAGATGTCGGGGGAAAAGAAAGACATTTTCTTCACGCAGGAATGCAGATACAGCATGGATGATAGCAAGGGACATTGCTCATCTGAACGCCAGCGAACTCCGTCTCATCATCCTGAAAGTCCAATGTGCAGATAGTTTTCTCTTCTAGTCTTACGGAACACTTCTGTTTTTCTTTTTTCTGTGTTCTTTCTCCTTTTGTTGATGTGGCAATGTCGTGAAAGAGAGAGTGAGATTTGAATAAGTTGATGTAGAAGTGAAAGAAAGCATTTGAGAATTAATGAAAAGAAACAGAAAACCTCAATTACCTGAAACTCGTCAACCATTTTTGTTATGCACTTTTCCTTTTCTCAGACAGATCTAAATACCTTTAACTCCATTGACTCACCCACCTAGAGCCTCAAAACATCAAGTTTCGTTGATAACATATCTGTCACCTAAAATTATAATTAATAGAACATTGATACATAGCAGTGCCCATAAAGTTGCATAAAGCCATGACAATTGAAAGGGAAATGGGATGATTGATCAGGTCTAGGAGCCGAACACAGGTGAACTAAATGTAATAGGATCTTATTTTTGCCAGTAAGGTAATCGACTCAAACCGGCTCCTTGCATTTTAATGCCAACACTTTATGATCAATTCTAAGATACTTGAAAATGATTGAATATCATCAAAGTTATACGAAGTTCTGGCACCTAAGTCGTGGCATTGGTATTCCGGGAATCAAGACGTGCTTGCCGATTGGATTTAAATAAATTTAGAGAACTTCTTATACCAACTTAGCTAGCTAATTGCCATCCATAAACTAGAACCAAGCTGAACTACCATTCAAGCAAGTCTTTCAAAATTCCTTTTTTCTTTTGTTTTTGCAGAAAAAAGAAATCATGATTCTATTGCATTCTTTTATCAAAAAATAAAAATAAATAAATAAATAGCAGCAATAAAATTCTTCACACATCAGATCTGTATGGAACCAGTTCTACAACACCAAAAAGTATGAAGAAAAATATAAACAATTGGCCAACAATATAATTTTCTTTTTCGAAAAAAATAATGTCTTTAATAAGAGCATATATAAACGCAAGGATGAAGTATCTGCAACCCTAGTTGCTTGCATCTAGTAAGATCTCAGGTGCCCATGCCACACGACAAACACAGTGATATTAAATGGGTATAAGCACGAGATATGCACAATTCAATTGTTCCATTTCTTGAGTGTTTGAATTTTAACGATAGTACGTTTGTGGAATATGATCTCAGCACGAAAAAAGAAGGAATCGGGCAAAGTACTTTATGAAAAGAGCTCCAAATTTGGTGAAAAGGTCAAAAAGCACTTTGTGCAGGTCCCCTCCACTCTATCCCATTAAATTCTACAAGAGCTGGGAGAAACATGTATTTTTGAGCCAGCTTTTGGAAAGTCAAATCTCTTTTCGGAGTTGGAGACACACCACGTTTTCAGGAGATGATTAGCAATTTAATCATCACAGGCAAACACTTGCATGACTCCGTCAGAACTAAAAGGACAGTTAAGTTGATGTATTAGCGAATGTACAATGCGAAGAAAGCATAGAATCCCATGAGTTTGATCACGGAAACAAATGTTCAAAAGGCGTAATGATGCATCAGACTATCGTATTTTAGTCATTTGCAATTAGATCGAGTAAGACTGCAGATCAAATTAGGACTATTTTGAGACCTTATCAATCAGTGCACATGCATTCATTGATTTCTCACTCCAGGAACCACATGTTACCAGTGACGCCGTAACCTTCTTCAAACTACCAAACAGCATGAGATGATTATTCTTTTTTTTTGCTTGATTACGAAGAAAAGTCAAAAGGCCACAATTAGATCCAGTAAACAGAAACAGTGTCTGTCAAAGTACTCAATTTTCACATACTTCAGTGCATTCAAAATTCGTCAATGGTAGCAGTTTACCTAGATTTAGAAATAAATGGCCATTTTGGTTTCTTGGGTGGACTATATCAGAACCTTATAGTGCAACCGTCAGCATTTTGAAAGATGTGTCCTGGAGATCTAATGCTAGTAGGTCAGATATATCTCTATCCATCAAGAATTCAATATGTATTAGGCAGTGCATAGCTGGATGTAACATTTTAGTGGGATTGATTGCTAACTCCTGGGAGGAAAGACTAACAAACTTTATATGCCACCACTTCCGGGAAAAAATGGGAGGAACTTGTTCAATGGTTTGCTGACTCAGAAAGCACAAGAGATGATACGTGGAAACCATCCTCATTCTCCACATTACAACCTTTGAAAGGGAAAAAGAAGATAGTGGGTAATTTGAGTACAGACAAAATTTAATGTATATTCATCAGTTACTACAATCCAGATAAATAAACAATGTTAAGAATGGATGTGAATAACAAAATCCATCTTTCTAAATCCACAACGACAATGGCCAGACAAACTAAATATGCTGCTTGTCTCCAAGAGGAAATTTTCACTGAGCCTGCATTTGAGTTTGTGAAACCAATCAAATTAAAGTTCAAGAATGCATTAGCTGAACAAATCTCTGTCATCTTGTCCAATCATGCAAGCAATAAGTAGCTCAGAGGAATAATTCCTCACCATCATTGTAATTTGGGAAGGCAACACATTTGAAAACTTGGCACTTTGAACACAAAACACATCCAACCTGAAACAAAATAAGGATACTTCAATTCATGTGATTTGTTTTTATAAGCTTTCTACCAGCAAATACCATAAGAATCTAGAGATACATTAAGAGGCATAAACAGAAGGCCAGAACTATCCACCGTTAGAGATTTAAAGCTAGTAATGTTGCTCATATGGCCATATCAATATTATTTGAATAACATTCCAAAAGAAAGGATTTTTGCACTAGACAGCTCATTTCTTTTTCATTTATGATTCTTCTATCATTTTCAATTGTCTATCAACTGTTTTGCAGTTCCTTATTTTTAGCTGCACGTGTTAATCGTGCATCAATCTCCTCTGTCCATAATGCAAGTAATGTGTATCAATGAAATCTTATACAAGTGCAATTTAATTCATCAATTGCGCGGGCAATTGGTGTTATTCATGTAGTTCCAAAAGGGTAGTTAGAGGACAACTTACAGCTCTACAAGATGGACATCGACGACAGATAGTGTTGTTCGGAGCTTTCACATTGATTTTTTGTCCCTCCCAATAATCACAGACTAATCACCCTTTACTGTTGCAAGGTTCACACGTAATCCCTACGTCAACCACCTTCACAAAACACAGAATACAGAAAAAATTACAGTGCATACAAAGCAATAAAACGTGATTGAGCACAAATAAACAAAAACGAGTAGCAATACCCAAAAAAAGGGGAGTAATTGTAAAAATTTATCACCTCTTCTTGAAGCGGTGCTGCACTACTCGCAGGCTTCAACTTTGAAGAATGACTTGGCCTTGATCTTGATGCTGACGGTGGCCAAAAAGTTCAGCTTGGCCGGCGGAGCTCTTACCATCGCCATAACAGCTACAAAATATATTCCCTTGCTCGTTCAGCTTCCGTTATCCATAGATAAATCGAACCAAAAAAGATTTACAAAACCAAAAATACACCTCATTTCGCTACGATATTACTAAACTACCACTTGAATTTGACAAAAATGCCATAATGCCCAGTATGTAGTAATCAACGGTATTAATACAGCACATTAACGCCGACGGAGAGATGAATCTAGTAATTTCTCTTGTAGCTCTTGATACAGGGATTTCACCCGTACGTTGTCGTCCGACGCATGCCATGCCGCTACTCGGCGGGAACCGTGAACACTTCGATGGAACCAGATTACGGTGCTGATCAACTGCTACTCGGAGGACCGAATCCCTCCTCTTCAATCAATCGCGGCTAGGTACTCCGGCTCTCCCCTGATCTCCTCCGTGCTTGTCCTCTGGGGAACCCTTCCACCTCAACCGAAACACTCATCCAATTATCCCGCAATCTCTCTGTCTCCTTCGGCGCAGCATCAATCTTCCCGGTTCGCCAATCATCCAGCAGCCCCAACGCTCGATTGCTCCCCCGATCATCAACCACGACACACGCCGTCTTAATGTGACGATGACGTGGACGTGGATAAAAAATCGTTGGAATTCGCCATCAGAATCTGGCAATGGAATACCGACCGTTTGGTCGGAGCATTCTCTATATCACACGATATTGATTTGCCAAATAAGGAGTGGATTAACACAGTACATCCGGGGAAATATTCGATCGTGTTTACTAAATTCATGATTTTGAAAAGCAGTTATCTGTTGAAATACAGTTGCTCAGGCGGGCCAGCGGTGAGACAAATGCAAAAGATCGTTGATAAAATGCCTAACTGCGAAGACATTCTGATGAATTCCTTGGTTGTGGATGAGACGAACGCGGGGCCAGTAATGGTGGGAGCGGAGGGAGTAAGAGATTGGGGAGATGCAAGAAATGATGACCGAGATGGTCCGCGGGGAATGAAGAGCAGGATGAGTGCGGTGGAGGAAAATGGAGCATAGAAAGTGGACAAGAATGTGTATAAAGGAGTTTCATAAGATGTAGGGGAGAATGCTACGGGAAGGTCGTTAATTCGGTTGTTGAACAAGGGCTGTGTGAAAATGGAGGGAACAGTGGGTAAGATTTGTATCATGGAAATCCACTTCAATTTGGATCAGTTCATACAGCTTACTGCAACTCTGTCTTGATTATATGTGTCGCAAGCTGCTGAGATTGCTTTACAGAATCGTCACGTCTGAAAAGTTTCTAAAAACTAAGAAGATGCAATATTTTTTAAAAAATAAAATAATTTTTTTTCTTCCCGTATTTATAGAATTTTCGTTACGTCTTACTTCTTTTATTAAAAATAAAAAGAAATCAAATGAAAAGAAGATAATTTACGATAGTGGGTGTAGCGATAACCATGAGGAGTGCACTTAGTTCACTGTTCAAGTAATCTGGCCATCGTGCAAATGGAAATTTGAGCCCAAGTTAACGTAATTGGACATGCTGTGGGAAAAGTTTCTCTGTCTAAGCGCAGGGGAAGGACAGACTATATGTACATTTGTAGATTAAAGAGCGATGAAATGAGAAACGCAGCAGGAAACTCTATTGAAGAGAGAACTGAAAGGGATTGTTAATTTTCTTACCTGATTTTAAAATGAATAATTGGTGTCATTAGCTTTTGAGAATGCTAGTAATTGGTGATCATCTCCATAAAGCGCAAGAGTGTTAACGAATCTCTCTATTCTCCTTCAAAATCCAGAAGACTGGTACGTTTTTACTTTTAATTCATCCTAATTTCTTTGGAATATAGGAGTTAGCGTTTAACTAATTATCTTCAATAATTCTCTAAGAATTTAGGTCTTGTAGGTTCAACTTGGTTAATATTTTTAAAAAATCGCTATCTATTTTCACCAAGGATTGTGAATTACTAGAAGAACCTAGAAGCTTGGTTTCTGAGGCGCTTGAAGCGCAAAGCACTAGGTCTAGCAGTAATAACGGAGTGTCTTCAGCGGATTAAACTCCAACGTCGCCTGAGCTCACCGCCATTTTCAATTCTGATCTCATTCCTGGTCGGAGACGGAGAATTGTAGTGTAATTTTAACATACAACTATGAGACTCTCTCGATGATGGGGAAATGTTCTCTATGTTTGCTTTTGGTGTTATTTTGCCATGAGTTTAGGATTTTGGAACTACGATTATACCAACTGGATGATAGATGGCCAATGAAAAGCTGTTATCTCAATTTCTTCCTAAACTCATCATCTGAACTAATCTGTCCGTGTTACAAGCCAGGCATTTTGTGTATGACAATAGCTATTGCTTTTCATTATCAATACGAATCTAACCAGCTGCTATGCTATGTTCAGAACTGATTTACTTGTCAAATAAATCCCTGGCTGTTGTTCCGTAGTCTCAGTTTGATCAAGTGCCTGGTAAAATCACTGAAGCATCAAATAAATCCCTGGGTGTTGTTCCCGGGTTCCAACACAGTTCGATCAGGCATGTGTGTCACCCGGTTCCATCTCATCTTGATTAAGTATCTGTGTGACTGCGAATGGAAGCAGAAGAAGAAGCTGAAATGATAGGATTTTAGACAGTAGGAGTACTGAGAGTGCCTGGAATGCTTCTTAGTTTGGTGTGAACGGAAAGAATTCAAGGATTAGGATTCTGGCAGCGACAACAACACTTTCTATCAATACACTGTTACAAGTCATTTTTACCATTTACATAAGACATGCACTTGCATTATAGTTCTTTGCTGTAAATAGAAGAATAGGATTCTACTCACCCTGTTCAAACAAAATCTACCAAATATACTCAACGATTTATAATTTTCAACTTCACATAGCTAACGTGATTTCGTCATCCATAGTTCATGAGTAGGAATGAGCTAAGGCCTACTAGACCAGCTTCAAGGACGAATCTCAGCAAGTCTGAAGAGCAAAAGCAAATTAATACACGAGCAGTTTAACACCTTTGCCATGGTGATGCAAAAGAGGCTGCCTGAATTACTACTCGATACAGATACAGAAGAAAAGCCAACTTTTAGATGTATGCATGTATCATTCTACCAAACAAATCCGCCAAATACAGAAAATAAATAATAGCGAACTTTGGGTAAAAGGAGTTGATATGGGGAGCTGCATTCATCTCTGCGGCACAGTGTTTTCAGCCAAAGAGCCAAACTCCAGTTCCATATCATGGGTCGATTACATGAATAGCCAATCCAATCACATCAAATCAATACAAAAGAAAACGAAACAATAACTTGAAATCTTCAGTACGATCGGCGAGCACGACTGTGCCGATCGAGGTTTAGACGAAACCCTAACTCGATGGCGTAGATAACTAATGTATAGGTGGAGGACTAATCCTAAAACCCTTTCTATCAACTTAAATCACGAATTTGCCCTAAACTTCCTATTCCGTCAAGACGAATTTGCCCTCAACTTCTTTTTTTGTTTAGTCTAATGAAAATTGAAGAGTTTCATAAACACAATCGTCTAATACTATTTGCAATACTAATTTTTATTAGAGATTGTAGGAGTGAGTTAATTTTTATTCATGATCACGAAGGTTGTTAGTAGCGAAAAATTATCGATAGAGTCATCAATATATATAAACATTTAGGATTTTAACTTAGAGTTCAATTGTGTTCAAACTAGAAAGATAAGAGATTAAATATTGCTAAACTTTTAACTATATAATTTTTATTTATTTTTTATTTATATATTAAGAATGTTTAATTAATATATAATTTTTATCAACTTAAACATTAGAGAGAGTGCTAAGGGTATCATTATGACACCCTACTTTGATCAGTATTTGTGTTGCAATAAAGTAAGAATGAAAAATTTTATTGGAGGATTTTCGAATCAAAAAGATATCTCATTATATCAAAGAAATTTGCATGTTGTCATTGGGAAAAAAAAATCTTGATAAATACTATTATTTATTATATATATATAAATTAAACTCAAATTTATAATTTTTTTTATTATTTTAAAATAATTTAGTAATAAAATTAACTAACTGACAATTTATGTATTAAATTAAAATACTTATATTAGCTAATTATTTAAACTATTATAAGATAACAACTCATTACATGTCTACTAGTATCAACTTAACCGATATAATTATGATAATGATTGAGATAATTAGGTAAAATAATTAAAATAAAATTCATTAAATTATTTAATAATAATACTAAATATATAAATTATTTGCAATATAATTTCACACCATTATATTAATGCACAAAATTTATATAATTTATTTTGCTTATAGTGATATAACACTCTCACTAATATTTATTATTATTATTAATTTTAATCTTTTAATTTTAGATTTGTATTGTTAATTTTTAATAAGTTGATAAAAATTAAAGATATGAGATTTGTATCACACTAAAAATAACGGATAAGATAATATTATTATAAATTATTACAGATACGATTTGAGATTTATTTTAGTTAAGATATAAAATTATATACTTAAAAAGCTGGGATATGAGTTTTATAACCCATGCATAAATAATAATGATGTCACAATCTTGATCAACTAAAAGAGTAAAAATTAAAATAATTATACGACGGGATAACGGTTAAATTAAGAGGCGCAGTAGCGGCAATTTATCCTGGTGCGGCGTCTAGTCGGATTAAAGCAAGTAAGAATAATAATAATGGATAGGGACAACTAAGCACAGTTCACAAATCACAGATCACATGCAACAAACTAGGGAGAAAAGGCCGAATCAGAACTGGAACTACGACGGCTTTGATGTCCGAAATATGACACGTCATCGTGTTTATCCATTTGCGTCACCTTCGTAACAACTTATTGTATCTCTCCCGTCTTTTATGCAATTATATATATATATATATATATATATATATATATCTGAGAAGGAAGAACTTCCGCCGGTATTTTCTTTTCGCTAATTTTCTGCGAAAAATTGATTCGTCTAAGTGAGAATGAGGATCAAGGAGACTGAAGGAGTATCAGCGTCCAATAAACATCTGGTCTTCGCTTACTACGTCACCGGCCATGGCTTTGGCCACGCCACTCGTGTCGTTGAGGTTGGTTACATTTTCAATCGATCGTAATTTTGTGGTGTTTTTTATTTTATTTTATTTATTTTGTTAATGTGATTGTGGATCACCGATTGATTCGACGATAGGTCGTGAGAAATTTAATTCTGGCGGGGCACGATGTGCACGTGGTCACCGGCGCGCCCGATTTTGTCTTCACTTCTGAAGTTCAGTCGCCCCGTCTCTTCATCCGCAAGGTATTCTCAATTACTTCATAAACTTATAATGTTTGTAAACCAGATGCTCGACATCAAGGAATCTGGTTGCAGAGTAACTGAATCTTATGTGTTATATTAGTAAAATATTGTTTGCCTTTTCTGCACTTTAATGTGGCGAGCACCTTTTAATTCTTATAGTAATGATGTAACCTTGATGCGCTGTGATTTCTTGCCGCTCAAAAAATGTATCAACTTTATGAAATTCTTTTACATGCGTGGATCGTTAGGTACTTTTAGACTGTGGAGCAGTACAAGCAGATGCGTTGACTGTAGACCGCCTTGCCTCGTTGCAGAAGGTAATAAATATGTATTTATGAATTTGAAGGCAAATGCGATGACTTCATTGCTTATAATTTTAAACTTATTGTATATTTCCTGTTGGCTATTATTAGTATTCCGAGACAGCAGTGGTTCCTAGGGAATCTATTTTGAAAACTGAAGTAGAGTGGCTGAATTCCATCAAAGCAGACTTAGTGGTATTTAAGTCCTTCCTGAACCTTTGATCTCTTAATTAAATCTGAACCTGCTGTATGCGAAATAGGACTTTTAATGAAAACCACATTTGGCCATTTTCATTTGGTGACATAAATGTTTTTGGAGAATGGAAACAGGTTTCAGATGTTGTTCCAGTTGCATGTCGTGCTGCAGCTGATGCGGGAATTCCATCTGTTTGTGTCACCAACTTTAGGTAACAGGCATTTCTTTTTTCCCAATCTATCTGCCTCCTGTAAGAGAAGCACTTATTAAACTTTCCAAGGAAGTTTATTCATCTATTACCTTTTGAATAAATTACAGCTGGGACTTTATTTATGCGGAATACGTGATGGCTGCTGGGCAGAATCACCGTTCAATTATTTGGCAGGTAACTGTATCTCCTCTTTCTGGAACTGTTATCTTCTTGGAGTCAGTGCTCTCAATTAAGTGTCCCATTTCCTCTTTGATCAGACTGTATTAAATGTTGAGCTGGGGCTATAATTATGGATACAAGTATCCTACTTTGATTTAGTTACATTCAGTAGTGATGTGTTTTAGGCATATTGATGAAGTTGAGTAGCGGTCAATATCCTTTGAAAAGTTTCTGAAGAATTATATTTACACCAAAGACTATTTAAACCAAATAAATTTAACCTTCACTTATTGAAATACATTATATATGGACTTAGGACTGCTGGCATGTAACCTGTTGCTAATGATCCCTATCTCTACTTTTTTAATTATCCTGTAGAATTTTTAAATTCCTACAAAGATTGAGTTAATTATATTGATCCATATCCCTGTGCTTATGGGGTTCGGGTTTTTCCCATTGCTTTCTGTTGAGATAATTAATTCATAATCATGCTAAACTTATTTATGTTCTTGGAATTTAATACAGATAGCAGAGGATTATTCTCACTGTGAGTTCCTTATCCGCCTCCCAGGATACTGCCCAAGTATGTCAATTCTTACAAATACCTCATAAAATAGAATTATTTGTGCTAGTGATCATCTTAGTCATATATTATGATGATGGGAATTCTGTAATGATTGGTCTCAAATTGTCTTTACAGTGCCTGCTTTCCGTGATGTTATTGATGTACCTCTTGTTGTGAGGAGGGTACACAAATCCCGCAAGGAGGTTTGGTGCATGATACTCATCAATCTCCTCACATTATCTGAATGAAATCATAATCTATGTTTTAAACAATTCAGTTTATTTCTTACTCTAGGTAAGGAAGGAACTTGGAATTGGGGAGGATGTGAAGCTAGTTATCCTCAACTTTGGTGGACAGGTGAGGTTTGTGGTTAACAGAACCTATCATGGTTTTTTAAAATGATGTATCTTCTTTCTAGTGATTGATTGTTTATATTGAAAATATCATGGTTGTTAACAATGATGTATCTTTTTCTAGCGGTGAATTGCTTGCCTTCCTCTCTGAGGAAAGTGATCACTTCTTGGAGACAGAAAGACAGATCTGTTTTATTTGTTTGTAAATGATAGCTAAGAGATCCACACATGTTTGACTGTGCATACTTTTTGCTGTTGCTGTATTATTAATTTGAATGGGTGCTAGTGTATATTTTCATCTGTTGCTGTTAATACATATCTAAAAGTATATGTTGAAAGATGATGATAAGAACAATGTACAGGTCTTTGTCTATGTTGAAGAGAGTCAAGTGATGTATCACCTATGTAAAACATATGGGTGAAAGGTCTTGTCTGTGCACCATTTTGCATGACTCATAACTTATTTATCTGTTGCTCATTAGCTGCTTTAGATAACATGTTATACGCATCAGTAATTACTTTAGACAACAAGTTCTCATCACTGTTATTGATTTGGATACCATATTTGTTGTCAGCACATACAATTATCTAACAGCGGAAATAGCTGAGGCAAGATTGCAAATACAGTTGAAAACGTTTTCCATGTTATTTATATGTTTAATGTCACAATCTTCTTGGAATTTAATAATTCCATTCGGGATCTCAATTTCTACAATGTGGTTTGATAAGTTATCATCCATTTGGTAGTTTTGATACAATCCCACTTTCCCTCACCCGTTGACTGTTTATTTAAATTACTTTGATCAAATGCTAGTGGTTACCTCCTGACTCATTCTTTGATACGCAGCCTGCAGGGTGGAAGCTGAAGGAGGAGTTCTTACCCTCGGGTTGGAAGTGCCTGGTACATTTTGTAGAATGTTTTCTGCATCTTTATCCTGTGAAAATCTGATTAGCATGCTTAGTGAGCTTGAATACTGTTCTTCAATTCAGGTTTGTGGAGCTTCGGATGAGCTTCCACCCAACTTTATAAAGCTACCAAAAGATGCTTATACACCCGATCTCATTGCAGCTTGTGACTGTATGCTTGGTAAGTATAAAAATTTCATTGGACGATGAAATGGATCAAATCTATGTTGATTGCATCTCTATATTTCAGGAAAAATTGGATATGGGACTGTCAGTGAAGCCCTGGCATACAAGTTGCCATTTGTCTTTGTACGCAGAGATTATTTCAATGAAGAACCCTTTTTGAGAAACATGCTTGAGGTATGTCTAATTGCTTCCTTTTTCAGGTCCTCTTTTCCTTTCACAATCATCTGCATCTACCTAGTAGCATTAGAGGAATTGAGTACACTGTTTTTGTGCAAGTTATGGTTTTTGGGTTCTTTTTGTCTGCAGAGCCAAGTTGGGCAATACTTTTTGTGTTGTTACTTATTCCCTTAGGGTTCTCTTGGGCAATTTTTCATTTTTCTTTGTGGTCATCTCATCCCCACTTCTTAAATCACGGTTGATTTTGATAGAAAATATCTTGTTTCTTAGCCAAAAGAAAATCTGTGTTTGACTTGAGATCTGTTTTTCATGATATGTAATGCAGTTTTATCTAGGTGGTGTTGAGATGATCAGGAGGGATTTACTAACTGGCCATTGGAAACCTTATCTTGAACGTGCAATTAGTTTGAAACCATGCTACGAGGGAGGTAGCAATGGTGGACAGGTAAATTCTTCCTTCCTCAATTTCTATGATTTGTTTACCATCTTTTATATTCATAATCATTGATAATAAGGACTTTTTTAGATAAAATTAGTTCTCATATAATCTAATTTTAAGTGGTCTCTGTTTAGAGACATTGTATTGGCTAAAAAATTCCAAAGTGAACATAATCAAGAGTTGGTTTTGAGATATAGCAAACAAAGCTTCTGTCATAAGTGAGCTACTCTTGATTTCTGTCACTTAAAGATTTCATATTTGACTACAAGAGTGCACAGAATGATGGAATGGACGTTTACTTGAAAATTATCAATAAAGTATCACATGAAATAAAATCTAATACTTTCTGGTTTAGATATTTTTACTTAAAATTTTATGTTCTTAATGTTTAATATGTAATCCATAAACTGACTGTGCACCAGATTCTGAATTTCTAATGGTGTATATCGGAAAGTTACAGTAATGCAAGTGCTTTGCATGTTAACTTGTATGTTCTGCCAAGATTTGTATGTTATGATGAAAATATGAAATATTGAGCGTAGACAGACCTATTATGACATGATATCTAAATATAGGTTCAGAATATCAAGAGGCTAGAAAAATCTTGTTATGATTTATTGTGCTGCTTATATTTGAAATTATGATTAACCTGGAACATCATTATCACATTAACTTTTGAAATAGACCAGAAGATAGAGAAGAACAAGTCAGTAAAGTCCTAAAAAGAGAGTATCCATGAATCTGTATCCCTGTACAATTCCACATTCAGACAATTGAGAATTCTTCCTATCAAAGTTCTCAAGGCTGAATATTTGGAAGAAATTAGATAAACAGTACTCTTCAATTTGTTTATTGCTAGCATATCAGGTTTAAATCATGTTAAATCATAATTTATTTGGATATTTTTTGATTGCTTACTGATATGATGAGCTGCAATTTTAAATTATAGGTGGCAGCTCACATCTTGCAGGAGACAGCTATTGGAAAAAACTATGCATCGGATAAGGTATTTAAATTTGGTGCCCTGTTTAAAGCGTATGTCACTTATTATGGTTCGTCTATGTGTAGGAATTTGATTTCTGATTCTGTTTGGTATTGAATTACATTATTTCATATATCCAATATAACCAAATCCAAGCTAATTAGACTTGAGGTGTTACAATTAAATTGTCCCTGAAATTCTGTAAAACTTTTATGTAAAATTGACATCAGGAGAACCAAAGAGAATTAGAATTGGGAATTTGAATCAAATTAGGAAGTTAAATAAAATTCTTCTAGAAATAAGATAGATGCAAACAATCAGAAAGGGTGATGAAACTTCATGATAACATAAATCGCCAATCTCACACGAAGAAGTTTGCTAAATTTGTATTTGCATTTTGAATGGAATTGTGTTCTCATAGAAATTGTTTCTATTTCTGATAAAAAGCGTTTCCTCACTGCAGAACACCATTTCAGTAAACTGCTATAACTTGGGTATATTATATGCTTGTGCTGATTGATGCATTGATTTTAGACTTGTTCTGATGTAATTTTGTATTGATGACTCTTAGCGATATTAATTTGGTTTGTCATCTTTGAATTGGATCAAGTTTGGCAGCAGATTGCAAATTTGGTAATCCTCTCCTAGTGAATGGGGAGTCCACTTTCAAACTGTCAACCCTGTTTCCCCTCCCCTAGAATATGCAATAGGAATCACATAGGTTAGACAAGATCGATGCAATTTAAATCTGTGGTCATAAAAGGGTAATCATACCCATGATCAGCCTTAATCATTTAGTTTCTAAAAAGCTTTGTAAGATACTAATTAGAATAAAGTAACAATATGCAGCTATAAGTTATGTTAACAAGTTTTTTTGAAATGTAATTGGTTATTAAAACAAATCTTATCTTTCTGTATATAAAGTTTAGTGGGGCTAGAAGATTACGTGATGCCATTGTTCTTGGGTACGAACTGCAAAGGGTCCCTGGAAGAGATATTTCCATCCCTGAATGGTATCAAACTGCTGAAGATGAACTTAGTCTCTCTGCTAGATCTCCACCTTGTATACCAAATGAGAGCGACTCTGCAGTCAATTTGTAAGTTATATTTGTCACTGTAGCAACTATTTATAGTGCAGAATTAGCTGCAAACTTCTATTTGACGTCTTTAATTTTCTTTTCCTAGGAACACTGAAGACTTTGAGATTCTTCATGGAGAGCTTCAAGGTCTACCAGATACCATGGCTTTCCTAAAGAGCTTGGCGGAACTCGATTCTATTAATGATTCTGAAAGGACTCCTGAGAAGCGCTACCTACGGGAACGTAAGGCTGCTGCTGGACTTTTCAACTGGGAGGTTGTGCTTGGTTTAACTAGATCTTTTTCTCCTCCTCTCTTCACTACTTCCTATATCAGTTATTATTCTTGTGTCATGTAACTGATAGGCTTCTATACATATCTTAGATGCTTAAATAAACTGCAGCTTTTCTTCGACATTAGTTCAAATTCCTTTTCATGTTGTTCTCTTTTGGAATGTTATATATTTTGAAATACTAATATGTTGTACAGGAAGAAATCATTGTGACTAGAGCACCAGGAAGGTTGGACGTAATGGGAGGAATTGCTGATTATTCAGGAAGCCTTGTTTTGCAGGTTCTAATTTTCTGCCACTGGTGCTTATAGCTTTTTTTTTCATTTACAGTCTATACATTGTTTTTCTTTTTGTCCAAATTGTTGATTTTACTTCGCCATTACCATTTTGTATTTAAGCATTTTCTTCTTTCAGATGCCTATAAGAGAAGCTTGCCATGTAGCCATACAAAAGATTCATCCAAGTAAACATAGACTCTGGAAACATGCCCGGGCTCGACACAATGATAAAGGACAAGGGTCTAGACCAGTTCTACAAATTGTATGTCGTAGTATTTGACTACTTATTTACATATATATATAAAGTTGTCCATGGGATGATGTTGTTACAACTTGCCAGTTTGACTTAATGAACTTTTGCTATATAATAAAACAAAATGAAGTTTTTATATAATCACGTGTTTGTAACGGTATAATTGTTGTAATCAAATTTTTGGTTTCATCAGGTATCATATGGATCAGAGCTGAGCAATCGCAGTCCAACATTTGATATGGATTTATCTGATTTTATGGATGGAGATAAACCTTTGTCATATGAGAAGGCAAAGAAGTACTTTGATAAAGATCCATCACAAAAGTGGGTACCTTTGGTTTGTTTGATTAATCTTTATTATTTATTCTACATGCTAATTATGCAATTCCTGTTTTAGGTGGGCAGCATATGTTGCTGGGACAATTCTGGTTTTAATGACTGAACTAGGTGTACGCTTTGAGGATAGTATAGGCATGCTGGTAAAACTTACTTTCTCCTTTCTTTTGCATAGACTTGTGCTGTTATGGATTGATTGTCTGTCTGTGTATTTCCAAACTAAGCACTCCAAGTGTCCCAATATTGATTGCACAAGTGACAATCACATTGTTTCTCTGCAGTTCCAGTTTTATTGTCTTTTTCCTCAAAACAAGACACTGCTTGTGTCCATTATTTGATATTTGAGTTACAACGTTGCAGGTTTGTTCTGCAGTACCAGAAGGCAAAGGTGTATCTTCTTCTGCCTCAGTGGAAGTTGCTAGTATGTCTGCCATAGCTGCTGCTCATGGTAATTTTGTTATCAGAAATTGTCTATACAAAGGAAAAGTTTTCAAGTTTAATTCAATTTTCTCTATTTCTCATTTATATACATTAGAAATGCTCATTTCTTTAACTGAATGCATTTATGTCTCTATAGATTGTGTACATATTTCAGATAATTAGTGTGTGAAAATAGTGTTAATGTGCACATTGTCACAAGAGAGACATAACATAAGTCAAAATGCCTAACATTCTTTGAATGTGAGAAGGCTTGTATAGAAAAATTTCTGCTTTGTTCATTAATATTTAAGTTAAGGAACATGATTCCAGTCATATTTTGGTAGGTTGGAGAAAATTTTTGGCATCTTTGATCTCACAATAGGACTCAAACACACTGATGATTGTCAACTTTTTATTGAACTCAAATGCCATTTGTATAAACTGGAATTTAGCTGGAATATGAAGAATACCTCTGCTTCCCCATTATTCTTCTTGAAATTAATTATAGTTATGTGATTAAGTTAATGCTCTTGATGTGCCTTATGGTATGTTAATGCTCTATTATGTTTAATTACAGAATACTAGAAATATTTACTGCAATTAATGATGTTATGTTGATCCATCTGTTGATTGAAAATATTATCTGTAATTTTTCAGGATTAAGCATTGATCCCAGAGATCTTGCTTTGCTGTGCCAAAAGGTTTGATGTTAAGCACATCCCTCGTATGGATATTATTTTCTAGTATGCATTCCTTATTTAATATTTTTCACTTACAAATACCCACCCTCTCCCTGCCCATGCAAAAACACAGCCCAATCACCATTCAAGGTTGTTGTGAGGAGAATTTGATCCCTCAACTCCTTGCTTCTCCAAAACAGACCTAGCCTAAATATCTAACCAACTAGTATATCCCATCGGGGAAAAGTAGGAATGTACCTTGTGTGGTTTACATTCTTTGCTTATTATCTTAAGCTGTTTATTAGGTGGAGAATCACATTGTTGGAGCTCCATGTGGTGTGATGGACCAGATGGCTTCTTCATGTGGGGAAGCCAACAAACTTCTTGCAATGGTATGCCAGGTAAGCATCATCAATGCTTGGGACAAGAACTCTGCTGAAGTCTTTTAGAAGATTTAAGAATATAGTCAAAACTTTTGCTTCTTTATTATGTAGCCAGCAGAGGTACTTGGGCTTGTGGAAATTCCTAACCATATCCGTTTTTGGGGAATTGATTCCGGAATAAGACACAGGTATCATTTCTTGTAGATTTATTTCCATTTCCCTTGTGAGTTAGTTACTTGGCATTCTTCCTAGACAAATTTCTGTGTTCTGAATTACTTGGTATTCTTTCTGGCAGTGTTGGAGGTGCAGACTATGGATCTGTCAGAGCAGGTGCATTTATGGGTCGAAAGATGATAAAGTCTTTCGCTTCTGTCGTGTTGTCTCAATCATTGCCAAATTGTAATGGAACAAACTCCTATGAATCGGAGGTTGATGGTGTTGAACTACTTGAAGCTGAATCATCATTAGAATACTTGTGCAACTTATCGCCTCACAGGTACAGAGCTTTATGATCCTTTCCTTCCAGAGTTGTTGGATATGATGACTGATTATATTCTTGATGGTAAATATGTTAATTCTAATACATATTTAAGACTTTGTGTTTAATACACATGATATTTTTCTTATTACAGATTTGAAGCTTTTTATGCCAAGAATATTCCCGATACCATGCTTGGTGAGGTATTCTCTACAAGATATGGTGATCATAATGATCCAGTCACAGTAATTGATCCAAAGCGTACATATGGAGTTAGAGCATCTGTTAGTCATCCTATATTTGAGAATTTCCGGGTCAAGGTTGGTCATATGATTTGAAAGCATTGATTGTTTGAAAATTGAATTTCTACTATGAGTATCAAAATCAATGTATTCCTTTCGCATCAGTGTCTTGTGGAATGTTCAGTAGACCTTCAATTTCTATATAGAGTTCTGTTTGTTAGCTTCTTTTATCATGCTTGTGCATTTTAAATTTAAATGCAAGTAGTCTGCATTTCCAATTTGAGGGCAAGTAGATTGAAATGGTGGGCTTTGTTGAAAAATTTTTACCTGAGTTTTTATCATTTTATGCATAGGCCTTCAAAGCTTTGTTAACAGCTGCTTCTTCAGATGATCAACTTACATCTCTTGGAGAACTACTGTATCAGGTAAACATTGGAAGGTTTAATAGGTCAATTTCTTTTCCGTTTTCTGCACAAATTCTGTGTAGTGTCTTCAAACTAGAATGTTCAAGGAAATTGGGTGTTCAGATTGAAAACAGTATGAATAATTCAATTGCATTCATCATAAATGATGGAAAACTATTTCTTCTGCTCTAAAAAGTCCTTGTGTAAACTTAAACTAGCATTGCAGTTGCATTGAATAATTAAAATTCACAAAACACTATCAAACAAAGACCTAGTGATGGCATATATTAGACTTTGAAAGGTCTTTCTAACTTCATATCTCAAACATAAGCTATTTTTTTATGAAATGGTGATGCTTCTTTGTCATAATAGTCTTCTTTTTGTATCGAATTTCTTAGTGCCACCACAGTTATAGTGCTTGTGGACTTGGCTCTGACGGTACAGACAGACTTGTGCAATTGGTAGAGGAAATACAATGCAGTAAAATATCTAAACCTGAAGACAGGACGTTATATGGAGCCAAAATCACAGGTGGCGGCTCTGGTGGAACAATTTGCGTAATTGGTAGAAACTGTCTAAGAAGCAGCCAACAAATTCTCGAGGTAGTTTGGCTTTATTTTTCTTCCTGGCACATGTGCCAGTATTATAATCGGTTTTCAAATCATACTAAAAATCTCTGCTATGTCAATTCACCATCTTTATTATGAGTTCTTGTGGGCATATGTTTTGCGATACTGAATAGTTAAAAAAATAAACTAGAATGACTTGTTTAAAGCAAATGGATTTTCTTTTGGGATGTGAATATTTCTCAGATTCAGCAAAGATACAAAGATGCAACGGGGTATCTGCCACTTATTATTGAGGGTTCATCGCCAGGTGCTGGAAAGTTTGGACATCTGAGAATTCGTCGCCACCCCTCCCTCCGAACGAATAATGGTTTAGGTAGTTGAGGTGATTAAAGAAATACATTTGATAAGGAGAATTATCCCCTCAAATTAGAGGGGTCTTATATTATTTATTGACAGGATTAGAAGTTATCTATTAGTAAAAATGATCTCCATTTTATTCTTGCGTTATTATTGGTGTGAACAAGGAAAGTTGTTATTTGCTTAAATCTTTTGGATTATAATCAAATTATGGCACGTTTAACTTAAAAATCTTTTGGATAATAATCAAATTATGGCACGCATGCTAGCTATGATACCCTGATTCTAAGTTTCTAAGCAAAGGCTTTGTTAATGATTAACTTTTAGATGGTATCATAATGATCCATTGTCTCGTTAAGACAGACACAGTAAAATTTAGAGCAAGAGCAATCATTAATTTAAACTGAATTAATTTTTTTTTGGTTGCAAACCACCTAAGAATTACTCATTAATCTCTCTTTGCGACTCGGGCATTAATCTCTCTTTGCGACTCGGGCATTGCTCTAAATGGGGCACGAAAATTTTATTCGAATTTGGAAATTTTGATTTGATGGTAAATGACAGATATCTCTCGGAGGTTTGAAAAAACCGTAACTGAAGGAATGGAAAGTAATGCCCGTAATCACATATACATGGCATTGAACATGTCCGTGTACGTAAATACTCCCATAATTCGACATTCCTTCTCCACCCAATTTTCTTTAAAATGGTGAAGGATCGAGTTCTCTTATACTAACAATTAATTGCACTTCAATCTCTTCTACGTTTGATTCTCGACCTTTATTCCCTGCCCACTATTACTTCAATGTTACTACATTCGCATCCATGAAAGAAACTTCCCCCTGAATTTTAACCCCAAAGTATTTTGGTTTAATTAAAAGGGAAAGGAGTTTTATTTTTTTTAAAAAAAAGAAGGAAATACAATCGAGATCAGAAGGAACATAGATAGAATTCCACGATTATGAGTTTCTTCCGATCAATACATACGCAGAAGAACACACACTCAGGGATTATTAGCATTCTGCCCATAGAAGGATTCGTATGTGGCTACTCGTGGCTTTGATTCAGGCTGCTCCAGTTCTTCAACAAAACCCAAGGTCATCTTCACAAAATCGTTCATGTGCACTCGTCTCCACTCCTTGATAGTACATGCAAAGGGAAATTAGTACAAGTCGACCATAAGAAAATGTTTTAAGGAGATAAGAGAGGGATTGGGGGAAAGCACAATAATAATATGCTCATGCATGATTATCAATTTACTGCGCAACGAGGCACTATTAGTAACACCTTTTTTGACCACCTGCACTAGCACAATCACCGTCCACCACGACCTAAGAAACTTTAGGTAAAATCCTCTTAACATCCATTGAATACAAAAGCAGTACATAGATCTTTGATAACCAGAAATATAAAGAACCTAAAGACTAGGAAAATGAGAATCTCAATTTTTCTTCGCTATCACTAAAGCTGGTTTCCGCTTAGAGACAAGCATGGATATCTAGATAGGAAGAATCAAAGAGCAGTGTCATTATAATTCCAACAAATGGGATAGGAAGAATCGACAAAGCATTCATTTCCAGTATCCAAAGAATTAATATATCCACGGGAGGAAATAGCTCAATTTGTAAATAATAGAAGATCGAGTTAGAATGCGTGATCTGCTCATAATACAGATTTAAGGAATTTTAGTAGTATCTCCCATATCAAGCATCTATGTCATATTAGCGGAGGTAGGTAGGGACCCAGAAAATATAGAGCTTTATGAAGAGTATTTTGACAAATCAAATGAGTATTGTACCTCTGAATACAACTAGAATTGGAAGAACTTAACAACCTCTTCTCCCTATTCCAATTTCCCTGAACCCAAACCCCGTTGATTTCATTCTATGACACAGGCAGCATTTTACAATTGCAGATACCAAAAATACAAAATAACAGCACTATCCTGCATAAAGTAAGTGTACCTCAAAATCCCAATCCCCACACAAGTTGGGATCATTTTTATTGCACCAGACATAAGCCTTGGCTTGTAACTTTTCGTCACTGCCCTGCATGAAATAATTTTTATAATCATACTCCATGATTCTCGAAAAAGTGCAGAATTGAAAAAAAAATTACATTATAATGCGTGGCTTTCTTTGAAGCTATATCACATCAATCTTATCACTTACCATCAGAGAAACATCAACAAGAGTCCTTTCATACTCATCATCCTCAAATATGTCTAAAATCTCCAACTCAGGATCTGTGATTCCAGACAGGACCTGCGGGAGTTGACAAAAGATGATCATTGTTAACACTTGGATTTTAAATATCACAACAGACAGAATTTCATCACGACAACAACAAGAGATGCCCAGAAGCAGCAGCACATTTAAATTCCTCTGTTAACTTATATTATCTAATAAGAGGATGGATAATCAATCCGTAACAAATATGTAAAGAAATCAGTGATTTAGAGTGTGCGCTTTTTGTCTGAACAATTAGTGAAGGAAGAAAATGGAGAAAAAGAGAGCTTGCCCTGCCAATAACTTTTTTATCCTCAACGGGAAGAATAGCAGGATAGACACGGCCTTTGATGCTAAACCTGTGACTGCACCTCTTACAAATTAATAATAACAGCTTAAATAAAATCAAAGTCTGTGAGATAGAAACAAACAACAATTTAGTTTAATACAACACAAAAACAGAAGAGAAGAGAAGAGAACGGACTGGCCGGCGAGGGTGGCAGAAGAAGATTGAGGGATACGCTTTAAAAGGACACGAACGACGTCGTCTGCCAAGAGGCTGCCGTATACGAAGACGTTGTGAAGATTAGCATTAACTGCCGATGCCGACCCCATCTCTTTTTCGGTATCCCAAAGAGAAAGGAAGATGTGAGGTGGACAAGGAGGCAGGCAGGTTTATAGCAGCCGGAAGTGCGCACGACTTCGACCCGACCAACTGTCAACTGCCACGCACGCGCACGCTACATTATGATAAAATATTTTATAAAGGATTTTTTTTATCGGTTTGAAATTATTAAGCATTAATTATTACATAATTACCATGCACTGAATTTTACACGTGGCTTGGCAGTCCCACGTGTGGTTGTAGAGATTTGTGCTTTGTAGGCGGAAGGAGACTTGTTCTGTTTGAGAAACAAAACAAAACCCAGGAGGACAGATCCTATTAGCTTACTCAAAAATCAGTTTGCATTTTCGCCCATACCCATAGGCTGTTCCCTCCAATAATAATAATAAAAGTATGTTTGAAACTTTTGTTACTACCTTTTTTTTTCCCTCTAACTGTTAACCTTTAAGATAATAATACCCTGTTGTAAACATGATCTTATCAATCTTCTGATGGTTTACTGGTTAATCACTAGCTAGCTCAGCTTAGCCAATACAAAAACATGCAACGGAAACCACCCACAACTAAGGTTTGAACATAGCAACAAATAAATACATCCTCCAAAGACAATCTTCTAGTTTTCAAGAAAAACATAACAACATCCAGCTGCCGCTGCTGACATATCAGTAATTTTCCAAGATAAAATGAAGATAAATATTCTGTTCAAGAAACAGTGAATAAATGACCATATCCCCTTCATCATATGTTCATAGGGCTAGCAACATTCAGAATGTCCAATAGAGAATTTTGCGGCTCCAACTCCTCATGCCACAATGGAAGTTTGTCTCCTGGGTAGCACTTTCTGGTCACTCCTTCAGAATTGATCTGCACAAGAACAAACAGACCAAAAGGTTTCAGCCACCCCAGAATTTCAGTTGCGGATGCAAGAAATTGCAGAGTCAGTGTCGAAGAAATCTTACAGTGACTGTGCGAACAACCCCACCACTAGCACCATCTCGTGCAATGGCTAGGGAAACTGCCTCAACCACTAATTGCTGCAAGAAACACCTAAAAGATTAGATTACCATCAGATCTCTAATGTAAACTTTTAACTAGCCAGGCAACCTAAGTAAGGTTATAAGGAACATCACACATTCAGGTTGTGTTCTAGTTCGTATGTAAATATGCTCTTTTAAAATCAAGGTATACAAATTAGTAAAATGAATAACCAATGGGACCTTTTAGTAGTTACAGCTGCAGAATTCAATACTCGGAAAAATAATATTAATAAGATTAGATTGTACATACTCAAGCTCATCTGCTATTGTAACATTAAGTTGTTAACAGACGTAACTTGGTTATCGGTTGAGTCACACTAAAAGTCCAGGATAAAACACAAACAATATTTTTGCAAACATCAAGACTCAGCATGCATACCTCAGCTTCTTCCTTGGTCATTCCCTCTCTCCATGCTTGATCAAAAAATCCATACAAGTAACTTGAGCCAGATCCTAAGAGATGCACAATATGTTATATTAGAGGCACTATATTTCAAAGAGCACTGTAAAAAGCTCAGCAAATTAAACAATCTCTGCTGTAAAACATGAAAGAGATGTCATAACAATGCTCTACTGGTCAAATGAATTACAAAAAGAAATAGACATGCAGACCACTCAAAAGAACCGGTAGATTAAAACACACATGCCCTCAAGTAAATCAACCATAAATTGCAAGACAATCATGATTTAAGATCAAAAACTAGGAAGTTCAGTTCATTTCACACAAAAATTAGAGATAGTTATTAAGAAACGGTTAAAATATGAAGGTCCAAGAAAATTATATGACTGCATCAACTGTATTGAAAATGATACCACAAAGCTGCAAGGTGTCATCAACCTTGACAGAATCAGTTGCACGCAATACAGCCCTACTATAACGGTCATGCTATGCAGGCTATCAAGGAGTAAAATTGGTATAACTCCCCAAATCCTGAAATCCTAGAAGTACAAGAAACCCATCTTGATGATAAATATAACCACAGCAATGAAAAAATAGGCATAATTCATGATGCTTTTTATAATTTTAGGCCAATTCAGTAAAAATATCAGTAAACATGAAGTGCCATCCACAGAGATTTACAGAGATCATACATACACCCAAAAAGTTGTATACTCCTGCCTAATTTTGAAGTTTCCATCCAACTCTTCATGTCATTATCAAAACAAGAAATGGATGTCAAAGTCTACATGTCATGGTAATACCAAAAACTGCTTTATTTAGATAACCAGAGAACAATGTACCTCCAATTGCAAAAGACTGCTCAATTATTGTTCCACCGAGAGGAATTCCATATATTTTGCCACCTTCATACTTGTCCCAACCACCAACAATTAGGCCAGTTTGTAGCATTTTCTGTCATGTTGAGGAAATTATAAGCTCATGAAGCATAAAAAGTATTTGATTTACTGAGAAGCACGTTAAAAATATAAGGAAACTCAACAAGCAAGCAATGTTTTCCTTTTTTTCTTATTTATTTATTTTTTTTACATTTTTCACGAAATATCAAGGAAATTGAACAGTAAACTCAAACCTTGTTATTATAGGACAGTAACCTGACCAGGTTGGCAGCAACTTTAACAGTTGAAGGCTGCCCTAGCTGTATCCTGTATAAAACAGCACTTGAAAAATGCAAGGGGCCAAATTCCTGAAGAACTTAGAACTGTGCAACTAAAATGCTCTAAGATGAACTAACATGCTCAGAGTACTTATCAATAACTATCAAATGAAGCAGAACACACCAAATGTCACAATACGCATAATTCTAATGCAGATGTGAGAGCATTGCAATCATTCAAGAAAAGTATATGCACATTAAATAAGAGGAAAGGAAAACATTGTTAACCAGAGTTGAGCCATCATTTGAACTAAGTGCAATATCAGGCAAGTGTGTACAACAACCAACTGCCAAAGCTAGCATGATATTAACTACAATCTGTAAATAATTTGCACGTATCATCTAAGGATCAATGTCTATCCTTCATTGTTTATTTTCCTCTATTAGATTCCAATCGCATATTCAACTCAGGACCACAAGGCACTACAAAACATCAATTACAATAAATTGTTAAAAGCTTCCGCTATTATTACACTACTTTTATATACTTTCATAACTGCAAAAATATTTGCTCACCAAGTAATTCATCTGCCAGGACTAGATACGTGCAAAGAGATTACTTACTTCATCATAATATGTATGTAAGCCTACGAAAACAATAAGGAAAAGAGAATTCACTCACGTGTGCTGATGAAGGAAGTAGCGCACATAGTCAGAGACAGTCTGGGAATCTGCAGCCTGCAAAAGGCAGCCTTTTAAGCGAATCATGTTCATAGACCAACCAAGTTCTCATTGTTAAGAAGCCAAAAATTCTCAGAGTCAAGAAAAAAAAATAAAAGCATTGTAAAAGAAACCCAGTATTGATCAGTACCGATCCAGAGCAGCAAAGAGAGACATTATCAGTGAGCTGCGTAATCTTATCTGATGCTCGGTTAGCAATATACATTCCTACCAACGCAACAAGGTACAAAATTTATCGTTCAATAAAACTTAACATAAAATCTAACCTTAAAAAACAATAAAATTACTAATTCCAGTAAACCAAATAAAACGAATCGATGTTCTTATGAAGCTGAAAAGTAATTAAATCGAAGGAAATACCGGTGCTAGTACGCGAATCAGCGCCGAGGACAACGCCGCCGTTGTAAGTGACTCCGATGATGGTTGTGCCCATCGAGTGTGGCGCGTTAAAATCTTCCAACTTCACTTCCATTGTTACGCGTTGTGTGATTACTTCAAATTCGAAAAGCCTAGAAAATCAATCTTTGAGGATTTAGTGAAGGGCAGAATGTAGAAGAGAAAGGAGGCAACTGCCTCCTTTTTGTTTCAGAACCTGACTTATTCCTCAAGTCGGGTTTTCTTATTTTGGTGGAAGTGGCTTTGTTTGGTTACGTGGAGAAGGCCCACTTCATTTCGACCCAAAGAACAAAGCCCGTCTACTTTGTTCTCAGTTCGGTTCTGCACGTCGTCAATCTAATAATACGTACATACATTTGCATAATAATTCAGGATTAGTGTCTAATTAGAAATAAATAATTAAGAATTATTATTGTAAAATGAATTTTAAGAGACTCGTATTATTTAAAATATGTTGTATTATTTTAAATTATATTATTCTGTCTTTGCCAAGTATTAAAGCAACTGTAAAATTAGGGAAAGATTATATTATTTAATTAATAAAATAAAAAATAAAAATTTATTAATAATGATAATTTAATAATTTATTATTATTATTTTTTAAATAATAAAATTTATTATTAATTTTTTGATTTATCATTAGCAAATATATTACTTTTACCTTAATAATTATAAAGAATTTTATCCCTACTAAAACTTTTTCATGAAACTACTATGCTAGCTTTGTTATTGATTCGCAAAACACACCATTGATGCTCTGAATATTATATTATATTCACTTAGATAATAGTAATCATTTTATATTGCAATCTCTTTACACAAACTAAAACATTAATACACCATTCTCAAGATTTATCTTCATATTTTTGGAAGGACATGGACATTATCACATACAACCAAACAAAAACAATCTAACATCTGTCTCGTAATGCAAAAAATAAGTAATGATAAGAAGTGCTCTTCATTTGGCTGGAAATTGAAATTACCATCACTACGGTTACATCTAATTCGTATGGTTAGTTGTTACTCCAAAATCCAAACCATTTGTTCTCAATCCTAAAACCTACATTCTGATCAACAATACTATTAGAAGAACAAAATAAACAACATAATAATTAAGCAAAGACGATGATTGGGTCAGCTAACTTCTGTTTCTTCGTGTATTTTCTTATTCCCTAACACTCTATGAATCCGTGGCAACTGCTTCCGGCAGCAGATGAAGTTGAAGAACAGCTGGAATATGAGATTTGGTGAGTGGTATGTGGGAATAGGATGATGACCCAACCAACTTCTTCTCCTTGAGAATTCCCTTTTCTGCAATTCCAAGCACTTTTCTCACTTCATTCGCCAGCTCTATAACATAATCATCTCCATGGCCTGTTTCATATAATCATCCCAAGCTTATGCATTTCAGTCCACTAATACAAATCAAACAATTTCAAGATGAATCAGTATTGCAGGAACAAGTTCTCACCAATATCAAACATGGCCTTCTCCAACTTAAAAAGATAATCCCTATTGTTCCCACAGGGTCCAAAAGCTGTCGCAATTTGGCTGAAAACATGAATAAACCAAGTGAAGAGATGGTTTACGGAAGCCAACAAATAATTCCATGGATTTAAAATATGCAATCTACTATACCTCGCTATTTCCTCCAATGGGGCAGGCCCCAGGTAGTACCTATTTGATAGTTTGTCCATAGTAGATGTGAAACTGCACAGTCAAGGACAGTCCCATAAGAAAATCATCGCCTCATAAGAAATGAAATCAACAACACATTGAAAGCAAGTAACTTACACTATCACTCCAGTTAACGCCGGCTGTGAAGGATCCCCTTCCTGTATTAAAGAAAAAGCATGCAAGAAAAAAAGAACAAATTGCCCATCCAAAAGAATCAAATTTCAAACCATACATTTGATAAAACAAACTGTCATCTTCTCACCTTGTAAAAGTCCACAAGGGTCTTCTGATCATATTCACATTCTCTCTGTTCCAGATACTACAAAAGAACAAAAAGAACAAACAAAACATCATGCTTTTTTCGAACAAAATGCAAACTGTAATAGACAAATATTGCTAACTAAAACAATACAAGTCATTGATTTTTTTAGGGCTAGCTTTAACTTCAAGTTAACAAAAATCCAGAGATATCTATACTAAATAATATGTTAAAAAATACCTCCATTGCCAGTCTTTCCCTTTCAGCACCTCCTCGAACACAATAAGCAGCACCCCACTAATAGAAATTTCGAGTATAGGAGTCAAAAAACACCAAAGAGAAAAATATATATATATATAGTCTCTATGGAATTAACAAACTTCTTAATACCAAACTCTTAACTTTTTATCCCCAAAAATTAATTTTCCCCTGCAGATTCTTAACCACCAAAATACTGCACACAATCAAGAATTGGAATTTGGCTGCGCCGTACTTACGCAAACAGCTCCTTCACTTCTTTCCAATGTGCAAGTTCTAGCCGGATGCTGGGGTGTACCTCTGTGATCGATGCATGCTGTCACACAGAAAAGAAAAAATGTGCATAAGCAGAAGAAATCTAACATCATGGTGTACAACTAATTCTACGAAGAAAAGTACACATATATAAATGTTCATAACTGCTACATACTGATAAAACCACTCACTCACCAATGTCAAACGCACGCCTGTAACCCTTTATGAAGCCTAAAACTTTCTCATCATAATCAAATCCCGGGTTCCACACCAATGAACCATAGCCAAAAACCCAGAATACCATTGTTGTACAACTCTGTGAAGAGAAGCTTCATCAGAATTTCATATTAATAAGGTAGATCGACAAGATGAGTTGTTAGTTGGATACAATTGGAGTTTAAGTTCTAACAAAAGCCAGAATCCAGCTATGTCCTACATTTGGGAGCCTGAAAACTAAAGAGAATTTTCTTGATGGGGTGCAATTAAATCCATAAATATATTTCATAATGCAAAAGCTTCGAGCTTGGTGATTAACTGAAGTGATAGAAAATGTTGATAACAGAAAACTAGTAATATATAAAGGAATGACTTACTTCTCAGAATATGTAAAAGGCAAAAAAAAACCACAATGTTGTAAAAACGTAAAAAGGAATGAACAAGGAGATGCAGAAAGCCTAATAAGGAAATAACAATAAGATAAAATGATATTACCAACATATGTCATGGATGATTAATAAACAATCAGATCCTTATTAAACACCAATAAAGAAAAAGAATATCACATTCATCCCAGAAAAAGGGAACGACAGGGAGCTTACAAGGAAAATTGGACAAATTTACCAAGAAAATGCGAGAGACAAACCCTGGATGAAAATGTGAAGTCCGGGGATCCGAACGAGAAAGCGAGAAATTTTGAGTAAATGGGGAGAGATAAAAAAGAGAGAAAAAGAAAGCAACGCTAAACTCTATGAAAGTTTAGCTTGAGTTGAGATTAGGATTATAGATAGATTTCTTTTCTCTCTTCTTTCTCGTGGTCTCAAGGAACGAAGGGAAGAGGGAAGGGAACGAGCTTTAGAAGGAGATTATATATTTGATCCGAAAGCCCATGGGTCTCTCCACTCTGCCACGTGTGCCTCTTCATTTTTAATATTACCCATCGACACATCATGTATGTAATGTCATGTTAATGCTAGCATGGTAAATTTGTACCCTAAAAAATTCAAATTCAAGTCTGAGGTAAAATAATTCTTTTTTTTTATGCTTTATTAGCCTTCTTTAATTAGTAATTATAATCCCACGATCTAGAAAGCACTCCAAACAGAACCTAATTTTGTCCATTTAACCAGACGAAGACGTCAAATATATTATATGATAACATGAAAGTCATGTATGTTGCTCAGGGTAGAGCATCAAATTGAAGAAATTTAGATACATTGAATCTGGACTGATTTATAATCGGTATCGTTGTCTATCTTCAAAGAGCTCGCAATCCAACATGTGGTGTTTGTCAAACAAGCCCGTAAAACGACCTCAGGTTCATTGAACCTGGACATTAACCCTCTTCTCTTGCATTCAAATCTGCCATCTTTGGTCGACTTCAAAAACCCTAATTCATTAATTGAAGAATAATGCTTCAGCACGGGCTCGGTCTTCAGCCTGGGCTTGGAAATGGGCTTCAAACTGCGTCTTAAAAAACCCAAAACGGACATGTCAAGCAGTCAAAGTGGGTTGCGAAGAACACGGTCAAACTGACGCACTCTTTGTTGTTTACTGGAAGCAAAGCTTCAGTTCTCAGCTACGATCATGAAACCGGTCCGGTAAGTGATTTCTACAAAAATGTAACAGACGAATTATAGATGCTGTTATCTTAATTTTGGTTTTTTTTTGTTTATTTCAAGTTGAATTGTTCGAATAAATGGTATATTAGCATTTTCAGCAGTTTGATCTGTGATATTCGGTGTTTGGATTCTTCCTGCAAATAGTGAATTCTGCTAAATTCAGCTCAGCAATTGCATTCCCCGATGGGGTAGGGTTTAGATTTCTTAGGTGATAAAAAGTGTGATTTTTTTAATAAATTCTTTTAGTTTCTGAGAAAATATTCTTTTACATTATCATGCACTTAGCAAACTGAATGATCCGATGACTGGGGGAATTTGAAAATATAATTACGCATAATAAAATGGAAGGCAGCTCGGGGTCTCGATGCACGCGTTCGCAGGTAGGTCCAGATTGGTCGCCAAAGGAGGCACTCATTCTTGTGAACGAGATTGCTGCTGTGGAAGCTGATTGTTCGAAAGCTTTATCTAGCTATCAGAAATGGAAGATCATATCCGAAAATTGTACGGCTCTGGATGTTCCACGCACTGTAAATCAATGCCGGAGGAAGTGGGACTCCTTGCTTGCTGACTACAACGAGATCATGTGCTCAAGAACTAATTCGTATCGGTTTTCAGAGAGTGAAAGCCTTCCACCAAATTTTGACCTTGAGCTGTTTAGAGCCATATATAATTTTGTAAGGGCAAAGGAGAGCCAATCAGATACTGACCCGGACAACGATCCTGAAGCTGAAGCTGAGGCTGAATTGTCTGAAGTGATTGCACAAATAGGTATGCTCCGTTGTCTAGCTTTATTTATCCATATATGTTAAATACTCATTTATGCATTTGAAGCCTGAGATCCTTTAGTTTTGTAATCACATTGTTTTATTTAATTGTAGATTTTGGCCAGACATAGTACTTTCTTCTTAAAATGTCCATCGAATAACTTTCTTTTTTTGTTGCTGACGTGTTTATTATCTTCTTAAACTTTGGATGGTGAAAGGAATTCCAGGGATTCTTAGTTCTTGCTATTGGAACAGCTTACTTTAGTGTTTAAAATGGATGGTATTTTCTGAAAAATAATTTCTCTGAAGGACTTATCTTGACTAATTTTATCTGTGACGGGTTGTTTATTTTGTGATCTCTTTGACGACTATAAAATCACCTGCAAGTTTGCTTGCAACTTTCTGAATGATCTTTTACCGTTAACTTACCTGCTATCTGATTTGACCTAGTCATGTTCACTGCTTTCAAATGATGCCAACCTAAATAGCTTGCAACATCGGTTCATGAATTATGTCATTCACTTGCATTGGCTCTTTTTTGTTTTCTGAGTGTATATCATGTGCCACAAACTAGATTAGTGTTTGATTTGTGATTATTGCTGCCAATTTTCATGGTAAATAGGTTCTTTCTTTTTTCTGAAGTTAGTTATCTTTTTTCAATATACTCTTCCTAGTCTCATGGACAAGGTGCTCAACTATTACCCTTCTTAAATGTTTGTCGTGTTCTCAAATTTCAATACTATTGAGGTTGTAAATTCATGCTCTTAATCTTCTCTCATCAAGAAATATCTCATCTGTTAAAATTGAATTACTTTACATTTTTGGTACATCATTGTATTGGGGGCCTCACCTCAGACATGGTCTACGGTTTTAGAATAGATATTTTGTCAAGTAAAATTGCTTTATTATGATCATTGCTATCTTGTTTCTTAGCACGACCACACCGGCTCAGGTAAATCCTGTGTGTGAACTGGTGAAAATATACCAATTCAAGTTGTTTGTCAGAGCCTTTGATTCTAGAAGATGTTACCTTCTGAATTATGATTATTTGACATTATTAGGATGCAAGAGGCAAAGGCGGTGCTCAATGCCTGTGAGACCTTGTACAGAAGAAAAGTTGCTAAAAATCAACTTGCAAGAAAAGCATCACAAAGGCCTCACAGAAGAAGAATATTGCAATAGCCATGTGGAAGAAAAGCCTCAGAAAGGACAGGTAGACAAAAAGCCTCAGAAAAGCCTCATGAAAGAGAAGTCCTCAAAGAACCGAATGGAAGGAAAGATCAGGAGTAGCAGAGAAGAAAAGGAGCAGATGATGGTAGCTAAACTGCACGAGAATGCAGAACTGATCCACGACATAGTTGGAGAGAATGCTGATTACATGGCCACCGAATTCAATGATGCTCGGATTCATGATTTCCAATCAGAGCTTGTAAGAAGTCAAGGGGACAAGCTCATTGCATGTCTTGGGGAAATTGTCAGCACACTTAATCGGTTCACTGATCATGTACAAGAATTTGAATAGTTCTTAGTTGGGAATTTTTTCTGTCATTTCTGCTGTGGTAGCTAGGTTCAGTATCTTGCTGTCTGCACCTTCAAGACTAAAATCAGTGCAAATTGGATGAATTTGCTTCCTTGTTCATTGGAAATCCAATTAGTTTTTCCTTGGCTAAAATCAGTGGAAATTGGATGAATTTGTTTCAATGTTAACAGTAATTCCAATTAGTTTGTTCCAGGAGAATGTATGATTAAGGCAAATAAATAAATAAATAAATAACAATTGGACGACTCCAATGGGGATGAAACCCAGAATCTCTGGTTCCGTGTACCAGCGGCTTATCCGTTGGATTTGAGCCACATTGTGACTTGAATAAGCTTTTAAAAGAAAATTTTGACTAACCGACACAATTTGAAACATAAAATTTACGCCCATGATTGCATTTGAATTCAATTGATACAATACAAATCTTAGTGTGAGTCTCTACTGGATGAAATTGCATAATTATATCGAATGTCCTTCCCCCGTTGAGACTTTATTGAAAGAACAGAACCTCCTGGAAAATGTTGACTTTGTTGGTCTAATTAATTAAATCACTATTAGCGACCATCTCATATATGTGTATCAAGACAACACAACCACCTTACTCAGTATCCACAGCACCAAAGAGAACTCAAAAGCAATGATTGTATGAATCAAACCACGATCAAGTGCAAATCCAAACAACGTTATACCTCCACCGTTGTGCTGCAAATACGCCACTGTATACAAATACTTGGGTCAGATCAATATTGCCTAGCTTCTTTTAACCTAATTCAATTCAGTCACAAATTCAGAGAACGGAACGAATATTCAAATATATGTGTATACACTCACACACACACACACATATATATATACTGACCTAGAGCTTGCCTAGTTTGGAAGGAAGACGGTTCTTGTGATGAAACAGTAATGTCAATGTCTGATGAATCCGAGTCACCGTCGTCTCTGCATTGAGCATCGGCTTCTGCTCCTTTGCCTTTCCGGTCGTCTGATCCAGAAGAAGCACATGTCACACTCATATGCCATCTGGTTGCAACTGATGCTATCCCTTGAGCTCTATGCGTGATTCTCGCCGCCCCCAATAAGCACAAGAAGAACCCACTCAGCTCTACAGCCGAGCATACCTGCATCGATCCTCAAAACGTATTATCATAAGTTCATTGTACGTATATTAATCATTGAAGGAAGTAAAATTTACTTACCACAAGGTCACCGGAATTGAAGAAACTCTTGTCAGAATTTGTAGCCAAAATCAGCAGCAAAGCTGCAAATTGACTCACGGTGATCACAACCAGAGATGTTATGATAAAGAGCCGATACCTATGACTTGTTGCTGATAGCTGTTTCCTAATTCTCAAATGTTCCGTAAATACAATTCTAGCATCAGATCCACATCCCTCAAACATTTTATGAAATCCTTCAAATCTCAGTATCTGAAGCTCACAAGTCAATCGGAAAAGTACGCAAACCAACAAGTACACACCCGTTCGATAAATCCACGATGCTAAAACCAACAAAAACATGATCGAATTCAATGGAACTCCGGAACTAATATAGGGGAGTGATACTCTCACTGTAGAGAAGAAGATGATTTTGTGTGCAAGTTCAACGAAAAAGGATGGTAGAAGCATGTATGCAAGATAGCGAAATGCCTTGTCAAGCTCACTTGTGTATCCCCGTCTAACAAACAATGAATCTTCTTGTAAACCATCGAGGAACAAAAGTTGGCGCAAACCATATCTGCTAAAGAATCTGGAGAAGGTAAGAAACGCTATCAGGGCTAAGCCAGACTCGGGAAACTGGACCAAAATGTTGAAAGAAATCGGGTGCTCGTCGTCTTTATCTGCTGATGAATATGGAACCTTGATTGAGAGAGAGCTGGCGAGGGGGACGAAAATGGTCAGAAATATGAAAATGAAATATGAAAAGAATTTCCCAGAGCATGAAGAATGGTCTAATGCCCACCACTTGAGGCTTATTCGAAAGTTGCGTAGCTCATCGAAGAGTAAAGATTTTGATCTAGCATATGTTGGTTGAAGAAGTAAGGGTACATTGGGCTGGTTAGGTTCATTTCTTGGATCGGAAAGTGTGAGACGTCGGACGTCGGAGACTTGGACAACGTCGACGTGAGTTTCACCGGAATTTTTGGGAGACATCATGGGCTTAATGTAGCTTTGGTTTTGTGTTGGAGATCGAGACAGAGGAGAGTTTATAGTAATGTTGTAAGTTAAGGAAAAGGGAAGTAAAGCAATCCGTGATAGCTTCTGATAGAGAAATTAAAATTTTAATGGCTGTAAAGAAAACGTTGCTTGTGATTTTAACAAAGTAGATATGCTTTATTTAATTTGTTGACTGGGCAATCTGTTTTGACAGCTTGGTATTCATACTTCATTCTATTATATTAGTATAAATAATATAATAATATCATTTAATTAATAAAAAATTTATTAATTAAAAATAAAATTTATTTTAATTTTTTTATTTTATTAATTAAATAATTTTTTAACATTTATTTATATTAATACGATATAAAATTTGTCTACTTAAATTTTTTTAACATAAATATGTAAATTTATTTGAAAAAATTAATTTTAAACTACCAACCATATTAATTTTAAATTATAATCACAATATATATATTTTTAAATAATATTTTAATTAGAAATAGTCTTATTATAAAATTTTTTAAATTTTTTTATTTATTATTAATAAATATATTTTTCTCGTATCATTAATTGAATAATTTTAACACGTTAATAATATTAACACAATAATATTATTTCATCTAAGTGCAAACAAATTAATATTGTTTAATTATTAATAAAAGTTTACGAAATTGCGCATTAATTGCATGCACAAGTTTAACTAGTGTGCATGTAATTTTGCTCTTGCAACATGACACACATGGGCAAGAATTAATGACACAAGCGGTATCATAGTTATTTGTTATTACTAAAACAGACGGCTGGAGACAACGTTATTAAGCATCATATAAAATAAGTATCTAATCGAAACAACTACATAACGACACGCGAATTCAGCAAGAAAAGTTATATATTAGAAGTTAAGAACGGAATGAGAAATCCCCCCAACAGTAAGTGATATTGCTGGGCAGACCTAGCTCAATAAACAGCTCATTCTTAGGGGGAGGACTTTGTCAATCACCCCAACCCCCGCCATTTCTTATTTGTCCCTTTATTTGCTTCGTTTCTCCCTCAAATTCTTAATCAGTCGTCTCCTAATTTCCGCATTCTCATTTTCTTTATTCCCTTAGCTAATGCTCCAGTTTAATTGAGTTGAGTTCATCAATCCTTTCGATTCGCAATGCCCAACAAACTGGCATACACAAGTCTTTTGTTGATGTTTATACCGTTTTTAGCATGTTTTGTTACGGAGTCATTTCGTGCATCTGATGCTGAAATATCGATCAAGTTAAAGGGCTCATTGTTCCTCCTATCCATGTAATAATAACACTCCACAGTGGACCGGTTTACGTTGCTCCGGCGGTGCAGTTACAGTACTGAGATTAGAGAACACGAGTCTAATGGGCATCATTGATATATATACCCTTGCCCAGTTGCCAGGATTGCGTTCGTTGAGCTTTAAAAATAATAGCGTCGACTGTCCAATGTCTAATGTGAAGAAACTTACTTTGAGAGCTTTGTATTTGTCGCACAACAGATTATCTGGCGAAGTTCGCACGGATGCATTTGCTGGTATGAACTCATTGAAAAAAGTTCATCTTGGAAGAAAGCCAATTCACTGGCAAAATTCCAAAATCAGCATTTGAAACACTGTTAGAGATGAGCCTTGAGGGGAACCAATTTGAGGGCAAGATTCCGGATTTTCCGAAGGCGAAGCTCGCTATGCTTAATCTGTCATACAATGAATAAGAGGGTCGGATTCCTGCTAGCTTAAGTAATTTCAATGCAACTTCATTTACAGGTATGCGAAATCCTGCTATATATATATTTTCAATTCATGTATATATAACACTATTTGTTTTCTTTTGCAAATGATTTGTACACCTTGTATTTGTATTAAGGAGAAAAAAGATAATATATCAATATAATAAAAATTACGAGAAAATAATAATCTGAATGAATTGACATGTTACCTTAATCAGTCGGCCTACGATCCCCAGCGACCATGTCTGAGTACATATCAAAAGCAACACATGTATAAGTGATGTGCACGTTGCAGCTCACGAGATATCCATTTGCAAAGTCAACTTGATTATTATCCATACTGAATCGAATCAAATATTTTTTACATTGTTTTTGTACAGAATATTTTAAATATTTGCCCTTGCATTGTGTAAAAATGTTAACCCTTGCCTGGTAATTTTATTTACTTGTTTATTTATCAAACAGGTAACAAAGACTTATGTGAGAAACCTCTGAAACCATGCAAATCCTCGAAGAAGAAAGCCATCCTGATAATTTGCGTAATAGCTGCTGCTGTAGTTTTTCTACCTGCAATTGCTGCAATTTCCTACATTTGCGGGAGCAGCAGCAGCGGAGTCAAAACATCCAATTTCAACAAAAACCAAGAAACAAAAGCACTAGAGAAATATGGTGTTTATAATAACACGGACCACAAGGAATCAGTGGAAGCTTCTGAATACTTTCCCAATCCTCAAAAGGGTGGCAGTGGAAGCTTCTGAATACTTTCCCAATCCTCAAAAGGGTGACAGTGGAAAGCTCTATTTCATTGTGAATGGTCGGAAAGATTTGAGTTGCAAGATCTACTTGGAGCTTCTGCTGAAGTATTGGGCGGTGGCAGCTTCGGTTCATCTTACAAAGCCGTTCTTTTGAGTCGACCAGCAATGGTAGTCAAGAGATTTAGACAGATGAGTAATGTTGGCAGGCAAGATTTTCATGACCATAATAGAAGGCTTTGAAGCTTGTCACATCCTCATTTACTTCCTCTTGTTGCGTTCTATTACAGAAAAGAAGAAAAGCTTCTTGTTTCCGAGTTTGTGCCAAATGGAAGCTTGGCTAATCATCTCCGCGGTATGTATGTGCATGTATGTGTGTCCTAATAAACTAATTAAAAAAATGTACCATCTTTCATTATTTCAGCTAGATGTGCTCTGGCGCAGCCGGGACTTGACTGGCCAACACGCCTGAAGATCATTAAAGGAGTGGCAAACGGATTGGCACATCTATACCGAGAATTTCCAAGCTTACCTTTACCACGTGGTCATCTAAAACCCTCAAATGTGCTTCTTCACTGTAATTTTGAACCACCTTTGACAGATTATGCACTAGTACCAGTGGTGAACAAAGAGCATGCTCAGTTGTACATGGTTGCATACAAGTCGCCAGAGTTCACTCAAACTGACCACGTAACACGAAATACTGATGTCTGGAGTCTTGGAATACTAATTCTAGAATTTGCTGACAGGAAAATTCCCAGCAAATTGTCTAAAACAAGGGAAAGGTGCAAACGCAGACTTGGCGACATGGATGAACTCAATTGTGAGAGAAGAGTGGACAGGGGAAGTGTTTGATAAAGATATGAAAGGAACAAAGAATGGTGAGGGTGAAATGTTGAAGCTTTTGAAGATTGGAATGAGTTGCTGTGAATGGAATGCAGAGAGGAGGTGGGATTTGAGAGAAGCGGTGGAGAGGATAACGGAATTGAAGCGGTGGAGAGGATACTATTGATTACTCTTGGTATGCTATTGAAGATTAGGGATACTCATCTAGGGCTATTACTGATGAAGACTTCTCTTTCTCAATAGTTAATGTTTGAACTTGCTTTTATATTCTTTGTTTAAGGGTTATAATTAAGCTGGCTGGGGTATCGGCCAAATATTTCCATTATTTTCCGAAGGTAGAAATTATGAGAGACTAGTACTTGTATTTTTCCATCTTTGAATGGAATGGCTCAATTTCACATGCATGGTTTATCTCTGTTTTTATGGAAATTACACTACACTTGAAAGCAATTTGTTTTTGTGCTTTCTCTTGCTTCACTTCTTTCTCTCCAGGTAAACAATGAACTGGGCCAATTTAATAATATATCATTTGCAACAAGAGGCACGTAATTAGGTGATTTGTTAACTCTCAAGCGGTAATAAAGTAATTAGAGGTTTTCTAACTCAATAAATTAGGAAAAGATTTTTTCGCTAATAAGAATAAAATCGGCCAATTTAAATGTAAATTTACTCACAACAGTAATCTTATAGACTCCCTAATGCTAGTAAAATGTCATAAATAAATAAATCAATGACCCTGCCAATCTGGAACTTTCTTTAGATTGAAAGAAACCATACTTGCTGCCTAAATTTAAAGTGAGCAAGCTACCTGGCCCGAGATTTCGATGGAAGAGTTGTGGGCTGGTGGACTTCAGTGGACAATATTCTATATGATTCCGTTCATTAATATATATATATATATATATATATATATATTACAATTAATAAATATATTAGATATCAATTTAAATGTTCTTGAAGTGGTAGCAAATAATTATAGGATATAAAAAGAGAAAGTATTATCATATTTAAGGTAATAAGATAAAAATTATATTATACGAAAAGACGAACCATTATTTATTACTAATATTAGTACTTTAACTTAAATTTAGGTTCATACCCGTTAGAAAAGATCTAATCATCTTAATGTAATATTTATGAAAACTAAAATTTCTATTAACATCTATGATTTAGTTGCTTAGTATTATGATGTTTGTGCTTTAATGAAGGCTATGAACAATTTAAATCATCAGATAAAACATTCGTCATTATTTTTATTATGCTATTATCTTTCATAAAATCTATGAAAAATACTAATATGCGAGAGCTTGTTATAAAGATATTGTGACTCAATTAAAAATTCTAGATGTGACAATGTTTGAATATTTTCTTATACACTATATTTTAAATCTACTTTCTCAATTATATAGACTCTTCAAAATTTTTTATAGCACACGTAAAGATAAATGGTTTATTAATAAATTAATGACAATGTGTGTTTAAGAAGAAGAGAGGTTGATTGTAAAGATGAGAGTAAATATTCAAAATGCAAATCTAATAACAAAGAAAGATATTAAGAAAAAACTAAAAAACAAAATACTTGTTAAAGCTTAAATAAAAAAAGAATTAAAATGTTTATTTTGTAAGAAAAAAGAATATAAAAGGAAAGATAGCATTAAATTTTAGTGATGATTTATTAAGAAAAATATTTTTTTTTCTTTTATAAGTTATAAATCTAATATGATTAAAATTTATCATAACACTTGGTAAATTAACTTTGGTTCTAAAACATTTTATATGACTTGCAAAACTTAAGAAAACCTGTAGGAGCTGAACGTTTTATCTATTATAAAAATAATATTAGTTCAACTGTATAGGTAATTAGAATAAGTAATTTAGTTTTCAATAGTGATTTTATAATGAATTTGGAAAGGAGCTTTTATATTCCTAGTTTTTCTAAAAATTTAATTTCTATTTCTAAACATATATCCTATAAATATTCCTTTAACTTTTCAGATTTTTTTATGAAAATTTTTTATAAATATAATTTTAATGAAAATGGTACATTGTTTGATGATGTTTTTCATATTTATTTATAAAATGATACTAGTAATAATACAATGCATACTCGTACTAATGTAAAAAGAAGTGTTATAAATAAAAATTATTCTATATTGTAGCATTGAAAATTAAGACATATCTCTATAGAAAAAAATCAAACAATTAGTAGATGATAAAGTATTTAGTATTTTAGATTTTACTGATTTTGAAACTTATGTGAATTGTATAAAGGGTAAACAAATTAATAAGTCAAAGAAAGGCACCAAGAGGAGTTTAAATTTATTAAAAATCATATATACAAATATTTATAGTCCTAATATAAACTCATATGGTTATTAAATATTTTATCAAATTTATTGATGATTATTCACAATTTATGTATCTCTACTATTTGTATAGTAAGTGTGAAGCATTATATTCTTTTATAATATTCAAAACTGAATTAATGAAGCATTAATATTTTTAAAATATTCAAAACTGAAATTAAGAAACAATATGATAAACAAATAAAAATTGTGATATTTAATAGAAATCGTGAATACTATAGTAAATACATAGAGGATTGACAAACACTTGAACCATTTACAAAATTTCTTTAAGAGCATAAAATTGTTGTCCAATAGATTATGCTTAGTTCTCCGGACCAAAATGGTATAGCTGAAAGAAGAAATAGAATATTATTAGACATAGTGCAAAGTATGCTTAATAACTCCAAACTTTCTAAGTCATTGTGAATAAAAGTTCTTAAGACAACAGTATACATATTACACTAGGTTCCAACTAAGACGGTTTTTAAAACACCATTTGAGTCATAGAAAGTTTGAAAATTGAGTTTACAATATGTACACATTTAGAATTGTTATTCTAAAATAAGAGTATGCAATCTACAAGAAAAGAAATTGGATCCTAGAAGTATTAGTGTATATTTTGTTAGATATTCAGAAAAGCTTAAAGGATACAAATTTTATTGCCCATTATATCATTTTAAGTTTGTGAAATCAAGAAATATTATGTTTCTTGATAATGACATGATCAGTAAACGAGATCTATTCTAAAATATAGTTTCTAAGAATGATCATTCAGAATTGTCCATTTTAAGTATTGAAGTGATTGTTATTAACAACATTACTCCAGTGTTAATGGATGTTAATCAAACAATTGTTAATATTCAATCAAATAATAATCAAATTTCATAAATTGGCGATGTTTTAGTAGATTAAATTGTTAAACAACCTATTATGCAATATACTTCTTAAAAAAATGTTAAATCAATATTAAGAAGATTTATTAGAGTAAAAAGATCATCAATTTTTAGTGATTATATTATGCATTTATAAGAGTTAAACTACAATATTGGAGCGGTAAATAATATGAAAATATTTTCATAAACCATAAGTTGTCAACAATCTAACTTATAGTATGATGTCATACAAGATGAGATAAATTTTGTTAATGAATGAAGTTTGAGATTTTATTGAATTGCCTAAAGGATTTAAATCCATAAGATGTAAATAGATATTTAAAACCAAAAAAGATTTGTTAGAAAATATTAAGAGATACAAGGCTAGACTTTTCGTCAAAGGTTTTACTCAAAAAGAATGAATTAATTGCACAAAAATATTTTCTTCTATATTTAAGAAATATTCTTTCCATATGATTATAATATTAATAGCTCATTTTTCAATTAGACTTACATCAAATAGACGTGAAAACTACATTTCTTAATAGAGATATGGAAGAAGAAATTGATATGAAATAAGATAAGGATTTTCTTTCAGTGATGGTGAATATTTAGTTTGCAAGTTTAAAAAATTTGTGTATAGATTGAAATAAGCCTGCAAACAATATAAAGTTATTTTTTTATTTGGTTTTTAAGAAAATATCATGGGTCAATATATATACCAAGAAGTTAGTGGGAGTGAAATTTGTTTCCTTATTTTATATGTGAATGATAATCTATTTGTAATTAATAATAAAGAATTTCTACATGAGTTAAAATAATTTCTTTTTATAAATTTTGATATAAAAGATGTAGGTAAGCATCTTCTATCATTGATATTAAGATACATAAAGATAGACATTGAAGCATTTTAAGTCTATATCAAAAAACTTATATCAAGAAACTTATATCAAGAAAGTTTTAGAAAGATTTCGTATGAAAGATTATTCTCTAAATATAGTACTAATTGTTAAAGGAAATAAGTTTAATTTAAACCATTACCCTAAAAATGATCTTGAAAAGAAACAAATGAATAATATTCCATACATTTTTGCTGTTGGAAGTATTATGTATACTCAAATCTGTACAAAATATGATATAGACTTTATAGTTGAAATGTTGGGATAATATTAGAATAACCCAAGAATGGACCACACGAAAGCTGCAAAAAAAGTTTTAAGATACCTTTAAGAGACCAAAGATTAAATATTTACATAAAGACGAACTAATAATTTGTAAGTAATTGGCTACTCAAATTCTGACTTTATTGGCTGTGATGATTCAAGAAAATCAATATCTTGATACTTTTTTATATTAACTAATGGAGGCGTATTTTGGAAAAACACTAGGCAATCATTAATTGCTACTTCCACTATAAAGGTGGAGTTCATTTCATGTTTTGAAATCCTCTCTCATGGAGTATGTTAAAGAGTTTATTCATTAAGATTATTACATTAAGCCTACAATAAATAGCATAAGATATCAATGATATATAAAAAAAGAAGTTATCAATTTTAATAATATATTGTCATTATTCATGTATGTTGTTTTTTATATATGATAATTTAAAGTTTGCAGATTAAGTAGGAGAATGTAAGTCACAAATTTATCAAAAAAGAAAAAAAAATTTGTAATATTTAAATTATAGCTCTTAACTCTTCATAATATTTTTATAACTCTAAAATTAAAGTTCTAACTGAAGCATTGAATAGTCATAATATCTCTATTAAGTATAAGAATTGTTTGATGAATAGAATTTTATAAATTGGAAGATGTTTTGCTTTATTAAGGTCCTTAAATTTGAAATCTTATTAAATACTATTTTGAGAGAATTTAGAGAGTTTAAAAGGTTTTAATAACATTTAAAACAGCAAAAAAAAATAATAATAATAACGAGAAGTTAGTTATCTATAAATTTTGTATTTAATTTTTTAAAATTTTAAACATGTTTTAATATTGTGTTCTTACAGATGATATATTATCCTTCACTCAACTCTCACTTCAGTGTGCAAAGTTAAGACGAAAAGGTAGATTGAATCTCAGCAAAATGGTATTGTCGAAGGTTAACAAAGTATGAGCACTTGCTAAAAAGGATGTAAATCCTCCATCGTACGTTGGTGGTCTAGGACAACCGCTGAACCAAAGCCAAGTTTCCTTACACCTAGCAAGTTTATAGATTAATCAAATATTTGTAGAGATAATCAGTGAGTTAACTCAAGTGAGCACATTTTATTTTTTGCAGGAATCAATGAGTAATCCCCAGCTTCCACAATCTAACGTTAACACAAGAAACCTTTCATCACCGTAGAAAAAAGGTCAAAATTTTGTAGACAACAAAATTAAGCTGATGAGTTGCTTGACCTTAACAAAGTAAGGTAATGCAGAAGTTTTAGTAGATGCGTTCTCAAGGAGTCTCTTCAGCTCGCTTCCAAAATTAGGGTTAGGAAGATTGCAATTGAATAATTTGTATTTGGATATTCTAAATGTCTCCTGTCTTATGCTTCACGTACAAATATTTTGCACAAATTTATGTCTTAAACCCATCACCAACACCAAAAAATACAGAATATTTCTCTTAACAAAAAATGCTTATTCAATTTATTATAGACAATGCATGGGAATACATTGTCAAGTAAATAAAAACAAAAATCGTTCACCCTTTCAGAAAATCAGAGAATTTATAAGCCTTGTAAGATAAAGAACAGTCTAAGAGAAATATTTGATGATTACATTATAAGAAATCGAGGAAAAGAAGATACATACCTGCAAATGTATATAAATTACAAGCAAATTGATTATTGCAAGGGTAAAATTATATAAACCTCTTGTGGGCTCTTGCGGTCAAAAAAATTTCCCAGAAGCCCAAATGCAGGTGGATGTTCCTTCTTCTCCAGTCAAATGTATGACTTCCGCTGGGGAACGGAAGAGATGCAAAGCCATGAACACGTGTTCATCCATATTAAACAATCATCAGAAAAACTTGCACTTTCCTATTTACTATCGCTACATGGCCCCCAAAGCTTCTTCAACCTTTGGTTTACTCTTAGGTCTGCCACAACGTCTTACATCTTTACCCGATAGAAGCTCCAGTGCCTTCTCAAGAGTAATGTCACTCGGCTTCATATTCTGCATTCATATTTCAAAAAACAACTGAAATTCGGCTTCATATTCTGCATTCATATTTCAAAAAACAACTGAAATTCTCTCCAATAATTGAATCATAATCAAGCAACAATGCTTGAGCATACAAGATGAAGCTTCAAGCAACAATGCTTGAGCATACAAAATGAAGCTTATGGTAGTTATATTTATACGCCATCATCTAACAGAGAATGTTAAAGATTCATTATTTTTTTCTCTTTAAATTACCTTGGGAACGGAAGCAATAGTGCGTCCATGTCTAACAGAAAATCCAACCTTTGCAAGCTTCAACATTACTGGTTGACCATCCTTTGGATGGTTTCCCTGATAGAGATGCCATTAGTTAAGGTCAAGAACAACTCTAGATGTACAGGGAACATATATCTATTTAGAGATTGCTGACATACCAGTGTCACAGGGTAACGCAGCACCTCCAGAGCATCTTCAAGGGTAATAGAGTCCACAACCTTAATCTGGAAAAATTATTTCATCCAGTTTTACACAAGGTTAACAAACTAGAGTTATGAGCGTTGAATTAGAACACTTGCACACACAAAAGAGGCAAAATCAAGAGATTGTTTGCACATGGACAGAGACATGCAAATGTGCATGAGTTGTAGTTTGCTTGCTATGTAAAATGACATTCTTCTTATTCTCCTTTCAGTTCTCTTTCATGGTTCAGTTCATATCTGCAAAAAATCTTTCAGTTCTCTTTCATTTTTTTTTCTTTTGGTTCAGTTCACATGTGCACAAAATCATAACACTAAACCAGGAAACATGATTGCAAATGTCTTGTCAAAGAGGCAAAAAACGGCTTACATGGGAAGCAGAGGCTCTTTTAGGCAAATATCCTGTCCTGTCTTCACCAAGCTGTACATAGAATCCATAAGGGCCACTTTTAAGAAGAACCTGTAATAAAAAATTATTTCCTTCATCAGTTTAAGGATTTACCACTCTCATGGATTTCAAAAACCATGTTTTAAAGCACACCTTTTCATTTGAAGCTGGATGAAGACCAAGCACTTTTGGCTCTTCTACGTTAATGTTCCTTTGAGGAGTATCATCTTCATCATCGTCACCATATAGCGTCTTAGCAATATAACTGTACACCAACAGAAACCATTCATGTATTAGTAGCAACCAAAACACACACGATATTTCAAGAATGCTTGGTGATACTATTATGACAACTTTCTGACAAAGAAATAATTAATAAATGTATAATCAAAATGATCATTGAGAGAGAGAGAGAGAGAAGTCAGCACCAAAATAATCAGAATTGACATTGGAGAATAAGCTAATATCATGTTATTTGTTACTTACTTGCATTTTGGGTGTCGATTGCATCCTATAAAATAGCCTGCACCATACCTACTCACTTTGAAAATCAAACTACCTTCCCCACAGCTGAAAATGAGTTAAAACAACAATTTTAACCAGAAATTCAAGAGAAAAGACAATCAAAATAACACTTTGAAGCAATATAGAAGATGCACAATCTAAGACAGCATTTTCGAATCAAATAGAATTGACTAAATACAGCAACGAACTAGCATAAAAGTCATAAATCATGTATGGGACGGGGGGAGGCCACTAAACAGTTTTAGAGTATTGAGAATATCATGCCTTCCAAGACTCCATTTATCTATCTCACAGGCCTATGGCCTCTGATATGACAGATAATAAACCAAAGAGACAAAGGTCCCAGCAACATCTGCTGTGATACCTGATATTGTTACCATCAGAATTTAAATATGATTGTTAGACCCTTCCCAGCCATCTTACACTTTGGGGATTATGAGTAATTCAATACAGCATAGAAGTCAAGTGGGCCAAGAGGTCTCATATTCAAATGTTCTTTATTCTATTTGCTAAAATATGACAAAAAGCAAGAGGACCCTGTGTTTGGCACATCTAACAAATCAGTTTATTCGGTTATGCATCTTGAGCCACAATCAAGTTTAAATACTATTGTTAGGCACTTTCCTCCCAGCTTAAATTTTTTTGTGATTATAATACTAAATAAATACACCTTCCAATTGCTTAGTATCAGATATCTCATCATGATTACTAAATATTGACAGAGTAAGAGACCCTCCATCCATTTGCTCAGATTCCAATTGAAAAAGCAAGCTTTTAAATCAAAAAGCAGCCAAGGCACAAACAAGGTTGTGTACTTGGTTGCAAGGATTCATCCAGTAAGTTTCTGTAATATATCTTCAACAACCCAAAAGCATATTCTTAACAACAAAATTTTGTTTTTAATTTAGGTAACAACTGAAGTCCTCAGAGAACTTAGAATTGGCAAAATATAATACCTTGGACATGTCCTGTCTTTACTGGGGAGAGAAGCAAACAAGAAGTCCCCAAATGTCTTCTCCAACATCTTCTCCACCTGCAAGCATTTACCACAATATAGATTCACTGGAATTCCAAAAGGAAAAATTCAGATAAAGAGAACCGGAAACTTTCAAGAAAAAATCATGGCTAAAGTGCAATAAAGAACCCAAATGTACCTGATGAATATGGAGACTTTGAGCACGGGTACAATATGAACTGAATCTTGACCAATAATCCGTAAGGAGGCCTTTCCATTCAGTTAAGCCTGCAGACACATTATCAAGCTGAAAGCAAAAGTAACAGATGAGAAGCCGTCAACCACCACAACAAAACAAAATGATCCACAGCTTACAGGCTAAATAGACTTACATAGGAAATGCAAATAATTAATACATGGTAGATGATGATAGAACCAGAGTATCATCTTTGATTTAAACAACCATGTTTCAAAGGAAATTACCAGAAAATATATAAGTTAACAGGAGATAAAATTCAAAATATACCTCAGTTTCCATATCAGCAGTAAAGCTGTAGTCAGTCACCTCCGAGAAATGGTTAGAGAGAAATGCTGACACCTATAGATCACCCCAGAACAAAAAATATATTATAATAACTTATCCCAAAACAAGGCAGATAATAAGTAATTTCAAAACATGAATGTCATAGAGCAAGTGTTGGTCTAGAAAATTAAGACAACCACAAACAGAGACACATGGAGTGGTGAAGTGGAAGAGGCTATGAAGGAACAAAACCAGAACATTATATGAGATACAGACTGAAAGACTTTATTCTGTGAAGAAACACATCCAAATCTCACTTGGTCACTTTCAACAACATGATGGATTCTTCTTCCAATCCCTGGGCTGCAAATTTGATCTCTTAAGGAATTTGAATGATGGGGAAGCCACTGAATTTTCTTATCTGTTGGTTGAACTAGAACTGATTTTTGGATGATTCAAGGAAGGATAGGAGGATTTGGACAGCTCATTCTTCAGGCATTTGTTCTCATAAATCCTACTTTAATGGGCTGATTGCCGTGTCATCTTTTTCATTGTTTCCTCAGGCAAAAGCAATAAGGAAATCTAAAGCTCCAAGAAAAGTTCAAATCCTATCTTGGGCTGTAGCTTTGGGCAATCCAACATTATTCGAAAGAGATGGTCTGCATTCGTATTAAATCCCAATTGGTATATGATGTGCAAAAGGGAGGGAGAAAGCATAAACCATCTTTTTCCTTTATTGTCTTCAAACTCAGAGCCTATGGTATAAACTTTTGAAGGCGGCAAAGCTTAAATGGGTTATGTCAGAATCTTGTTCTGCTCTATTTGTGGAAGAATTTTGTGCTTTTGCTGGTGGCAAAAAAACTAAGGTTCTATGGATATATTTTATGATGGATTTTTATGGTTAATTTGGTTGGAGGGGAGCAAAAGTTTATTGAAGATGCTTTACTGGAGGAAAGCAATTATTTGTAGAATTCATTTTCTGGCATCACTAAGGGCTTCAGTCACTAAGGAACATTCTTCCTCATTCTTTATCTTCAAGAACGCAGATGCTGTTTTAAACTAATCTTACTGTAGCTTCTTTTTTGTATAGGATTATTCTGTAATTTCTGTCTAATAGATCTTTCATAATCTAGCGATGGATCTATAGTCCATCTCTTTTATTATTATTATTATTGTGTCTAACAAAGGCCTTTAGCATGGACAAAACCTATGTCCTGCCCTCTTATCCTTCAAATCATCTGAAGTTAGACTGAAAAATGGATTCTACATTGCTATTTGACAAGATCAATGAACAAAGCTGCAACGGTTTTTGAGTTCGAAACTAGATTTCTCAAAAGGTCCGCAACATATCTTTTGAAGGCAAATTGCATCAAGGGTGATCTTGGTAATGAATTTCTGTGAATCAAAAATATCTAGAATGCCCTTTGCATTCACCAATTTGATTAAATTACAGATATTACAAACATTTTGCATCAATCGCAAATGTCTTCTTTAAGGCTGTACATGTAAAGTGAAATCAACTAATTTAATTCAATAAAGGCATTTAAAATAATAGAGAATCTAGACGTACCATACGGCCACGAAATTCAGGATACAATACACGGCTTTTCACTGTCACATAATTTCTGTCCTGGAGCCAGAATGAAAAAAGATGTCAGGATATACTTCCATGTCAAAGACCAAATTGGAATATGGTTTGAGAATCTAGTTATGACACAAAACCTCAAAGTAACTAATTGTTAATTATCTTTTTGAACAAAACTGCAAAATAAGCCTCTCTGAAGGCAAGATTTTAGATAACTACAGCAATCTAAGCTCTATCACTGCAACAAATGTAACTCTTCTACCACAGTTTCTAAAAAAGAAAAAGAGCTGACATCATGCCTACATAGGGAAAGCCTCATCGAGGTGTCATTTCACTAACCTAAACTACCTATTAGTCCTAAGATTTAGCATCTTAAATCACCAACATCCCCTTTAAATCAGTTTTAATTTTCTTCCCTTTTATCACCTACTGATTGTTGAAGTTTAGAAGCATTTTACGGAACACATTTCTTGTGTCTTTGTATATACACAAGCAACAAGACTGTAGGACATACAAAACCCAAGCCTGAGCTACTAATGCACAGCCCAGTTCATTTGCAGCCTTAAAAATATTATCCACATACATACAAATTAAAGTTATTAAACGCTAACATGACTCTAATACCTATGGTCAATTTCAATCAGATATGAAAACAATATAGATTTTATATTAACCCTCTTTACAACATTTTTTACCTGTAATACTTTCAATGTGGATGCATAAGTTGAAGGTCTTCCAATCCCAAGCTCCTCCAGCTTTTTAACCTGTTGCAACATTAGAAAGGGTCAGCCAAATGATAAAATGGCATGAAAGTACAGAAGCACTTATCTCTCTCCTCCCTGGTTCAAGCAAACAGCAAATGGATATAAGAATGTGAACATTGAAACAGGATTATTATGACAAGTCATATGATTCAGAACTGGAAAAAAAAATAAGAACTGTTCTTCAACAATTTTCCCATGCTGCCACAAAAGTTGCGTGCTCTCTTACCGAGATGCAACCGAAGGCAGATGAAAATTCAAAAAACTTTATAAAAATTATTTGATTCATCACATGGGTACTTTTGTAATCAAGAGTAAATTGTAATTTTATGCACTTAGAGCTTACAGGTACTTAGTCAAGAGCTTTTTCAATTAAATTTCCAATTAGTTCTGTTTAGGACTTAATTAGTAATTATAGAATGATTTATTAACTTAATATGCATTTGATTCTGCATACAGACTCTTTTTTCAGAAGTTTAACTTTCCAGAAAGCATGACTGAACATAACACGATGGAACACTCATGGCACCTTATTCATATAAAAATTCAATCACTTCCACAGTAAATTTAATAACATTAATGTACCAATGATCCCTCTGAATAGCGTGACGGAGGCTGGGTTTGATGCTGCTTGAGTTCCACTTCTCCAAGAGACAGAGGATCCCCTGACTATAGAACAAAAATGTCAGTGAAGATGCATTCTTAACACACCAATTAGAAATTGCTGACATCCAGTCAGAGAACGAAGTACAATTTATGAAACTGAAAGTAGTAAATTGGAGTTACAATCCAGTAACACTGGGAAAATGCCCAACAGAAGCAGTAAATTGTAAGATTCAACAAGGATTTATACATTGAGAATAATAATGATATCTCTTAATCTTTACCAAGAAAAAAAAAGTGAAGAAAAGGAAAAATTATATATGCACAAGCATTCATTTAGAAGATAGTACATTAAACCAAGCTAGAGGCAGAAATGGAATATCAAGAAAATAAAACGCATAAAAATGAACTCAAATAGTACATTCAACCAAGCTAGCGGCAGAAATGGAATATCAAGAAAATAAAATGCATAAAAATGAACTCAAAATATAAGCTATATCCTTTGATGCAAATATATGTCCACGCTTACATATGTGCACGATATTAGTACCTTCAATGAATCGAGAATACCAAAGGCTTCATCATGATCATTTCCTTCATTCTCCTTATATCTGATTGCTCCAACATCAGCATCCTAGATAAATAACAGTAAGTTAAAAGCACATACATATCACAAATACACAAGATTGAAGACCTCACACAATCATGCACAAACTGCCAAATTAAACTAGAACATCAAACTGATAACTGTAATTCAACCACACCTTTACACCCTCAAAAGGACAAAAATAACAAAACAGTACAAACTAGGCAAATTCCCACTAAAAGTGAGTGAAATATGCCGTCTTTTTCTCATCACTGATACAGCTAAAAGCATTTCCTGTATTAGAAACGTAAAATCAAAAGTCTTGCCAAACATATCAACCCTTGAGACATCAGCATTCAAAAGTCTCTATAGCCAATTATTCCTTTTAAGCAAAGGGTGTCAACAGAATACCATAAACTTACAAGATCTTAACCCAAGAAAAAAAAAGTAAGCATTGATATTTCTTTTTACTACTTCATAATATCACTATAAATTCTCAAAAATTCCAATACAGCTCCTTTTTGTTGCTATCACTGCAAAATATTCCCTAAATTTCAGCCATGTGGGTAACTTTTTTGTAGTGTGTGTGATCGTTTGAATGTGAGAGTTAAAGAGCATCAGCAATGCACTTATCTAATACATGCAAATAAATATCCTCAATCCAAGATGCAATATTCTTCTTCTGTGGATAAGAAACAAAGAATCAGGAGACAATCATCTTCCAAGCAATGCCAAAGTCCAATAAGATATAACAAGAGTAACTTTCAGAAATGGTACAACAAGTGTTAGAATGTATGATTCAAACTAAAAAAGAAAATATCAAATTAGAGTAGAAACAACAACTGCACAAACAAAAATGGCATTCAATTACTGCCTTAAAACCAAATATTAGTAGCCGATCATTTATACGATTTTGATTCACACATAAAACTGAAGAAAAACCCCTATAGCCAAGTGGTGAGAAATGAGAAATTAAAGTACAAAGATAGGATAACTCAAAAATTGAATCAACAAAAAGAAAAACCAGAACAGATTTTGTGCATGATTAAGGATTGAATCATCTACAGAACACCTGGAGACCATTTAGTCAAAGTAGTAGGTGATAAAAATCCTCATAATGGAATATAGAATATACCTCATAAACTGCTTGGAATCCAGGAAACTCTACTCTTGAGCAAGAGGAACGGAAAATAATGGACTTGTCAGCATTGCCAATATCTATTTGTCTCTGCTTAGACCAAAGATTGTCAGACATTGCAGGAACAACAGCTATGGATAAATAAACAGTGTAAAACAGGAAAAATAAATTATAAATAATTAGAACATTCATGACTTGTATACATAATGACAGTCAAGATGGGTGTATAATCAAAAGTAACACAATAGGAAAAAAAAAGATGCATCCAACGTTTGCAACAAAAAATAATGATAAAGAATTCCCTTGGAAGAATACAAAGTACTGCAGGTCACGTGTTTCCTTTTGTGGCTAGTATCACACACACACACACACACAAGATAAAATTGCTGTACATATAGCATTTGTAGGTTTCAAAATCATACACAAGTTTTATTTGATTTGTCTAACCAAAAGAAAAAAAGTAGAGCTGTCTGATTGATCCAAATTTGCCAAGAGATGGTAACTATACAGGGCTACTTTTTCTGGTAAGATTTCTCTCACCTAATTGCGGTTGAGTAATAATGCAAAATAATAAAAAAAAATTTACATCCTAACCTGCCCAACATTAGCAGGTTTCATTTGACATGCCATCGTTCGTAACCAAATAAGAGTGTACAACTTCAAAGAATCCTCATCAAGTAACCCAGTGAGCATTGCTAAAAGCCAGCAGGAAAAAGAGGGAAAAAATTGGAGTTAATTTGCTGTCAAAGTCCACCCAGTGTACAGCAAAATAGAAAGAATTTTCATCACAAATTCTACATAAAAATGAAAATATCACATCATGCATAATGCAACTTTCAATAACTATTTATTCACCAGGTAACCTCCGGATATCAGTAGGTCTAATAGCTTCATGGGCCTCTTGAGCATTCTTCAACTTCTTAAAATATTTGCGAGGACCTTCTGGTTCATATTCCAAACCATACCTGCAGAAAATAAGTTGCTCTTTTTGTCAGGGAAAAAAAAGGAAAAACGAGAAGATGCTACAGTAGAAATGTGATAACCCATCTAGTCAAGATATTATCCACTTTAGAGCCCCACGGTCTACACAGTTTTGTTCTTAACACCTAGGTGCTAAACAAGCCTCGAGTCTAAAATGAGTCTTACTATTTAGGAGATCAAAGTACTCATATAGACTGTCCCCAAATTTCACCCAAGCGACGTAGGATATCACAATCACTCCCCTTAAGGCCCAATGTCCTTGTTGGCACACTTCCGGTTGAAGATCTAACTTTAATATCATATATCATAACTCAACCCACTAGTCAAGATATTGTTCGCTGTGGAGTCCTACAGTCTGCACAGTTTAATTCCTGGTACCCAGGAGCTAAACAAGCCATGAATCCAAAATGCGTCTCCCAAATATTATAGTACATAGTGGAAAGATATTGTCCTCTTTGGCAATCCACCAACGTGATGCCCCAAGATTTTGTTCCCTAACTAAGGACGCGTTTCACTAATTAGGGAGTCAGAGCACTTATATAGACCATCCCAAATCTTACTTAAACGATGTAAGATAACACAATCCATCCCCCTTAAAGGCCTAACGTCCTTGTTGACATACTTCCAGTTGGAGATCTGGTTCTAATACCATATGTGATAACCTGGTCTATTAGTCAAGATATTGTCCACTTTGGAGCCCCCCACGATCAGCACGGTTTTGTTCTTAGCACCCAAGCGCTAAACAAATCCCTAGTCCAAAACACATCTTACTAGTTAAGAGATCAGAGCACTTATATAGACCGTTCCTAAATCTCACCCAAATGATGTGAAATATTACAAGAAATGACCACAAAATTGCAATTCTAGAATACAGATGATACTAAGGAAATTAGACAAACATATGGGCCTTGATGAAGGCTTCATGACTTAAAGAATCATTAACAGGGCAATACTGCCACAATTGGAGCACAATGATACATTTTGCAGCACAAGCACAGAATATAAGCATGTGCAGCATTTCTGCTAAAAGTAAAAGTAAATTTCTGAAGTGGACGTTCACATAATTAACCTTTCAGATATCAAGGATCGTATTTCTCTAACAGCATCATCAGAGATCTGAAAGAAGAACCAAAAATTGAAGTATTAAAAATCTCAAAAGGATTATCATCAATGAAAATTACAAATGTCAGCTCAACAAAACTAATAAAAATTCCAACAACCACAAAATTTCTCCTTTACATCCTATGCTACCAACTTCCTTTCATTTTCCTGTTAAAGACAAAAATTAAAGGGGAAATTCTTTTGACTAGGAAAAAGAATAAGAATGAGAATATTTTGAAAATTAGGAAAATGATGTACACAAATGGAAGAGTTCAAAGCCATTTTCTGGAGACTTTGTTTACCTCTCTTTCTGACTTCATTAATATATCTTCCATGATTTAACCAAGTTAGCAACTCTTAAATCATTGTGCTCTAAAGTTCCACATTTTCTCTCAGAACAACCAATTCATGAGTTCAGGATATTGTAGCCAAACTAATAATGTCTTCATTGTGTTAACTTCTCTCAGATCAGTCAATTCACGAGTCTAGCAAATTCAGATGACGTATAAAAATAATGAAAAAGAACAAGAAAAACAAACATGTAAAAAGACATGATGTCATTCAACATGGATGGGTAAGAGTATTTCCACCACTCAACAGAGAAAATCCCAAAAAGTGAAAGTAAAAATAAACTGTTTTCACTAATGGAAAATGACAACAACATAATTTCATAAAGATATAGAAAGTCGGTAACGGCTACTTTGTTGTTTCTTTTTTTTTCTTTCCTAAAGATATAGAAAGTCAGTGATGGCTGTTGTTTCTTTTTTTTTCCACAAAGAAAAAGAGTTACCAGTTCCAAAACATCCAGAAGTGAATGAACATAGCTTAACCACAGAGGAAAACAGATTCAGAAAGCATGAACCCAGATGCAGTTAAGCATTCAGACTCAAGATACTAAGTGGCTGACCACTCAGTAAAGATTATCATCCAATTGGAGAGATACTTACATGTAGTCCATCTGTTCTCATGTATGTTATCAGACCTGCTGCCTGCCCATCTGATAATTGAATCCCTTCATAAAGTTTTTGTGCAAGCTGCATTCATATAATATAATATAAGTGTAACAATAATGCAAAACTGAAATACCCACATATCGGCTTCTGTAAATTAGTTAATACAAGGTCCAGCCTAGCTAAACTAAAATAGAATAGAGAAAACAAGTGAACTTGCTGAAGAAATATACAGTGTCAATAAGTCACACCATCACACATCACAACACAAGTAATTTAGCCTTCAACTGAAACAAAAATCAGTTGAAGAATGGACCACTCACATTTCAACAGAGGATTAAGGAAATTCTCAGTCTGTTAAACAACATAGATGGAACGCAATCCAAGTATCACCAGAACAAAAATAATGAGAAAAACACTGAAATGGTGATAAATGAAGACTTTATGACAATCACATAGGAATTAAATCATTCATAATGAATTCAGAGATTGGGGCATGGAGAGACAATTAACACTTTCAATTCTGCAGAATAAATGTTATGGAATTAAGAAAATATTAGCTAGGATTTCATAAAATTTCTCAAACCTTCATTGTGTATGTTGCTGAAAAGTTGAATCCATTAGCAGCATCTTGCTGAAGGGTTGAAGTTATATATGGGGTGGGAGGATTTTTCTGCATCATGCTTTTTTTGTAACTGACCACTTGGAAATTTTCTGAATTAATCTTCTGTTTGATCTCCTTTGCCTCTTTATGAGAACTTATTGAGAGTTGATTTAACCTTTTCGAATGAAAATGGGTCAAGTGAGCCGGTAAAGAAAAGGTATGCACAGAAGAATGTGATTCTTTTTGGTTCAACACAACCTCAACAGTCCAATACTCTTGTGGTTTAAATTCATCAATTTCCATTTCTCTGTCACATATAAGAGACAGGGCAGCAGATTGAACTCGCCCTGCTGACTGGCAACCTGGTAGTTTCCTCCATAATAATGGTGAAATGTTAAATCCAATCAAATAATCAAGAGCACGCCGTGCAAGGTAAGCTTGAACCAAATTTGCATCAATTTCTCTAGGAGCTTGCAAAGCACTCTTGATTGATGCCTCAGTTATTTCATGAAACACAACCCTCGCTACAGCAATATTTTCATGTAAAGCATCCTGTTGTTGCAACATCTCAATAATGTGCCAGGCAATCGCCTCTCCTTCACGATCAGGATCCGATGCAAGAATAAGATTTTCTGCTCTGAGATACAAGCCGACCAGAATGAAAGAACTCAGAAAAAGACAAACAGGACAAATGTAAGAGAATAACCACAAGAAACACCCCTCACAACAAAAATTATCTCTTACCATATGATGAAATGAATAATTATACATGACAATATTTTTTCTCCCAAAAAATTTTATAGCCTCATAGAAGTGCCACAGCAAATTAATTGTAACTAACCAAAAGAAACAATAAACCGTACCCATTGAGGGAAACCTTGATGCTTTTAAGATGTGTCCATGCCGCAGATGGAACCTCCCATACCATACTGAAATCATCATCAGGCCGCACAGATCCGGACCTTGCAGCCAAGTCCCTCACATGACCATAACTGGGCAATACTTCATACATATCACCAAGGTAGCCCTGAATAACCTTTGCTTTCGTGAGAGACTCTACCACCACCACAGATTTCCCAGTTGGAGGATACAGTTGCTTCGGTGTAGTTTGTCCCCGAGGTTTCACTATAGCCATCTCTTCCGGAGTCTGTCTCTGCAGGAATATATTAGCTGCCTTTACAGATTTCCTCTTTCTACTAGAGTTCCCACTTTTCTTCTTGGACAGTAGTTTTGTCAAAGCAGAACCATTAACTGCCTGATCAGCTAAGCTCTCTATTGAAGCCTTCTGAAAAAACTGCAGTGTTACTAAAACCAATAATAATAATAATAATAATAATTTTGGATAAAACGAAACTACATCCACAGAAGTCTTATAAGGATAAGGATTGCTAACCTCTAGAGTCAAGTCTGGTCTTTGCCCAATTTTGCTATTTGAACTCTTTGCTTGAGAAGAACTTTTGGTCACAGACACTGGTTCTGCAGCAACAGTAGCAGAAACTTGTTCCTTCTTTTTCTTGTGTCTCGACTGCGGCTTTTGTTTGCCACTAGCTTTTGAGCCTTGTTTACTGTTGCTAAAAGACGAACTTGAGGGGAATGATCCCAGCTGCGCTCTTTCCTTCCCATCTCCAACCAGCTGTTCACTTGTTGAAGTGAGTGCATTAAAGTCCTTATTAGCATTATACTTTCTTCGAGTAGCCAAGACATTAGTCCACTTCTTAAGTTTATTAACCCCTCTTAAGGGAAGGTTATGCCTGCCACTTCTTCCTTCAGCAACATCCATCTTCCCATTTCCATTCGTTACTCTTGGGAGTTGAGAAAAGTACCTCTTAGAAAAGGCTCCACAATTCGGTGAACTCAATTGGATACCATTGTCCAAAGGCTCATAACTGAAGTTATTTCTAGGTTTTAATTGGGAGTGAATGGTAAGAGCGCGGCCCTTGGAACCATTACATAAGCTTCGGAAAAGAAAAAAATCATGTGCAGCCCTTGAAGAGTTGGCTGTGATAACAGAAGTTACCCTATCTTTCCTAAACTTGATCTGAGAGCATTTACCGAATTTATTTCCAATATCAAACAGCGGATATGGTAATTGAGTTCCTGGGCGATTCTGAAATGTCCTGTACTGCAACTGTAACGCCATTTAATGCAAGTACAAAACCATTATTATATTTGCAAAGATGTTTAAAGCAAATTAGATAAACGTCAGTTCCTCGGAAAATTAATCAGAAGTTGAGAAACCGGTAGGTGTTCATGTTGAAGAGAATGAAACAGATGAAGACTTAAGAAACAGGGAATGAATCAAAAAAAATTTAAAATAAAAAAAGAAGAAGAAACAATAAGAAAGAACTGGAAAATCATAATGATATCGAATCAACTACTCACGGTGGCCGCGAAGGGGCGGAGGAGCGAAGTTGAAGAAGCTGGGGTTGGAGTTGAGGTTGCAAATGACAAGAAGCTCCTCATCGCCACTCTCATTTGCTGCTGCTTATCATCTTTTCAATTGGTTTGGCTATAAAATTTATGAAAGAATAAAATTCACAAAGTGGTATCTTCGGGAACGGTGTGGATGAAACTATGTTGCTTGCTGCGGTGAGTGGAGGGCCAAAGCCAGAGGGTTTAGGGCAGGGTTTTGGGAGGCTTCATTTAATTCATTGATTGTTCCGGTCCATTGAGCCCAATTATTTATAATTATTTATAAATCCATCCCATTGCTCTTCTTTTTTCATTTCTTTTTCTTGTTTTTGGTAGACATACATTTTATTGTCTAGACTTGGTCCCTTCCTTGCGTTTAATTAAATAAAGATATAATGTACCTTATACCATCATATATATACCTTATTTTTCTAGTACTTTATCTATTTTTATTGTAATTTATATATACACGATATTAATTTAACATCCATGCACAAAACGGGGGAGCCGCAGACTTGCGACTTCCTCAACTAAAATGTCAGTAATTTCTGACCTCAACCAGGATACCTTTACACCATTACTAATTGTTTCCGCCAGAAAAATTAGCTTCCACGAAGAGTTTTAAATCAACGAACAACAGAATAAAGGGCGATGAACACGTTTAAAGAATCAAACTAAACAAATTTGAACACTCATCGCCAAGTGCGGTAAGGCAGACAACATTTGACTAGAAACATTTTATACAATAGACGAGACCTATGTGATACATTGACTCGTGAAACTCATTCCCCCACGCCGCAGAAATGTCTACTTGTTCTTTCCGACTCCAATATAAAATCCAATTACTCATTCATGAATGATGATCCCATGACTAAGTAAAGTTATAGCCGCGCTACAATCTCAAGCAACAATTTTAGAAACCTTGATGTAGTAATAATATGAGTGCAAAAGAACATTTATCAACTTCTTCAAAAACTAAACATATAAACTGCATTTCCAAGCCATATGTTTTTCGTGGAAAATAGTGTAAATAGCAATAGAACTTGAGAAGCAGATATCACGGAGCAATCCTAAGAGGATCACGCGGGTAAAGTGATGTTTTGCGAATGTTATTGAGACCACAGAACAGCATCACTACACGCTCCAAGCCCACGCCAAATCCACCGTGTGGAGGTGCACCGTATCTGAAACAGCCAATTAAAGCGTTAGGTTAAGTTGCAATGTTACTGACCATTTCAAACCTACATAGACCATATGTTTATTAATTGTTAACCATATTTCAATACAACCAAAACCAGGTTCAATTTTTTTTTCTTCTATAACTTAAGCTTTTAAAGATGAAGAATGAGTGGATGTGGCATTGAAATAATAGGCTTTTAACAACAAAATAGATCAATCAAATAAAATCTGGCCATCTGGGTAACAATACCTGAAAGAGTCGATATATGTAGATATTGTCTTCACATCAATTCCACATGCCTGTGCACGCACTGCCAAGAATTCTGGCATATGAATACGTTGAGCTCCTGAAATTATCTCCTCACCTGGAGGACAGGGAACAGATCCACAAATTTCTGTCAAGTAAATAACAAGAATTCAACCAACAAGTGATAAGCTATGTACTAAAATTTTAAAATAACAAATAAACAGAGAATTCAAAAACAAAAGGATTATGATTAAAGGATTATGATTAAAGGATTATGAATAAAGGATTATTATTATCATTTTGAAACCACCTACCCTAAATCAGTGAAAAACTATTCATGCACGTCACATAACCAAACTTATAAACTCCACGGCAGACAAGTAACTTTCTTTTCTATTAAACATCTCAAAATTATTCCAGGTTTCTCTTCAATGATCTTTTTTCCCAAGTACTCTACAACAAACATTCAGCCATCAAAATTGCAAGAGGTTTGAAAAAATAGAAAATGAAAACAGCATGAGAATACAATTAGTAATGACAAAAAAAAACTTTCAATTTCTACATGGAACACACCATTTCATGTTAGAAAACAAACAAAGAACAAGATTACATTAAGACAACATGAATTCAAGTATTTGTGCATGAAAAACGGCGCTGAAATATTTCAGCTTCATCTAATACCTCGAATAAAGACATCAAATGAGTTACTGTAGATAGCATTATCATGACAGGGCATGGTATAGAATGGCCTAACAGCCAAAGGATAACGGTGGAGTATGTAGAATTCAGTGCCATACCTACAAAAGGAAGCAACATTTAGTTCACTCATTTATGACATACATAAAAACTTAGAACTCACAAAGAAAACACTTGCCACTAGCTAAAAGCAATGAGGCTTCTAATTGTTCAAATTTTGAAGCTAATAATAGATGCATGACATATGTACAAATTTGGAACTTCAAAAAATAAAACTGGTAATAAGAGGAGACGAGAATAGAAGGCCAAAATAAAAGAATAGAGAAGACAAATCAAGAAATATTCAATTACTTCTCAAAAACTAGTTGGCCCAATTTTCTCTCTGCTTCTGTATTTAAGTCCCCAAGAGGATCAATTTCCACTCCAGCATCCTGAACAATTATGCAAAGCTTACAATCATGGAATAGAAAATATTGAAACCATGGTTAAAAATAGAATATGCTATAATTGCCATACATAAGTTTATCCACGTTGCCTATTGCTTCTCATTTTAAGAAATTTACTTATATAAGAATTTAACTCCAATAAAATTAAAAAGAAAACAATGCATTCCTAAAATCATTGGGCTGCCAAAAATGTAGGAAGTGTTCATTAATTACGTTTCTTTTGAGTCCTGAAGGCAAAAAGTTGTGCATACCTAAACCATCTAAATAAAACCTACCACTAAGTAGAACACTGTATTTCCTTGACCAAACACAAGATATTGTCTGGACAACAATGTTTCTCATTCTATATTTAAAAGAAGAGAGAGAGAGAGAGAGAGAGAAAGAGAAGAAGAAAAAGAAAAGAGAAAACTATGACCTACCAATTGATTTCTGTGTGCTACTTGTATTTAGCCTCAACCTAATCATCTAATTATTCAACCATACACTAATCCAACTTCTCATGAAACATGAATTGAGGGGCAGAAGAAGTAATGTTACCTTGAGCATTTGAATCCCTTCTTCAAAAGTAAGCCGAAGAGTCTTTGGTTTGTACTGCAAAATTCAATAAATCCTAAAGATCAGATTCAAGATAAGAGAAACGGAAGAGATATAGTTTTGAATATTCCTTATTATCTTACAACATATGCATAAACCCGAATACAAGACTTCAAAAGAAGACTACGAAAACAGAATTTCAAGTACTTAAACCCGTGACGATACCTTCAGAGGTTCAAATGGATACTGCTTCCCCACGGCTTCAAGTTCCTTTTTGCACGTCTCATTCAAACCATCAAAAATTTTGACAAATAAGCAACCCACAATATCCATCACCTGCATAAACAGCAACTCAAATACTTAGAAAAACATGAACCATTAGCTGTATTCAGGAGGTCATGAAAACCTCCAACAAAGCCATATTACAACAAAATAGCTCCAACTTTACCTCAGAATAATGTTTCTTAATCTCCATTTCAGCGTCAAGACCTGTGAACTCACACAAATGCCTGTGAGTGTACGAGTCCTCTGCTCTAAAAACAGGACCAATCTCAAAAACCCGCCCAAAATCACCACAGATTGACATTTGCTTATGAAGCTGAGGAGATTGGGCCATGCACGCAGGTTGGCCTTTGTAGTCCAGCTTAAAAACAGCAGAACCACCTTCACTTGAACCAGCAATCAATTTTGGAGTGTGGATCTCAACAAAGCCCTCAGACAACAAGAATTGTCTAAATATCTGCACAGTGATATAACTCATTGATCAACTGAAAAATACAAGCCACAAAAGTAAATTAAACACCAAATGTACTGAAAATTAAGTTAACATCTCTGGAATGCCATCAGGTTCAAGTAAAGAAACTTCAGGTTACCTTCTTTAGAGATCATTTTTCTAAGGATGTCAAATACAAAATCTGCATCCAATAGTAACTGGCCTAGCACAAACCTCTAGTGAAGCAGCTGCACGCTGCAGCCAATGAGTATATACCAACTAACCATGGCCAAAGGAAGTTAAAACTTACATTTCCAACTTGACTCTGAATGCGGAAAATTGCTTGGTTAGCAGGTGTTCGTATATCAATAACTCTATTGTTCAAACGCGTATCCTGATTAACCCGAACAAGCTGTTCCCCTTCCTGCACCACTTATCAAATTAGCAAAGGGCACAAGAAAAACTCCAATACCAAGGTACCACTGATCAAGAGAGAAGGCACCTTCAAAGCTTTTTCAATCTCAGCTTCACTTCTAGAAGCATCTTCGATATTAATAGGTAGGTTTGCAGCCTTGTTAACACAAAATAATTTTTTGACTTGAACCTCCACCTTCAACAAATAATTTTTAAAAAATGAAACAGCATGCTTATTAACAGCTAATAATTAAACAAAACACACGCAGAATAAATAAAGTGAGAATACCTGCTGCGTTGCTCCCTTGATGGCAGCCCCGGGGACAGAGACGACACCGATGACATCAACAATGGACTCCTTGCTCAACGCATTAACAAACTTGACCATTTGTTTGCTGATGGACTCGGGATTCACAGTCACCACGCATTGTACGGTTGAACCTCTCTCTCTCACCACCACGAAAGCTAACTTGCTGCTCACGGGTCGGGATGTGTGGACCCTACCCCGTATAAGTACCTCCTGATCCTTCAACATCTCCGTCAACGCTCCCACCTCAGTCCAATCTTTGCCGAAGACCACCTCGCTCCACTTGCCGGCTCCTGGATTGTCAACAGATTGGACCTCGTGGAGAGAAACGTCGCCGTAGTTATTGGAGACTACACCTTCATCTTCAATCGATAGCGATGCCGTGGCGGCGGCGGCCTTGGATTCCCGGCGGTGGCTCTCCTTCTCTAGCTTGACGGCTTCTTTCTTAGCGGCTTTCTTGCTGATCGGCTGCGATGGGTCTCCATCCTCCGGCACCTTACCTGACGAGGGAGTTTCGGAATCTGACAACATTGCCCCAAGGAATTACCGGTAAGAGAGAGTGGAAAGTAAAGGAGCTATCGGGACATTGATTTTGTCGATGACGTGCTGTCTAACGAACACTCATAAACCCTCTATTGCAGCCCGAACGAATAATGTTGGCCCAATATAAAAACCCATAATCATAAAATGGGCCGCAACTATGACTCGCCTTTAATTTATTTATTTGTTGATTGGAAGTAGTCAATCTTTGATTTTTATTTTTACCGTTGCTTGGATTAGGGAATAACATATTAAAACATATTTAAGTTGTGTCTTAGTTTTAGGTGATTAGAATTGATAATTAGCACATATTGACAATTAACACATTGATACGCATTCTTTACCCTTTAGATTTTGACATAAAGGGTACGGTTCAAAGCATAAGATGTAAAATTATGGTCATGTAATTTTTTTTTCAAATTTTATCACCTAATTAAATGGTTAATTTATATTATTTTTGTCTTAAAATTTGTAGTAAAAAATAAGACATAAGATTTTCTTTATAAATTATTTTTTGATGAAAAAAAGGCTAAAAGTTTAAGATTCCCTTATCATTAGAGTTATTGATATATATATATATATATATATATATATATATATTTGGTAGAATTAACATAAATATTTTTTATATATTTATCATAATATCTAAAAAACATTTTGTAAATTATTTCCAAGTTATTCAATAATGACATTGTTTTAATATATTTATGACAACACTAAATTTTATTTTGTAAAAGTATTTTAGTACTCACAATTCATTAATTTTATATTTAAGAATTAAAAATAATTTAAATTATGTGTTTCAAACATTAATGATAAATATTCAAAATTACAAATATAAAAATATTATATTTTTAAAACAATAATAAAATAAATTTTATAATAATTTATAATTAAGAATTCTCATAAACTTTAATTTATAACTACTATATATAATTTAAGGCATTTTATTTTTTATATAATTCATAAGTCAAGTGATGAGTTTTCGTCACATTAAATATGTTATGTTGGTGTAAAAAGAATAAAAGCCGAATTTTTATCAAACCTTTTGATTTTGCCGAAAAACTAAAATTTTTTTTTATTAAGAATTGCATAATGCTCTTAAAATAAAATTAAAAAAAAAGAATTGAATAGGAGGGAAAGGTACAAAACAAAGAGGGCAATAAAATAAAAAACAAAAGAGAAAAAAAGTAAAAAACAAATAAACAAAAAGATAAGAGTGGTGTGAGACAGACAATTTGATGTAGCCTTTGTCTTCACACGCGTTCTTACAGGACCAAGGACCTCGAAAAAGCAACAACAGAAACTTGTTCGAAACGTGGAGGACTGAAAAAGCGAGTACCGAATTAAATATTTTACTCTCGAGTAGCAGTAGTTTGGGTTGCAAAAAAAAGGAGGCCTGGAAGCAAAGACTGCACGCTTTCTTCTTCTTCTTCGGTCGTCCTCAGCTTCAGTCGTTGTATTTGTTATTCTTCTATCTGCTTGAATCCGCGCTCAGTTGGTATGCATTTTTATTCTTATTCTTAATTTCGGTTTCCTGATCAGAAAGTCTCGCAATTATTTTTGAAGCTTTATTGTCGTTTTTAACAACTGCATTTGATGCAATCTTCGATCAGCTGTTTTCAGCAATTTTTTTCTGGTTTTCTGTAATTCTGTTTGATTGTAGCTCTCAATAGAGTTTTTTAATGATCCGATCTATGCATGGATTTGTTTTTTTCAGAATATAATCCATTTTTATTAGATAATCAATTTTGGAATGAAATTTAAAGGATATATTAAGGTTAATGAGTAAGCTGTTTTATGCTTTTTTATGATCATAGTATGCTAGTTAAATAATTTTGGTCATCTTCTTTTGGTTCTTAATCAGAAGTTTGGGATAAAATTATCGTCTTTCTGTTGCTTTAGTGGTTTCCGAGGAATTGATATTTTCAATTACTTGTTGCTTGGCCCAGCATTTTTGTTATGACTCCGTACTTTTCTAAATTGTTTCTTTTTATAGGCTGTTGATTACAGGGTCAAGTTGGGGAAGAAATCGTGGCTTTGGTTGAATGCAAGGACACTGAGATTGGGGTAATTGCACCGGAAAGGTATTTTCTTTTATAATTGATTGAAAAATATCTTTCTTTTCTTGTTTGGTTTAGAAAATGGATTTTGGATAGCCAAAAACGGGGGTTTATGATTGCCTCAAAATTGTTATGCACCCGCCAAATGTAGTTATCTTTCTCTCTTCTTGTTCTTCAACTAATTTGTAAGAGTCAAATGGACTCCTTTGCCAGAGTGAGATTGTTGGAAATCAAATTTAACAATAAACTTACTTACATGACTATAGATGATTGACCTTTAGATATGGTTGTGTAGGGCACATGTTGAAGAGAGTGCGCTGTCAGATGAGTGTCTGGAGTTTGGGATAAGAGCAGTTGCATATTTTGTGTTCAATTTTTGGAAGCTTCATTCATGATTGGAAAAATGGTGGAAGGGCCCAAATTTACTGGTCTTATAGGAGGAAATAACAACAACGATAACAATTATTATGATTTCACTCAGGGCTTTTACCAAAAACTTGGTGAAGGTACAAACATGTCTGTTGACAGTTTGCAGACGAGCAATGCTGGCGGGTCTGTTTCGATGTCAGTGGATAACAGCAGTGTTGATTCCAATGATTCACTGACTCACATTTTGAGCCATCCAGGTCTGAAGCCTGTGAGCCACAACTACTCAGTTGTCGGGCAGAGTGTGTTCCGTCCGGGTAAGGTGACCCATGCACTTAATGATGACGCTTTAGCGCAAGCATTGGTGGATCAAAGGTATCCTGCTGAAGGACTGGAGAATTATGACGAGTGGACAATTGATTTGAGAAAACTTAACATGGGTACTGCCTTTGCCCAAGGGGCTTTTGGTAAGTTGTACAGAGGAACATATAATGGGGCGGATGTTGCAATTAAGATCTTGGAGAGGCCGGAGAATAGTCCAGAGAAAGCACAGGTTATGGAGCAGCAGTTTCAGCAGGAGGTCATGATGCTTGCTACATTGAAGCATCCAAATATTGTGCGGTTTATAGGAGCATGCCGCAAGCCAATGGTCTGGTGCATTGTGACAGAGTATGCAAAAGGAGGATCAGTTCGGCAGTTTCTGACGAGGAGGCATAATAGGGCAGTGCCATTAAAATTGGCAGTTAAGCAGGCATTGGATGTCGCAAGGGGGATGGCATATGTGCATGGTCTTTCGTTTATCCACAGGGATCTTAAGTCAGATAATCTTTTGATCTCTGCGGATAAATCCATCAAAATTGCTGATTTTGGTGTTGCAAGAATTGAAGTGCAGACGGAGGGGATGACACCAGAGACAGGGACATATCGTTGGATGGCTCCGTAAGTATTCATATCTTTTATTTTTGATTTCTTTCTTCAGTATTGCTGTATCAATTATGTGTTCAATGCTTTGTTAATGTTAAGCTTCTTGTCCTTAATCTTTGGCTCTATTATGAGACTATCACTTGGTTATGGCTTTCTTTTGTCAACACCATCAATTTTTGTTAGTACCGGCATAATTGTAGCATATAATTAGGTTTTCCAACCTTTTCACAAAGTTTGTGTCGCTCTCTTTGTACTGACATGCCAAGTCACGAGTAATCTGAATTAGATGTGCATAGCGGATATTATCTGTTGATGCCCCTTTTGTTCACCCCTATATTTTCAGTCTCTGGGATTACCGATGTTCACAATTGTGGATGCTTGTGGTGGTATGAGCTGCAATGATTGATTGATTTATTTATATGGAAAAAAAACTCTCCAGTATTTCAGAGCTGTTTCTTTTGTCTTCTTTGGTGTAGTTTAAAAACTGTGTGATTTTAATGGGTGATTTTTTTTTCAAATATTTTTAGGAATCATTGCTAGATCCTTTCATACTTAGTTTTATTGGAATTACCCTTCTTGAGCAATCTGCAATTTTCATCATTTTTTTGTTTATATTTATGCATAGTTCCATGTAGTGGTGATTGCCATTTGACTTTAATTTTGTTTAATGAATTCGTCTGTTTTCTTGTAATATCCGCAAACAAGGAATTGCATGAAGATCTCTTTGAATTTGACAGCTATCTATATTTCAATTTTATGCAATCTCCCTGTAAGGGTGGATTGATAGACATTCAATCTATTTCTTTTGTCTTTTATGATATGAATGTGGTGGTGTGTTCCAGCAGAAGACAAAAATACGTTAGAAAGGATTCAACCTTTCACATGTCAGCAAGGGCTGAAGGAGCGGTACTTGTGAGCGGTACTTGGGTAGTATTGGCAACATGAAATGAGAAGTTAGTTTTGCTGCATCAAGGTTATGTTGCATATGGTGGTTCTTAAATGATGTTTATCCAAATTGTGTCATTTAAGCCTACAACATAAACTTCAATGACCCAAGTCAAGTTGTATCTTGATGTCTTTTTGTGAGAGCTGCTTATTAGTTTTTATGCTCAAGGCTTGTGTTGTTGTGATACATAAAGCTTAGGCATGAATGTAGAGAAAAGAGAAACAAAAGAATTAAAAGGCAAGCATTGACTTGATTACAGTACTAATTTATGAATTACCCCTTGAACTAGTCAATATTCTGTTGGAAATATCTGATAGGATTAAAAGGACCTTAGATGTCCACTTGTCCTTTAACATAATTTTCTTTAATTTAGCAGTGTTCCTTGAAGTACTCTTGACACTGTTCTATAATTCCTTGCTCTTTTTCCCCTTTTTTCTTCTTTCTTGCTGTTTTTCCCTCTTTAGGTTTTAAAGTGTACCTGATTAATATAGGTTCACTCTTTGATTTGCTTGGTTATCAAATTGTTGAGTTATGAAACATGTGATATTGGAGGCTAGAATGTGCTGGTTAGTAATTTTATTTGGATTTATCTGTATTTTATGAGATATAACACCATTTTATTGGGCAATTCATGAATTTGATGGTATAAACATGATTTTACAGCTCTGCTGCATTTGAAATCTCCCCAAAATTCTTCTTCTAAGCTGAATCTTGTTTTCATCTTTGCTTAAGTTTTGAGCATTACATGAAGATTATGGAAAATGTAAAAGCATTAAATCATAAGAGCATGAGCATGTATCTTATTTCTTCCTTCCTTTTCATCTTCTTCAAAGCATCTGAAAGATGCAACCTCTCCCTCCCTTCAAATGTCTCTTAGTAATGAGGTTATGCTTATTACTCTCCTTCCCACAGGACTTATCAACTATGCTACCTCCAATGGATATAAGAATAACATGAATAGGCAGAAAACTGACGATTTGGCCTCATCTTTAAATTCCTGAATACTTGTTCATGATCTGAGCAACAATTCATCAAAGTTTCTATTTCTTGACTGATTTAATTGCTTGTGTTGTTTATAGATATGTTACTTGGTTGATTCTTTCCATGTTACTGCAACATCGGTTGATTTTGTCCACACTTGTCTTGTCTGCATGTTTGCTAGTCTTATCAATTTAAACAAGCAAGGCAAATAATTGTTTGACATCTCACAATTAATGCTTTAGATAATGCAAGAGATTGAGTAGATGCATGTTTGGAAACATAATTCAACTGGATAATTACAACCATATCATGGTCTTTATGTAATTGGATCCTAATTTGAAAAATGCAAATAATAAGGTGCATTATATAACTAAATCCAATTTTGTGCAGGGAAGGAAATGTGGGAAGAAAATGCAATTATTTATTAATTTTTTTCATTTTTGTGGACCCCAGTGGGAAATTGTTACTCTTCTCTGTGCGTTTAACTTATAATTTACACAAGGAATTTTATTTAAATACTGTTGAGAGCAGGTGTTTATGTTTGATCTGCTAGTGATGTCTGTTAGTCGTGTCATGAGTCTTGTAGCTGAATATGGTGCAGCGTCATTATCAGTGTTTGGTAGTGAGGTAGCTTTTGCTTCTTGCAATTGCATTTAACAACGTGGCATAATGGGAACTGGATAATTATGACGGGTTTTTAATATTTAGTGAGAGTCATTCTACTGTCTTCATTCTATGAATGATCTGGAACTCAGTTAATGGAAGTCCATATCATTTATCATGTGGAACTACCAATCAATGTAATTTCTTTGATAATTGCTTAGCCTTAAATCTTGTTTTATCTGATTTCTTGTAAGTTATAAAGTACAATATAACTTGATCAATTATGCAGCCAGTGGACTATGATGGAACTCAATAAAATACTGTTCAGAATTGTACTCTTTTTATACCTCTTACTGGTGTGGTAATACAAACTTGATTATCTCCTGACAGCACAAGGTTTCTAAGGTCCAGCTCATTTAGCATATTGATCTTCTTGATTGCACCTTTTGATCTTATTTAATATCAATTGATTCTATTGAATAATCTCTGTGTTTTTGGTGACTTTCCTTTGGTAATCTGCATTTGAATAGTAATTATTTAGTCTTGCTTGACTTTTTCGTCTTTATTTTATGTCGTTAATATGCTAGTGTTGGTTTTTCTCATTATTCTTGCCATTCTTTCAGAGAGATGATTCAACATAGGCCGTACACACAAAAAGTGGATGTCTATAGCTTTGGGATTGTCCTTTGGGAGCTCATAACAGGTTTGCTTCCATTCCAAAACATGACAGCAGTGCAGGCGGCATTTGCTGTGGTGAATAAAGGCGTGAGGCCAGTCATTCCAAATGACTGTCTCCCTGTACTTAGTCAGATCATGACCCGCTGCTGGGACACCAACCCTGAAGTTCGTCCAACTTTTGCCGAGATAGTGAGGATGCTGGAGAATGCTGAAACAGAGATTATGACGACTGTCCGCAAGGCACGCTTCAGGTGTTGCATGAGCCAACCAATGACAGTTGACTGATCAAAATTTGAAGGTCGAAAACAGATGACATAAATGAGATGGAAAGGAGCCTAAGAATTTTACATATATGTTGTGTATCTATCATTATGTTTCTTTTTCTTATTTAAAAAAAAATTCCAGATAGGGATAAGGTAACTATTATACTGCTTGGTTTCTGATTTTGGTGTCAATTGTAACGTGGTGTTCAAGTTAGTTTCTACTGCAGTTCTTAGTAATAGGAAGCATTTGATGTGTGCTTCCCACTGTAGCTATTTTGTATACGGGACCTGCCATTTTCATTGATGTTTGATTGTTCTTGTTTCTACAGCAATTGCAGGTTCACCCTATTGAATCGATTAACCCTATTTTCTTTCCTTTTTCGTTTAAAGTTTATCTGCTAGGAGTTTTGGATCTTTGCTTGTCAAGGAAAACGCACAAGCATCCATTGCAAATTCAATTGTGGAGCGTGTTATCTTGCAGCCTACCTTGCCATCCAAAACTACTCTCTACATTCATCATCTCACATTCCCTAGTGTCTCTCAGCTGAAGTTGGGAAAATTAATATCAAACCATTGGTCAGACTAATTATTCTACGCGCGTATACCTTTGCATCTAATAAATACAAATTTGATCTGTGGAATGTGCAATTTAATGCTTTTGCCGTCACGAAGAAACTTTTTATACATTTTGGATGCCCTTCGCCGATTAAATACAATGCCTTTAGGTATATACTATTGTGCTTGTCCGTAACTGAAAAGATTAGCATCAGGCCAGAGATGTAATTACCTTATAATGGTGATGATGACACTATAATTAATATAAGCTTGATAATATTAGTATCAGTTACGGTTTATTTGTAGTGAAATGAAAGTGGAAATATCAATATCAACAAGCAATAAAAGGACAAAACGATTACAGTTATTGGAAATAACTGCCGATTTGCAATTATACATGTGTTAAGTGTGTGTTCCTCCTAATCCGCAATATTTACGACTGCTTATTTTATTTCTGTAGGTTATGGAGTCATCTCTTGAAATAAACTTGTCAAACCAATGAAAACACTGGCTCTTCTCATTAGAAAGATGCTACTGTTACCTGTTCTAGCAACAGGGGCAAAAGGATTCACAAATTGAGAGGTTATGGGACTCTGAGCAGTGGTACTGTCCATCCGGATAATATGCCAGTATACCACCGCCTCTCGTATACATCTATGACGTATCTTTTGATGTGTGGACGTAATTAAACTTCATTGGCCATGCAGATCAAAGATGAAAATGTCAACTGCCTGTCAGCCTCCGCTTGTAATTCTGTCTTCTCCCACAAAAGGAAATTTGCTGAAGGCTCTCGGCATTGTTTGGGTCTCACGGCTCCCATAAGCGAGATGGATTTTAGGCAGTTGAAGAATTAATGTTCTGAGAAGGGAATCGTAAGGTGACTCCTGCTGTGGATATGTGTAATTTTCAGTCAAGGCAAGTGGAGATGATGTGAAAACAGATTCATCGTTGCACTATGGCGAAACCTTTTCATAGCAAACATTACAATATAAAGTTGCGTTTTATTTTCTCGAACAAATGAGTGCTGGTTGTTGGAATCTTTACTGCCAAGTGCTCCCCTTTGTGCATAAAACTTGTTCAATTCTGCATTTCCGGGTGCACTGAAGAATCCAGCGGAAGATTACGAGTCTAGAACTGTATTTGTGACTAATGTAAAGTCATTGAAACCATTTTGTATGCTTTTTCTTTTTTTCTAACTGTTTCTTACTAGCTATTTCTATGTTTCCATGATATGCATATGCATATCCATCTGGTAAAATAGAAAACGCAAATTTTTATTACAGTTCCTCCATGTTTATATCCTCTAGCTACTATTTTTCAGCTTAGTCAACTATTGAAACCATTCAACAGCTTAATAGCTTCATGAAGCAGGCCGATATACGCGTCTTTATACCTATGCCTTCCTCAATCCTTCAAATTTTTTTGATCTCCGCCAATTCGTCACCCATGTATACATTAAATAAAGGGCAACATTCCAGATTAATATAATCAGTGAGAGTCATGATATATCTGTCCTTGCAATGCTGTTATGATATTTCGGATTAGGATCATTTGTGTGGAATTATATCTTTCGATATGTAGTATAGTTTCAATGTAGGCTGTAGAAAAGGAAGAAGCAGCTCGTACGACAATACCGGCCCAATATGCTCCGAACCACCAAGCACCATTTTCTTATCTCAACAGAAAGACTGCCCGGCAGACAATACTCTTTTAGGTTCTCATCTGCGATGGCGTCGAGACTCTGATCCTGCCCCATCCGAAGTATCAGCTCAAGTCAATATTAAAGGGAAAGGGATTAACACTACTAATTAATAAGGGTTTCCTGTGTCAGAAGCAAATTCTTCCACGGAGGACCCTGCGGCCATTCAATTTTTCGCAGGGATGGACAATGATTGGATTTGAGAAAGAGTAGTCAACGTGAGAGAAGAACGATGTCTTAACTATAATTTGCTAGTGAATTAGATGACTACAAAATCAATCTGCAAGCAGATTTTTCATGCGCATCTTTTTCTGCTAATTGGGTTCTTCGCAGCCGCCTTGATACGTAGGAAGCGCAGGCCAAAAGGGAATAAATAAATAAATACGATTGACAGAAAAGAACATCGACAGAAAATAATGACGCTACTCCCTTTGCTCCAATACCAAGTAAATTGGAATTCCAAGCCTTCACACTGAAGAACATTGCTGGTATATCTTGTTGATGATGTTTCAAATGCGAACCCAATCATTCTTCACTACATCGGTAACTCAAAACACCGTTGGCCGTTGGAGAACAATTAAAGAGAATCGAACAAAGGAAAGAGAAGGGAAAAAAAATTAGCCAGCAATCATGGTTCCGGTACCATCATCAGTCATAATCTCAACAAGCAAAGAATGTTCGACTCTTCCATCAATAATACTAGCAGTCCTCACGCCTTGAGCAAGAGATCTTATATAGCAATTCACTTTTGGTATCATACCGCCGCCAACTCTTCCATTTTTTATCATCTTCCTCACTCCTTTTATATCTATCTCCTTCACCAAACTACTCGGATCTTCTCTGTTTTCTAGAATACCAGCTACATCTGTTAAGAATATCAACTTCTCCGCACCCAATGCGACGGCCAATTCCCCTGCCACCGTGTCCGCGTTAATGTTGCATGATTGGCCCAGCTCATCCGCAGCCACTATGCCCATTTTTCACCAGAGGTTCAAGGACGGTGGCGTCCACCCGAGCAACACCGCCGACAAATCCCAGTTTAGCCGAGTTGGGACTGGGCCTGGTCGTGAACAGCCGTCCGTCCATGCCGGAAAGCCCAACAGCTGTACCCCCGGCCTTATTGATGAGAGAAACCAAACTCTTGTTAACCTTACCAACCAAAACCATGGAAACAATATCCGCATCTGTGACGCGGAGGCCATCCCGAAAGACAGGCTCAATTCCAAAACGTTTGAGCCAGAGATTCATCTCGGGGCCGCCGCCGTGAATTAACACCGGACGGAGGCCCACAATGGAGAGGAGTACGAAGTCTTTGACGACGGAGGCGAGGAGATTGTCCTTCTGGTTAGGTTTCATGGCGGCGCCACCGTATTTGACGGCGATGGCCTTGCCCCGGAATTCCTGTATGAAGGGAAGAGATTCGGAAAGAATAACAACTCGGAAGTCGGCTGGGGTTTTTGATTTATGGTCATTGGCGTTAGGAATTAAGGTTGTGGGAGAGGCCGATGTGAGACAGCATTAAACGTTCTTGCTATGAAGAGGAAACCTGAGATTTTGGGCTTTAAAAATGGAAAAAAGAGCTTTGTTTCGAAGAGAGAGAGTTGGTAAAAGAGATCAATCAATTTCAAGAGCTTTGGTAGCAACAGCTGCTTTGATGGCCATATTATTCGCTCACCGGTCACTCCTTGTCTCGTCATCAATGTTCTGCAATACGAGTGGCTTTAGTAACAAAATAGATTCAAGGAAGTCAAAAGATGGTCTACACCCACAACAGCCCATGCCCACAAAATGAACGAGAGGGTTTGACTCCTTCGGTCGAGCATCCAATAACTAAATAATTGAGATCTTGTCCTGAAATAACCCGCTTTTTATTCCTTAAATAAAACTTTTTAGCCCATTAGATCATCCACTCTGCTTTCGAAATCAGAATCAGCATCGGCATCATACAATCTACAAAATTGGCTGTACCTGGGCCAACAACATTACTTTTCTCTCCATTTAACTGCCCAACAAGATCAGATGGAAGAATAACCCAATAAAAGAACAAATAATAAAACCAAGTAGACCCTTGCATTTGTTGTATTTTTTTTAATCTTTTCTTTCGGAAATGACCAGATAACCAAAATTTGACGAAATCCATGAAAAATTACCACATTCTCTAAACTATCACCGATACGAACTTAAAATATATCTATATGCTATTGAAATTTAGAATTTAGAACCCGATAAAATCATCTTCGTCCCCACTACTGATAGATTCCACCAATTGACTATCTTCATCCTCGTCACCCTCAGTCACAACCTCAAATAGCCCACCACCACCATCGATGTCAACATCATCCATCATAAAATCTCCATCTTCATCATCGTCATCAAGATCACTTGTGCTATTGTCATCATCACTATTACTCAAATCATCTACATCACTGTCACCGTCCCCATCAAGATGGGGGCCTAGTATAGGGTCCACATCACCATCATCATCATCTTCTTCGTCTTCCTCATCACTCTCGGCATCATCAGGATCGGAGTCATCATCTGTTGGCCTTCGGCGACCAATTTCATAAATCCTAGCCGATGAAAACATTTCTTCTTGGTCATCCATGGTAATCAATCCAACAAATGAATCTGTAGGCTCTGCTGCAAAGTCAAGCACACAGCGATCAACTGGTATAGTCGCAATGTCAGAGTAATTGATGGCATCCACTGTGCGGAAAGCGGCAAATAAAGGGTGTTTAGCTCGACGGGTGTTAACTGCTGACATCACTTCTTCAAGATTTCTCCTCAAAATTGCATAAATTACATCCCCACGTGCATTGAATGTTATTGTTGTTTGGTCCAAGGATGGCACACTCCGAAGGAGCCTAAACTTCCGAAGATCCCAAACCTCAGAGTTTATAATAACCTATCAATAGAGAGAGAAAGAGAAAGTGAGAAAAAGGTCAATCCAAATTTGCAGAAAGGAACAAGTATATATTTGAAGAAGGATTAAAATCTTAAGAAATTAAAGGCATTTGGTGGAGCATAAGTTGCAGAATCAGCCACTGCAAACTAAGTCAAATGCCAACATCTTCAAGCAGAATAATCACTAGGATGTGCCTAGAAACATGTGAGCAGTGAGCTTCAACCAAAAGTCATCTAAATATCTTACAGGATTGAGATATAGCCTAAAATAATATTTATTTTTACTTCAACCACAGAACCCAAAAAAGCACAAAACTACAAACAATTGCAATTCCTTACAAACCCTAGATGATATTCTGACTGGAATTAAAGAATAACCAATTAAATATGTGCTTACCTCATTCCCAGCAGGATGAAAACCACCACCCCCATAATCTGTGAACTGATCAAAACGATGAACAGGTACAGAATTCCGCCGGTCCCATAATACCCCATTCCATAGAAGCATTGTGTCTGAAGGACTAAAATGTATCTGGGAATATGCATGGCCCCGTCCAGTGAAATTTGCAGATGTATCAGACAATTTCAATTCCAAATGACAGGTTTGAATATCATAAAGAAGAATTCCTCGTTCAGAAGTGTCTGTGGGTAGGGCTGCAAAGATGTTCCCAGAATTGCTAAATCTTGCTGCTTTGCAACCCTCCAATGAATGCATTGGCCCCCCTGATATTGAAGAGGCATCCCACATCCTCACATCCTGGGAGCTCGAAGATAGCAAAAGCTGGGTCTCACCAGAAAAATGTGATTGAACAAGTGTCACAGGACCCTGGTGGCTTGTGCAGCTCTCCAGTACATTATTGCTGTTGGTGTCAAAGACTTTGAGCTCCTTTGAGTGGCTACCAACTGTGATATGAGAGGAATCGCCAAGAAAAGTAATGCATGTCAAAAGGGCACCAGCATCATCCCGGCATGTTCTCCATGGCCTAAATCTGCTGTAAACAAACTGACGATCCCTGCGATTTCTGTGGACTCCACTATACATACTTTTAAACTCACGTGTACCTAGCCGGGCTGTTACATTCAATGGAGCATCAAGGCTTCGCTTTGGCTCAGGGACAAACATGTGGATGTAAAAGAGAGAGAGGGGGAAGAGTGGTTATAGGAGCTGGACACTGGCGATGCTGGTGCTTCAGATACTGAACAACAATAGAATCTAGGGTTAACCGCTCTGAGTTACTGGGCAGGTAATCATTTAGAAGCCCTGGTTGGGAAAAAGGTGTTGCTTGGTTTTCATCCAAATAATCTGCTGAACTGCCTGGTGTTGATCGACCAGGTTGATCCCTCAGGTTAGGACATGGTGTTGAAAACCCCAGGGAATCATTTAGCAGGCTACCTTTACGAACAGAATTGGGTGTTGAACAAACAGGAGACCGAAGTCCATAATCACCAGTGTGGAGCCGCTTACCAGACAAAGTCAACCCAGTATCTTTTAAGTCGGATAATTTCCGTTTCATTGGCAATAAAATTGGAGTCTTACATTGAGACTCTATATCAAGACTAGCTTTTGACATGGATTCAGGTGGAATTTCTAACACACTTGAATATGCAGAAGACTGTTTAGAACTACTAAAGACTTTCCGAACTGATGGAGTTTGGAACTCATGAGATGGAGGCTGATTTCTCAACTGTAAATTGAAACTAGGTGAGAAAACCAGCTGTTTCTTCTTTGAAGACACACTTGAATCACACCTCAAGCTAATACCCTCATCTCGAGCAGGAAGTTTTGATTTATCAGTCAGGAAACCGGAAGGATTACGACCAGAAGGCCACTGAAGTTGTATTGATGGGGTCTCTTGTGTTGAGGCTTGGTGTGCAAGAGATGAAGTAGCAGCCAGGGAGGGCAAAGGTGTCAACTGAGCCTCTTTCAGCAGTGCAGAAGCAGTTGCAGCCAAACCTGAGGCTTGAAGGTGTTCATGTATGAGAAGAAGAAGTTCCCTGCAATTTTCATGCAAGTGAATAGAAGAGAAAGCCGAAAGAAAATACATAAATAATCAAAAAGAACAGAGGTAAGGAATCATAAAAAAGAATAATAATAAAAGAAAGAGAAATTGATCTGCGACTACAAAACAATACCTGGAATGGTAAGTGATAGGAGTGGCAGCTGCTATGGCTGCTCTCTCAATGCGCCTCAGAGTAGGGGTGGCAGCATCAGTAGCTGCTAATGTACTTGCACGCCCTGAATTTGTGACAATCTACAGCATTCATAAATGATTCAACATAAATTCGAAATACTTTATCTAAGTAAAAGAAAACCAAAAGAAGAGGCTATCTTCAACAAAGAAATTCCCTACTAAGCAATCTGTATCAAACTCTCAGTTGTGGAGAGCAAACTCCCAATTGTGGAGTTTGCTACAAGAAAACTAGAGTAGAATGTGCTAGGCATGTTCATGAATCAGTAAAACCCTTGATTCATTGTTGTTACTATATGACATATCTTAAGTTCCTACAATGCCTTTACCAAGACCACATTTGACATGGAAGCAGAACATTGATTCTACGTGGTATGTCACTTATGCAGAAATGGGTACAGAGAGAGTTATACAGCTGAGAGTTTCAGATGTACCAACTATATGTTCTTCCATTGGGAGAACAGTGTTTTTAGCTATTTGCTTTACTATTAGTTTTCAATTCAGTGATACTGATATTAACATGCAGAAAGGGAAAACAAAGCAAGAAATTAAAGTGCAGTTAATTACCACCAATTACATATTCCAGAATAGCAATGATCTTGCAGATTAAAAGTCAAACTTGATGACACGGAAAATCAACTCTATAGCATAATGTGCTTCCTTGTTTTCAATAAATGCTAATAAGGATGCTCTAATTTTAACAGGACCAGGCAACGAGTGCAGTAAGGATGATTTAAATGCAGCACTGCATGGTCCTATGCCTTGCTGCTACTGCTTTTCATTTCCTTTTCCCCTTTGTTATTTTCTAAAATCCCAAACCAACATCCTAAGCAATGTCAGCCAGCAATTACAAGAAAAGATGGGACAAGTTTCAGATACTTAATGCTTCTCTACAGGAAACATGTCATTTATGCACCAATATGCTGACAAGAAACAGTCACCAATGAAATTGAAAAATTAGAAAAGCAAAAGTAAAAATCCCATCATGAAAGGTACCATCATGCCAGACTCTACCTCTCCCAGTGTTCAAAGCCTTGTAGGTATTCAAGGCCTAAATCCAAAGTTGATTACCGTAGATCATCCAATAGTTACGCCATAAATTTAATCAAAAGAATGAAAGGGCAAAAAGAAAAGGGAAATGAAAAGGTTACTCTCAATCTTTAATCAGAAGAAATGAAAGTTCTTTAAATCCAACAATGGCAAAAAGGAAAATAGGAATGAAAAGAATTTCGGCGCCCATTTTTTCGAGCTTTAATGCGTATCTTGTCTGATGCCATTTTCTAAGTGCCTAACTCTGTGGACATCAACTTTGCGGCTATCCATGAGCTTCTCAAATCAGCCATTATATTTGAGGACTAACTAATACACTGACTGTGAATAATATGATTCTACATTTCAAAACATTTTCATTTGTAAAGGGCTTCATACCTCTCTGCTGGTAGGTGCAAAAAGCTACATTATGTGTCTAGTTTCTGATCCTAAATAAATATATAAGTGTCTAGCACATTAAAGTAAAGATATGGAGATATTTACTGCAATAAGCTCAATCGCCAGCTGGGAAAGTTCAGCTTGCCACCTGCCTTGCTCAGTTCCAGGCATCTGGCCACCTGAATCTCGTATTAATTCTGACAGCTTTTTCCCTAACTGAAATGCCAAGTTGTAATTAGTAGCTCATGTCAATGATCTAAAATATTTCAATTACAAAAAAAAACCCTCAATGCGAACTAACAGAGCAATGACTAATATAGGCCTACAGAAACTGGTGGGATATCTTTAACAGCATTCGGCAAACATTTATGGGGCCCAGAATATACCTCCAAAGACAAATCCAGATAAAGAAGGAAGGAAAGAAACTCAATTACATGTCAAGTTGGAGGAGGAAGGAAAGAAACTCAATTACATGTCAAGGTTGAAAACACAATACCAAAGACAAAAAAGGGTAAGATAATCCCTTTCTGTAATCGACACAGAATAGAAGGAATTCTTCATTTCAATCCGTCATTTATACCATGCCCCAGGAATAAGAAGCATAGGGCATTCGGTTCAAATAGAAATGTTCCTAATAGGTCATTTATTTAAAAAGATACCCAGCTGATGCAGATTATCCTTTTTTTGGGGCCCATCATCTGCTAGCATGTCTCTCTCCCCTTAGGTTTCTTCCAACAAAAAGACATTACAAAATTGTTTGTATGTATAATGATCCATTACTATATATTTATTAAGTAATTTCTGGGATAAGATTTGTTATCATCTAACTATCACAGATACAAGCATTAAGTATCTTGAATTTTCCAAATACAGGACCCCAAATGTAGTAAAATTTGAAAATTGTATCCTCAGCATCAAAATGTGACCTTTTCTGCCTTTAAAAATAACAATGGAACTGGTGTAAATGGATTATGTAAGACTCATTTACCTGAAGCTTGGTCAATATGTGTGCAATTGTATCGTCTCTGGCCAAGCCAAGCAGGACTCGGCAAGCAAGAGCACGAAGACAGTCTAGTGCAGCAGGTGGAGAATATATGCGTGGTTGTAGGAGATGTAGAAGAACCTTTATACCATTATTGGAACGGACAGCTTCTCTTGCTTGACGATAACCTTGTTCTAATTGCGCAGCAAGGCCAGCACAACCTGCCCCAGCACCTAGGGATATTCTGCGATCTCCAACCAATCCTGATGTTGGTGTGGGGACAGGTGTCTGAGAAGTGCTACTGATGGGCTGTGTATTTGCTCCACTGCCTCTATCTTGCAAACTAGATTCCCCATTCCGCTCCCTTAAGTCACTCTGACTAGGCATGTAAACGGCTCTATCTGAGACATTACGCTCTGCGTTTCTATCTCTACTGTCCATAGAAACACCATTTGTGGTTTGGCCAGAAATTGACTGCTGACCTTGTGCAGGTAGAGGCGGTTTGTTGCTGATTGAAGGTGGAGGGCAGACAAGATTGATTAACACATTTAAAGCTGGCTGTATGATCTGCAAGCATACATAAGACATTTGATGATGATCATATAAGCAAATATATACAGAAACAACTTTAAACTAAGATGAGAACTATCAACACAACAAACTTTATACACAGCTGCTCCCTTAATGGTTATAACTCGAGCAACAACCAGAACAACTACAACAACAATACTACAAAGAAAAAATATTTGCCAAAGAAATTTACCTCAGGGTCCACATAATTACTTGTAGCATTTGCTGCATCCAAAATGATTGCTGTACCAGTATGATTATTACTCAGTGTGGCATTCACAATCATCTTGCGGCTATTAGGTACTAATGTAACAATGTGCAGAACACCCAATGCATACTGAAGCAAGTCGTGCAAATAACGCTCAACGGGTGGAGCCTAAATACATGACCAAACAAATTGAGAGAAAGCAAGAAACAGGATAGGAAAAAAGAAGATGCAAGGTCACAGACAATACCTGACATAATTCCAACATGGTATTATGTCCATTTAAGCTTAAAAACCTGTCAACTGCAGGCCAACGAGTTCTCACAAATGCAGGGCCCAGCTTCCGATCCTTCTGTAACTGCAGAAACACTGCATCTATAGCCTCATTACTAATGTCAAGAGGCTTGTATGCAGCCCTTACATTTGGAATATTCCGGGCGGCACTTCGGTTACTTTTATTCGGACGAATGGAATCCACAAGCAAAAGCAGATGAGCTCTGAAATATTGCCGCAAAGCAACACAGGCGTGATAAGCTATCTGTTTCTCTGATGATGTAAGTACCTCTGGTGGTGATTGATCATTTCGAAGTAATGTTGGGCCAGGAAGCCCTAGAGCCCCTGAATTAACGCCAGATCTTACTGAGGCAGCATCATTTAGAAGGCCCAGCAATTTCTTTAAGCCATCCTGAGCATCAAAAGCATCGACAACTGCTCTGAAAACAAATGCAGCAGCAAAAAATAAGGCTGCATTTTTTCTGGCTTGATCCTGAGTGCACCCAAGAAGTTGGATAGCCAACTCAACCACCTGGTGGACAGTATCAGGAGGAAGCGCACATACTCGTTCCATTATCCCCTGAAAACAAATTTTATAAAGAAGTGAAAATCACAGTGCTGGTATAGGCAAGAGCCCAAATTCTTATAATCAAACACTACAGAACAATACCTGAAGAGAACCTACAGTAAATAAGCAAGAAGATAGGCCAAAGAAAGTCAGATTGCTTCTTGGAACAACGAGCAGCTTTTGCATGCCACCTCGATCCACGAACAATGCAGCAAATTTCCGATGAGCAGCCAAAGCACATATCAGCTTCATCACATCTGGCAAAAACATCAAAACCTTTGATGTTTCTTCAGATTTGGAACTCCGCTGCAACAGTGCAAGACAGACATCCACACCCTTTTCATGTAGTACAGGACCAAGAACTTCCACATACTCGCCTAATGTCTCGAGGCACTGAATGCAATATTTTTCCCTCAACTGTGCAAGGGATTCAACATCGGGAATAAAATATTCTTCAAAATCCTCATCTATTTCTGTTTCTTTAACACTTAAACTCACTAAATCAGCATTGGCCCTAATAGAGTTCCTGCCACCAACCCACACATAGTAAATTAGCACTTGCTTAACTGAAACATGGTCTCCTAGAAGGAAGAAGACTATCATAACCACCAAAGTGCAAATCATAGCTCAAGTAATTTGTTTTGAGCTTTTAATGTGAAAATAGATACCTTGAAACCTCAACTGCATTAGCAGCATCAATAACTGTAGATGCAGCTCTGGAAGCAGCAAAAAAAGCAGCTTCTTCATCGTTGGTTGTCCTATGTTCCTGAACAGATAAAGTGGCCAAATGAAAATGAGAGCTCCATGTGAATGAAGCAAACAGAAAGTTCAAATTGTAGAAGAAACTCAAAACCTTAAGAAGTAAAAGATTGAAAAAAATGGCGCATACCTCTAAAGCTGCACTTTTGACAACTTCAGCGGCAGCGTCACCAGCTGCTTTGATGGCTTCTACAGGAGCATTGGCAGCTCTAGCTTCAGCTTCAGCAGCTCTAACTGCTTTCTTTACCAAATCAGTGATGTCTTTGCTTCCAACTCTGCATTCTTGGAAGCAGTCATCACCATCTTCTCTGTCCACAAAAGCACCATCAGAGTTAATCTTTACTGAATGCTTCCTAGCATCGGATGCTTTTTTTGAAACACTTCTGTCTCTTAAACCTCGTCCCTGTCCTAAACGGCTACCAGACCCTGGGGACATTAAACCCGGTTCATTCTCCAAAGCAGCTTCATTAATCCTCCCCTTCCCTCTAGATCTTGCCCACCCACGATTTGCTCTCCGCCTTGAGGAGTCATCTCTTCCACTTTCATCAAAATCACCAAATTTCATCTTCCCCTCATGTACATCTCGACCAAACCACCTGTCTTCACCATCTGTATTTACCTCAGATATATCAGCACCTGCAGCTAACCCCTCGGGTGGTGCTCCATCTTCAACCTCAAACTCTTCTCCACGAGTCTGCCTACAAACACCTCTGCCCTGATCTGGCTCAACATCTTGATCATCTAATGTTTGCTCACCTGTTGTCTTTTGACCATCAGAATGAGTTGTCTCTAGAACTTGCCTTGGCCTACCACGGCCTTCTTCTCTACCTCTCAAGGAAGTAGCCCCAGATGCAGTCTTACTCTCAGTCAAATGGCTACTGTCTTTTTGACTTGTAATCGTCTCCCCTAGAACACGTATACGAAGATAACGCATAAGCTTTGCAGACAACCCAGAGGTCAACACATCCTCCACCACTGGCCCACCACTGCAATCAATCAAAACCAAATAAGAAATGATGTACAGCAAACCAAACATTAAAACAATATAATCAAAAACGGATAAAATAAACCATATATGCTGATACAAACCCCCCCAAGCACACAGCGAGAATGCCGGTTGAGTAAGTTTTCAACATCTCAGAATCTGAAGCTTCTTTCTTTCTCAATTCATGATTCAAATGGCGATCTTCACCAGAAAACCGAACAATCTCATCCATCACCCAATTTTTAATGTTCTCCAAAACGAGTTCTTCAAATACATGGGGATACTGTGTGGAATTTATGGGTCACTAAGCTGATAAAACATGCCATGGGGATGAAAAGAAAATAAAGAAATTAAACTTTCAAAGAATACGGAGGCAACAGGAGTCTTACAATCCAAGTGAGAGAACAACTTAGTAGAAGTCGAGCAGCAGCTGCCTGGACAGATGTTGAGTATCTAGTTTCAGAAAGAAACTTTGATGATATCAATTCAAAGAAATCATCATTTTCCTGAAGAAGAAGGAAAAATAAATAATTGGGGTCAGACACATGGCCAGAACATGTGATGCTTATAAACTCAATAATCATTTTACAACTTAAGCAGCTGCAAGTTGCAACAGGACGACACCCGAAAACAAGAAAAAAAAATGAACTGATAGGAGGCAACAGCAAAAGGGCAAGGAGAATTAGATACCCGGACCATGTTGCCAAGGCGTCCAATATTATGAGAAGCTCGCGCATTATTGGAAGAAGAATAGCCACTCTCTTTCAAGTATCTGATAAAAGAACCATGTTAAAGGTCTAGTTTATAAATAATCATATCATAGTATAAATTACATGAGTCAAGCCCTAAACAAAACTAGGATTGGCGGCATAAGCATTCTGAGAACGCGAATGATAACAATATTAATAATAGGGTTATAACAGTGCATAGCATGACATTTTCGTACTGATATTTTAAATTAAAGTGAGGAAGAAAAGCATACGTACTGGGATTCTTGGATCTCAAAGAGAGAAGAAAGCGCATGGAGGACGGTAGGATTAGGGTTATCGGGTGCGGAAGTAATCTTTTCCATTAGCTTCTGCGCCTTGGCCATCAACTCTTCCCCTTGTTTCTTCGTTTCTTCTTCTCCTCCTCCTTCAAGAACAGGAGCTTCACTTTGCCATTGGCTCGATGATCCCTCCATTTACAACTACCAGCCAAAAACCAAACCAACAAAATACTGTTCTTTACCAATCAATCTTGTCTAATTCTCTAACTAAACAAAATTATTTAGGTATTTTCAGTCTCCGTTCCTTTTTATAAAATCTTTTATCAATGGACTTATAATTTGATGGTTAGGGTGGGTGTTTGAGAGCTGAGAATAACAATTATAAAAGAAAAATAAAATCACACGAAAGAAACGCACTTCGGGTTGTCTTCCCTTTTATACGGAGATTGATGGAATAGACGATTCTAACTGGTTCACAAAATGGATCGGAACTTTCCCGAACAACCCGAACCGTTTATCCAAACCCTAGTTCTATATTTAACGGTTCGGATCAAGATATGACACGCCTGTAAGTCGGTGACCCGCTTTTGCGTTTTTAAATACGCAAGCCCTGCTAGGCTTCTACTAGGTTCATATAGTAGTAATTAGAGATATAACGTGTATGCATCCCAATTTTCGCCCCATCAATCACTAAGTTTTACTAATAATTTTGAACGATTAAAAGTTAATGAAAAAATTATAAAATAATAAAATTATATCATGTTATATGAAATAATTATGTTTTATTTGTATTTAATAGCGTATCGTTACAATGATTTTATTATCTTTTTGTGTCTATTAATTTGACCTTTCCACTTTAATTTGATGCGTACGAGGAGTAGACTGGTATTTGTTACGAATGACTGGTATCTGTCTCAGGCGAAGAGATTACAATTTCCTCTGATCGAGGAATTAGAAGTCACTGTGGCCAAATTTTTTTTTAAATTTATATTGATAAGAAAAAATGTGTCTTTGACTTGATGGGAATATGAAATAATTTAGAAAGATTTCGATAGAAGGGGAATTTGATTCCCAAACAGGAAAGGGGCAATACTTTTTCTTAGAGGTTTTCTAAAACTTTTCTTGTAATTGCGGTTTGTATTTGCAGATGGAATTTGGTTGTGAAATGCCTCAAATCAACTCCCAACAATTTTTGTTTTTTGCTTATAGGGCCATGGGAATTGAGGATGCTCTTGCTCCAGCTATCAACGGGCTGTCCCTTCTGGAACTGAGAATCAAACCACGATGCAAAACAAATGGGGCCCAACTTTGGTCGTTGGATGAGACTGAGGACTCAAACGACATACATGTAAATATGTATTCAAAAATTGCAAAGCACTAAAATTCTAGTGAAGAATAATGTTGATGCTACATTGGTTGAGAAAGGGATAGGAGTCATGTTTCTATTGTAGAGAAACGATTGGACGATTACAGTGACAATCTAAAAGCAAGGTAAAAGATGGTTCTATCCCGAATTAAAGAATAGTCATTGGAGCGATGTTTTCAAGAGTGTCCCTTGAGTAGGACAAATGCAAGTTAACACTCGGGAAGAGCACAAAATTAAGAAACAGTCTTAGGTCAATAATACCGTCTCGAGTTAATTCGGGACATTCTCTTTGCCTGCATGTCTCTGCGCACGGTAGACAGACAGACCGCCATTCAAAATCAAATGTTTCCTTTCTCATTTAATACCAGAAAAAGCCAGCAGCTATCAGGGCATTAGCAATAATGTTGTAATAGCCTACAAGTGAAAGTGGCCGAGCTTCTCCAGCGAAGAGTAGCATCAGCATAGGCCATTAACGGCTTATTGTAGGCGAGCCTACTACCATTCCATTCACACACAATAATGGACATTCACATTCCTACAGAGAAATATGTGAATGATTTAACAAGTCATCGTCGAGTAAAACAAAATATAAAATGAACTGAATCTTTTTATTAAAAGATAAAAAAGGAACGAACCAAGGAAGCGACGACGAAATCCAAACCACCAGTGGAAAGGTTGATATATATATATATATATATATATATATATATATATATATATATATAAAAGCTGAGGCATGTCATCGTTGAAGTCAGTACCCAGATTCGCTCTTATGCCAACCTCCTCTCTCACCTAGCGGCATCTTTTTTCTTCACAACGAGTGCTGCTGCTCAAAGCAAGGCTGTATTTAGTGCAAGTTGCTTAAGATATTACTGTTGGCTAGACTGGAGAGAGAAAGAGACGACTGCAGCAATTTTTTGTATTTGCATCTTGTCTGTAGACAGAACAGAAGCGAAGGGGTTTTGGTAGGGTTTTCTTGGTCGATGAAATGCTATGCTAAGGCCGTTCGTTTACTATTATTAATGCGCATGTGATGTGATGTTAAGTGCAGTCTAGGTGGGTTGTTATTTGAGTAATTATCAAATATCTCCTTGAATTTTGTGAAATTGTCGCTAAAATGACAAGTACTAATTAGTGCGTTTACCTTCCTTGTTGTTAAGCAAATTTTTTTTTAAAACAAATTTTTTAAAATATCTTTCTTTTAAATCTCGTCCACTAACCCTCAATTTAGTTTGATTAATACAATTTATTTTAAAAACTTTAGTCCATTTACGATTTTCGTAGAATCTACAAGTTTTAAGAAAGAATGGAGAGTGAACGAGACATCATCTTATCATTTAAGTAATAAAATCACAAACCCTAAGACTGGCCCCAATTTTTAACTCTATTCTCGCTCAGGGTTACCAATGCTCTCACTTTTCTCACTCTCTTATTCTTTACACCATTCTCTCACGATTGCCAATGCACCGATTATTCTCACTATAACGAAAATAGATGAACTTCTTATTGGTTAACATGCCATCTGTCGGAGTTTGGTTCCAGCAATGTTGCAATTTATAACTTGTCCGCAACATTCAGAGGCATTGTACATTGTGAGCAGGAACGAGGGAGGTTAAAAAGAGATGGCACCTAAAACAGTTACTATGCATTCCACGAAATGAAACTCAAACTTCCAAAAGAGAACCCCAATATTGAACCAAACGGTACTAAACTGTATTTGCATTGACATACCCATCCATAAAAGTTGCTTTTGGCAATCATCGAGGCTGACAATTACTAATGAAAATAATAGGCATTCAAGTCATCTTCACTCCCTAACATAGAAAATAGTCTCAGGCACTGCTCTTCAAATGATCAGGTCCGTCATATACGCCAGCGAGCACCTGACCCTTACGGCTCTCTTCTAGTTCCTCAAAGTAATCCTCCCTGGCATTGTCAGCTAGCATGAGGGCAACTAACCAAAAGAGGGATGAATCGAGGGAAACAAATGCACCGCCACCAAGAAGACCAGTTTTAGCAGTTGGGCAATTTGCATCCGGACTGTCATGTACAGTGCGACTCAAATGAAGTTGCTCTGTAATTGTTGGCCACAACAATAGGGCCACTCCTAATCCACCCGAAAACCTATGGAAGTTGGTGAACATATGAATATCAATTATGAGAAACAGAAGGTGATAACATTAGAGCAAACTTGATCGTGAAAATTATTTCCGTGTGTAAGATGAGACATTCAATAAATCTGCCAGACTCAATACAACCTGAATACTGAGAAGAAAATTTTAAATCCATGAAAAGAGAGAAAGAAAAACCACAACAAAAACTTTTTGGTTTCGTAATTCAAGTCAATTCAATTCAGAGAACAACCTTTTATTGAAAAATAATATGAAAGAAAAATGATAGATAAGAGGAGAGAAAGCTTACAGAGCAATGTTGAAGAATACGACAAAAGAAGTGCTCTGGAAGAAAACAGAATATGGAACAGATTTTCCTTTGTACGGGTAAAACAGAGACAGATAACCAGCCACAATAGAAGCTAAAAGAAATGCAGTGGACAGGTAGCCCAAGACAACACTTGGATCAGATGGATATTTGCAAATAACCCCACCTTTTCCAGGTATTGGAGTCCCAGCTGCCGGCTATACAAACCAAAAAAAGTTAGAGAACATCCACGATCATACAAATAAAATATACACAGATAGGTAAGGTTGGGCAAGGTTTAGTCCTTTAGAGAAAAGATAAACCCTCAGAAATCTGCCAAAAATTTTACAAACTTCGGTTAAACACTCAACGATATAAACAGATAAACAAAAAGTGTGAAACAGGGCATTCTTATATTAATCTTCATAGCCAATTCGCTACAAACATAATGGTTTAATCCATATCAGTTACAAGCAGCCTTCTAAAGTCAAGAAAAATGTTACAACCCTGTCAATGAGAATCTTCTCATTATCATCGTAAAAAATTAAAAATATGATAAAGTTACCTTCTTATTTTCGGCAATCACTCCAAATATGAATGACAATACACCAAGAGTACCCACAAGAAGAGACATTTGCTTAACGGTGACAGCCATCGCGAAGACACAAATTCAAAGATGCTGTACAATAACCAAATTATATAATAATAATAATAATAATAATAATAATAATAATAATAGTTTTCTTCTGGGGTTCTGTTTTACGTGTAAGCGATAAAACCTTGGAATCTAAACCCATCCTCCGTAAACAGAATCAAAAACTAAAAAATAACTAAATGGAAAAGCAATCGATCGAAAAGGCAGGTACCTGGCCAGGAGCGAGATGTTAGAACCGATTAAGAAAGCAAAAGATGAGTTCTCAATTCTTCAGTTACGAATCGATTTGTTTGCCTAATCCCTCCGTCAGAGCACAAAAGGTAGAGAGGGGAGAAGGTAGTTGATATCTAGTACAAAAGATCGGGCTAAAGAAGTCTTCCCTGAAATCTCTCCTTATCCTTCGGAGATTTTACCTGTATTTTTCTAAATTGCCTTTTGTGTGTTTCCCTCACAATATAATATTCCCTTAATCAAGTCTAAATTCATTAATTTCTGTGCGGATGTATATAGTATTAGCAGGTAAGGTGAGTCACACAGGTAATTCTGCAAATTAAGTGGATCTGCCTTAATCACATTGCATTACTACAGTTAATTCTATTTGTGTATTTCTGTTTAAGATGAGATTGACCTTCGGACGTTATGAGTTAGACACCATGGTTACATTAATAATTATCAACCAGGAATTTAATTGTATGAGCTGTCGTCCAAACTTGCCTTATTTACTATGCCACCAGTTATCGACTAATAAGAAGATAGCTACCAGTTCTTTAATAGTGGAATTCGTAATTCAATTGACTGATTGGTACAACTACATTTTACAAAACTAGTTATTTGTTTATTTGGATTTCAGGCGTGTCGCAGCTGAAATAGACTCGAAAGAGTGCGTCCACAAGGAAATAGCAAGCATCTTCAGCGGCAAGCCGTGAGTCCTAGAAATTTTGTTTATGTTTAAGAACTAATTATTGTCGCGTTCACGATCGCTGTTTATTCCGTCTTGAAAATGAGTATCAAAAGATTGTTTACCCATTTAGTAAAGTCTATACCGAAAAAAGAATGCATGCATTACGCTAAAGAGTGACTCATCAATGAGTATACATAGATATATATAATTAATATTAATATTTTGTTTAAAATTGTGATGATTTTATTTAATTTTAATATTTAATGTTTTATTTTACAATAATTATATTTTAAAAATTACTCCAACTTTTATGTAAAATGATTATTTATGCATATGTGAAAAACAACATACAAGGGTGCTCCTTTCTAATCAATTTTTGTGTGCTTTGCTATTTGGGCAACAATCTCCCCAAAGCAGCCACACAATTTTTTCCATGCAATGTTTTCTTGGGCCATTGCGATAATTTAAGTTGATGTCTACGAAATAATAATAATAAGAATATTTCTTATTATTTTGTTATTTTTAAATTTTATTTAGAATTGAAGAAGTTGGGCGTTCTATGATGAAGGCTGCAGTCAAAAGTCGAAAGGCTCTAGGCTCTAAGCAAAGATGAAAGACTTCGTGTATAATTCATTTCAAATGGGCTTGGGTCATGACCAATATATGGTTTGAATATCACGATTTGAAGCCCAAACGGAGCTAGGATACCATTAGGATTAATGATGAAAAAAATAAAATATTTCAAGAACAAAAAAAGTTTGGCGAGGGAGAAAAGTACAAAAAGAATGTAAATTTGAGTTACAAGATGGGACTGAAGGGTCATGATAAAAAAAAATTCATGCAAATTCGCGAATTTAATGCTGATGGAAAAAGGTCTACGATTTTATGATTTAGAAGTTTAGAGCCTTAGAGGTCCAACATTTATAGTTCTAGGGTTTAGCATTTTTTAGGGTTTAAGATTTTTAAGGGTTTTAGGGTAGGGAGCTTATGGTTTGATTAAATAAATGCAAAAGTCTTTTCGATGACAAATTAAAAAATGCTCTATGATTATAAGAAGCCAAATTACATGTCGGTACAAAAAAAAAGTTGTTTAATGATTAAGTAAAATCAAAACTTATTTCGATGACAAGTCAAAAATTCTCTATGTTGATATGAAGCCAAATTAGTAGGCTTAAGGTTTAGGGTTTTGGGTTTTTAGGGTTTAAGGTATAGCGTTAAAGGTTTTTAGGGTTTAGGATTTCATAAGGAAAAGAAGTTATGAAAAAAAATTTGAAGAACTTTTGAGGAAGATCCACAGACTTCTAAGCTGAGTATGATGCATATACCAATGATTATCCTATTAGTTTCTAATTATTTGAATCATAATCATTGCTCAAATAGAAATTGTTCAAAGTGGGAGACACTAGGCTTCAGAAAGATGTTTTATCATTACAAGAAGTAAAGTAACTTTCGGTGGAAAAAAAAAGTTACTTTATGATTAAGTAAACACAAAGCTTCTTTCGATGAGAAGTTAAAGGCACTTCAAGATTATAAAAAGCCAAATTACATTTTGGTGGAAAAAAAAGTTACTTAATGATTAAGCAAGCGCAAAGCTTCTTTCGATGACAAATTGAAAAATTCTCTACGATCATATGAAGCAAAATGAGAAGGCTTAAGGTTTAGTGCTAAGGGTCTAGTGTTTACGGTTTAAGGGTTTTAGGGTTTAGGATTTCGTGAGGAAAAAAATTTATAAAAAAATGTTGAAGAACTTGTGAAGAGGATGGAATATGACGATACATAATCATCCACAGGCTTCAACACTGAGTATGACCTATTTACCGGTGATGATCATAATCCTTCTTCAAACAGAAACTATGCAAAGTGGGAGACACTAGGCCTCATGAAGATGTTTCATCATTACAAGAAGTAAAGTAACTTTCGGTAGGAGAAAAAAAGTTACTTAATCATTAAGTGAACATAAAGCTTCTTCCTATGACAAGGTAAAAGATGCTTCATGATTATAAGAAGGCAAATTACGTTTCGGTGGAGAAAGAAAAGTTACTTCATGATTAAGTAAATCAAAACTTCTTTTGATGATAAGTTAAAAGGTACTTCAAGATTATAAGAAGCCAAACTAAGTTTTGGTGGAAAAAAAAAGTTGCTTAATGATTAAGTAAACACAAAGCTTCTTTCGATCACAAGTCAAAAATGACTCTATGATCATATAAAGCCAAATTAGAAGGCTTAGCGTTTAGAGTTTGTGGTTTAGGTTTTTAGGGTTTATGGTTTAAGGTTTTTAAGGTTTAGGGGTTTAGGGTTTCACATGGAAAACAAATTTATGAAAAAATATTTGAAGAACTTGTGAAAAAGATGAAAGATGAGAATGAATAATAATCCACAGACTTCCACGGTGAGTATGACCCATTGATCGGTGATGATCCTTGTAGTTTCTAATTACTTACATCATAATTATTCCTCAAACAGAAACTATTCAAAGTGGAAGACAATAAGCCTCATAAAGATGTTTCATCATTACAAGAAGTAAAGTAACTTTCGGTAGGAGAAAAAAAGTTAATCATTAAGTGAACATAAAACTTCTTTCTATGATAAGGTAAAAAATACTTCATGATTATAAGAAGGCAAATTACGTTTCGGTGGAGAAAGAAAAGTTACTTCATGATTAAGTAAATCAAAACTTCTTTTGATGATAAGTTAAAAGGTACTTCAAGATTATAAGAAGCCAAACTAAGTTTTGGTGGAAAAAAAAAGTTGCTTAATGATTAAGTAAACACAAAGCTTCTTTCGATCACAAGTCAAAAATGACTCTATGATCATATAAAGCCAAATTAGAAGGCTTAGGGTTTAGAGTTTGTGGTTTAGGTTTTTAGGGTTTATGGTTTAAGGTTTTTTAAGGTTTAGGGTTTCACATGGAAAACAAATTTATGAAAAAATATTTGAAGAACTTGTGAAAAAGATGAAAGATGAGAATGAATAATAATCCACAGACTTCCACGGTGAGTATGACCCATTGACCGGTGATGATCCTTGTAGTTTCTAATTACTTACATCATAATTATTCCTCAAACAGAAACTATTCAAAGTGGAAGACACTAGGCCTCATAAAGATGTTTCATCATTACAAGAAGCAAAGTAACTTTTGGCGAAAAAAAAAGTTACTAAATGATTAAATAAACGCAAAACTTGTTTCGATGACAAGTCAAAAAATGCTCTATGATTATAAGAAGCCAAATTACATTTCGGTAGAAAAAGAAAAGTTGATTAATGATTAAGTAAACACAAAGCTTCTTTCGATGACAAGTCAAAAATTGCTCTTTGTTGATATGAAGCCAAATTAGTAGGCTTAGGGTTTAGGTTTTTAGGGGTTAGGGTTTTCATGGTTTAGGGTTTAGGATTTAAGGTTTAGGGCATAGCGCTTTAAGGTTTTTAGGGATTGGTAAGGAAAAAAATTCATGAAAAAATATTTGAAGAACTTATGAAGAAGATAGAAGATGATGATGCATAATCATCCACAAACTTTCACACTAAGTATGACCCATTTATCGGTGATGATCCTTTTAGTTTTTAATTATTTGGATCATAATCATTGCTCAAATAGAAACTATTAAAAGTGGAAGACCCTAGGCCTCACAAAGATGTTTGATCATTACAAGAAGTAAAGTAATTGATGGCCGGAAAAAAAAAGGTTACTTAATGATTAAGTAAACACAAAGCTTCTTTCAATGACAAGTTAAAAGATGCTCCATGATTATAAGAAGGCAAATTACGTTTCGCAGGAAAAAGAAAAATTACTTAATGACTAAGTAAACATAAAGCTTCTTTTGATGAAAAGTTAAAAGGTACTTCAAGATTATAAGAAGCAAAATTACATTTTGGTAAAAAAAAAGTTACTTAATGATGAAGTAAACACAAAACTTCTTTCGATGACAAGTACAAAATTGTTCTATGATCATATGAAGCCAAATTAGAAAGCTTAAGGTTTAATGTTGAGGGCCTAAGGTTTAGGGTTTAAAGTTTTTAGGGTTGAAAGGTTGAGGGTATAGGGGTTTAAGGTTTTTAGGGTTTCGTAAGGAAAAAATTTTATAAAACAAATATTTGAAAAACTTGTGAAGAAGATGGAATATGACGATGCATGATAATCCACGGACTTCCACGTTGAGTATGACCAATTGATCGGTGATGTATCCTTGTAGTTTATAATTACTTGGATCGTAATCATTGCTCAAACAAAAACTATTCAAAGTGAGAGACTCTAGGCCTCACAAAGATGTTTCATCATTACAAGAAGCAAAGAAACTTTTGGCCGAAAAAAAAGGTTACTTAATGATTAAGTAAACGCAAAGCTTCTTTCGATGACAAGTTAAAAGATGCTCCGTGATTATAAGAAGCCAAATTATGTTTTGGTAGAAAAAGAAAAGTTTCTTAATAATTTAGTAAACGCAAAGCTTCTTTCAATGACAAGTCAAAAATTGCTCTATGATGATATAAAGCCAAATTAGAAGGCTTAGGGTTTAAGGTTCTTATAGGTTAGGGTTTGGTGAGGAAAAAAAATTTATGATAAAATGTTTGAAGAACTTATGACGAAGATGGAATATGACGTTGCATAATCATCCGCGGGCTTCCACACTAAGTATGACCCATTTACCAGTGATGATCATAATCATTCTTCAAACAGAAACTATGCAAAATGGGAGACACTAGGCCTCACAAAGATGTGTCGTTATTATAAAAAGTAAAGTAACTTTCGGTGGGAGAAAAAAAGTTGCTTAATGATTAAGTAAACACAAAGCTTCTTTCGATGACAAGTAAAAAATGACTCTATGATCAGATAAAGCCAAATTAGAAGGCTTAGGATATAGAGTTTGTGGTTTAGGTTTTTAGGGTTTTGGTTTAATGTTTGTAAGGTTTAGGGGTTTAGGGTTTTTAGGGTTTCGCACGGAAAAAAAATTTATGAAAAAATATTTGAAGAGCTTGTGAAGAAGATGGTAGATGACGAGTTCTTAGGGTTTAAGGTTAAAGGTATAGCGCTTTAAGGTTTTTAGGGTTTGGTAAGGAAAAAAATTCATGAAAAAATATTTGAAGAACTTATGAAGAAGATAGAAGATGATGATGCATAATTAGCCACAGACTTTTCACGCTGAGTATGACCCATTTATCGGTAATGATCCTTTTAGTTTCTAATTATTTGGATCATAATCATTGCTCAAACAGAAACTATTGAAAGTGGAAGACACTAGGCCTCACAAAGATGTTTGATCATTACAAGAAGTAAAGTAATTGTTGGCGGAAAAAAAAAGGTTACTTAATGATTAAGTAAACACAAAACTTCTTTCAATGACAAGTTGAATGATGCTTCATGATTATAAAAAGGCAAATTATGTTTCGCTGGAAAAAGGAAAGTTACTTAATGACAAGTGAATGCAAAGCTTCTTTTGATGATAAGTTAAAAGGTACTTCAAGATTATAAGAAGCAAAATTACGTTTTGGTGAAAAAAAAAGTTACTTAATGATTAAGTAAACACAAAACTTTTTTCGATGACAAGTCAAAAATTGCTCTATGATCATATGAAGCCCAAATTAGAAGGCTTAGGGTTTAGGTTTAGGGTAGGGTTTAGGGTTTAAGGTTTAGGGTTTTAGGGTAAAAGGTTGAGGGTATAGGGGTGTAAGGTTTTTAAGGTTTCATAAGGAAAAAGTTTTATGAAAAAATATTTGAACAACTTGTGAAGAAGATGGAATATGACGATGTGTAATAATCCACGAACTTCCACGCTGAGTATGACCCAATTGACCGGTGATGATCCTTGTAGTTTATATTTACTTGGATCATAATCATTGCTCAAGCAAAAACTATTCAAAGTGGGAGACACTAGGGCCTCATAAAGATGTTTCATCATTACAAGAAGCAAAGCAACTTTCGGCCGGAAAAAAAAGTTACTTAATGATTAAGTAAACGCAAAACTTTTTTCGATGACAAGTTAAAAAATGCTCCATAATTATAAGAAGCCAAATTATATTTTGGTAGAAGAAGAAAAGTTTCTTAATAATTTAGTAAACGCAAAGCTTCTTTCAATGAGCAGTCAAAAATTGCTCTATGATGATATAAAGTCAAATTAGAAGGCTTAGGGTTTACTGTTTAAGGTTTTTATAGGTTAACAGTAACCAGTATAGATGCCGAAATATTAACATGTGTAAATACTCTAGAAAAGTTTAAAATATTTATATTTGATAAGTTAGAATATACTCTTAGAACAGACTGTAATGCCATAGTAAAATTTTATAATAAAATAAACTCCAGCAAATTAAGTACTAATAGATGGATAAAATTTATAGATTATGTAAAAAATTACTGGTATAGAATGTAAAATAGAACATGTAAAAGCTAATGAAAATTTCCTTGCAGATAAATTATCTAGAATTATAAAAAATGATGTTATAAAGTAGCAATATAATCTACATAGTAAAAATGTAATTTCCATGTAGCAATGCAATCTGCATAGTAAAAATGTAATCTACATATAGAAAAGTAACTTGCATGATGTAGAAATTTAATGCTCATGTAGAATGTAGATAATATAATTTTGCATCCACATGCATAATGGCTTTGCACAAAATTCAATTTTGTGGTGGGTACCAATGCAAGTTAGGAGCCCACTAAGCCAATTAACATATTCTTTCAATCTATTAACATATTCATTCATTCCATTAATATATTCTTTCATGCATAAGTAGAAAGAGTAGACATTGTAGAAAAAATAATTTTTTCTAACAAAATTATTTATTCTTTTTGCAGCAATGGCAGGATCCTCACAAAACCCAAAAGTAAAGATTTATATTTTAAAATCTTTTCCCTCTAGAACAAATCTCTCGTTTAGAGTAAAAGCTCAATTAAAACCCGAACAAAAATGCCTGGTTGATAATTTGTGGAACACAAACCCTAAAAGCCAAACCAGACATACTCCATGCCTTATGTTGTTATCTTGATCTCAAAAATCAAGAAGAAAACCTTAACGCCATGCTTTTTCCTATCCAACATGTTAACCTTTCACCCCAAACTCCTTAGGCCCTTTCAACATGAGGTTAATATGTTAAAAAGTGAAGTGAGCTCGAAAAATGAGAAAATAAAAGAATTAGGTGAAAAAATAGAAAAATTGGAAAAAGGGCTCAGAGAGAAAAAAGAAAAAGAGAGAGAAATGATTGTTTATTTTGAAAAAGAAGAAAAAGAAAAGAAACAAAAAATGATGACTCTTCCTTACCTAGGACCCTACTTAAAAAAGAAGATACTTTTTTATCTCTTTTCTGAAAAAATTGCTAGTATGATTTTTTACCAAGACAAAATAAAACGTAAATCTATCGGCTAGATACAGATGTCTGGGAGTAAATGTTTTATACTATCAGAGTATAGAACATGAGCAAACCAAAGCCTGTGACTGCAAGGAAGGCTTTGTTTTCTACAGGATGGCTATACATCTTCCTCTGTGGGAACCACTCGAAGAAATATATGGTTTCAACAGAATGATAGAGATTGGGATATGTCTACAGAATCATCGTTACTAAAGTAGAACAAGTCAGAAGATTCGTAGAACCATACTCCTGGAGGCTTGCACACGTATTGTATACCCTTTTTGAGAAAAACAAGTGTCCTTCGAGATATATCAATTTAAGGGTAAGATCAATTCCTGCCTCCTATAGCAATGGATATCCTGAAGAAGCTAGGTCAGAGATATTAATAGAATGTTGTCCCTTTTCAAAACCAGCAATGGTCAGAATCCCTAGGGACTACATACCACAATGCTCAACTTCTATAGATGAGTGTATCTCCAGAGCAAGGGTTTTTCTACAGGCCACACAGCTCAACAAAACTTGGACTCACTCATCCTCTTTAGTCTTTAAAGATAACGGAATTTCTCTTCCTATCTCTTCAGCATATTCAGCTTTCAGAGTTCAAAGGTAAATAAATTCTTAAACTCTCAACATATTCTAACAAGATTGAGAGTCTCTCTCTTGTTAGTCTTATTCCGAAACTCCAACGCCGTTGAAACTCCGGTTGTTGGCTTCTTTAAACAACTTTGGTAAATTTAGAATTATTTTAAATTGATTGTGAATAGTAGTTGTTAGAATGATAGGCTAAACATTTATACATCAGAATAGTGCTAGGTTGATGGATCTAAGTGAGTGAAAAAGAAAAGTAATTCTCTTCTTCTCCTGTCAGAAGCTTCCATGTTTAAAATAGAACATAAATCCCAGTAACAGAAAGCCACAACGTAAATTGAGGGTTCTCATCCTCTTTCTGAGGAAAGTTTAACCTCTTTGGACCGTGGTATATTGTTCTGTGACCGGAGTTTAAATAAGTTAAATTTGAATTTTGTACAAAGCCACAAAAGAATAATTAACAAAAGAATTTAATTATTTGCTAATTATATTATCATTTCTAAATAAGTTATCTGCCAGACAATTTAATTTATCATTCTACAATATCATTACTAATTATTCTAGATAATTTATCTGCTAAGAAGTTCTCATTTGCTTTTACATGTTCTATTTTACATTCTACTCCAGTAATTTTTAAATAATCAATAAATTTTATCCATCTATTAGTACTTAACTTGCTAGAATTTATTTTATTATAAAATTTTACTATAGCATTACAATCTATTATCAAAGTTGCTAAATAATCAATAAATCTACTACTCCTGAAGATGTACTTGCTAAAATTCTATCTTCTATATATTCATCATATTTTGGGTTTTCTACTTCCTCTAGAGGTAAAATATATTCTTCCGTATTTACTCCATTTCTTAATATTTCTAGTAGATCTATATCTTCTGATAACATTTCCTTATTTTCTATTTTTTCTTCTTTCAGTGTCACATTTTCTCTGGTTACTAATTCTATATCTTTCAGATTTTTTATTTCTTCATATTTCTTATTCTTTTCTCCTATTCTAGGGTAATTTTCTCCATATACCATATCTATAAATAAACTACAATCATCTAAATCTGGAATTTCTTCAAAATTAACTGTCCAATCATAATCTGGATATTTACTATATAATTCTCTTATTTTTTGTTTTTCAGACATTTTATAATCTAGGAGCTACTAAACTATGTTTTAGCCAATTTTCTATTGTTTTTAATAAATTTAGTCTTACTTCTATTCTGTATCTAAAAGTATTTTCTATTGATATTTGTGATAATCTTTGTTCTAACCTTTCTATTTCCTCAATTATCATATTTCTAAATGCAGCTAAATTTAATCTATTATCTATATTTATTCTTAATAATGAATTTACTATTGCTCTATGTAAATTGAAATCAGTATTTATTGACATTTTAATTTTTTCCTATAGTATTAATGTTCTGTTCTAAAGAATCCTCATCACTATCAAATTCTGAAGTTCCTGTATTTCTTTGTTCTATAAAATTATCAAATCTAATATTCTGATTTCCATCTAAGTCTGTATATATTGTGCTACTTTCTGGTATTAATACCGTTTTTCTAGTGTTTATTTCTACAAATTTTTGTAGATTCCATCCTAATCCTGCTAGTCTAGTTGGATCTATTATTTCTGGTCTTATCATCCTAATTCCTCGAGTTGATAATCCATTTATAATAGTATCTGTATTTACCCTATATCTATTTCCTGATTTATTACTAGCTCTCCCTAAATATCCTATTGTGATATTTAAATTATCTCCTTCGTAATCTTCATATCCTTTTGTTTGTATTCCAATTTTTAATTTTTCTAAATCATTTATTGATTTTAATATATTAGGGGAATAATAAAATAATCCTGTATTATTATTCATGTCTATTTCTATTGTTCCTAATACTGCTTTAGACATATTTTTTATCCAGCTTGTATCTAACAATACTATTAATACTTTTGTTCCTACTCCTATTCTAGTTAATCCTTTTACTCCTATTACAATTAATCCTGAATGTACTAACTTTTTTCCTTCTAATTTTAATTTTCTTATGGTTTCCCTATTTACTATATCTATAGTTTTAGTTTGTCCATCTACTACACTAATTTGTTGTTCTGTAGCTACTTTAATTAATGAGGCTCTAAATTCCATTGTTCCTACATTATACAATACTCTAGGATTTAATAATCTTAACTGGTTTTGGTTATATAAATCTAAATTTCTTTCTAAATCTATTATTTCTTCTAATCTTACATTATTAGTACCATCCCTATCTTGTCTTCTTAATATTCTGTCTAATAAGGTATAAGGTCTTTCTGTACTAATACTCCTTCTACTGTTTTCTTCCCTAGTGATATTTCCACGACTATCTATACTGGTTGTAGTATTACTTCTTCTTAACATTCTTATTCCCACTTTTTCCAAACTAACATTTTTCCAGTTGTTTTTCCTACTATTGGTTTTGTTCCTAAGGATAAATTTGCTAATTGATCATTGATTCCTTCTACTGTTTTTATAAATAATGGATCTTGAGTTTTGTTTGGTAGTGTATCTAAGCTATGTTCTAAGGCTACTAATTTTTTATTTATATTTAACAATAATGATATTATAGTATTATTTTGCCTAATTATTGTTTTATAAGGAACTCCTGCTACAGATCCTAGACTATTCATATCTCCACTAAATCCTATAGAAGGACTAACTATTTCATTTTCAGTATCTTCTAAACTCCTTAAATAAAATGGGTCTTTTTCTAAAGTCATTCTGTCAAAATGGATAATTTATTATTAATCTGGTCTATTTTTAATTCTATTTTATCTATTTTTTCTATTATTTTATTGTCTAATGATTTACTATTACTACTTTGCTTTCTTTCTATAATATTCTGTATAACTTTAATATTTTCTATTAAGCTATCAATTTTCATTCTTTGCTTTTGTAATATATTCAAATATGACTTAAATATTATATTTTGTGTTTGACTAACTGCTATTTGATTATGCAATAAGTGATAACATACATCAGAAATAGTGTTCAGTTGAGGATTTTCAGAGTGAAATTTATGCTTATAATTATCATTTAAAAAACAAATTATATTGATATTATCTACAGTCCTCTTCCTGTAGTATGCTCCTGTTTCTAAGTTCAAATAATCAAGCCTATGAAATACCTCTTCGTCTTTACTGGTCATGTTTATAAGTCTATTCTCTCTGCAAGTTTTCACCTACACCTAGGACTTATCAGCACCTTTGCTTCTGCCTAGTACTTCAGTTTACCTCTATAAGAGAGTTTTTAACTTATAACAAGTTTTCAAGACAATTTGCTTAATCATAAAGGCCAAATTTATTTTAACTTAGTGCATTGTTTGCTCTGATACCAATTTACAGCAATTTCTCTTCCTATCTCTTCAGCATATTCAGCTTTCAGAGTGTCAAAGGTAAATAAATTCTTAAACTCTTAACATATTCTAACAAGATGAGAGTCTCTCTCTTGTTAGTCTTATTCCGAACTCCAACGCCGTTGTAACTATCTCTGGTGGTTTGTTGGTTTTTATAAACAACTTTGGTAAATTTAGAATTATTTTAAATTGATATGTGAATAGAAAGCTTCTTTTGATGATAAGTTAAAAGGTACTTCAAGGTTACAAGAAGCAAAATTACGTTTTGGTGGAAAAAAAAAGTTACTTAATGATTAAGTAAACACAAAACTCTTTCTATAACAAGTACAAAATTGCTCTATGATCATATAAATCAAAATTAGAAGGCTTGGGGTTTAATGTTTAGGGCCTAGGGTTTAGGGTTTTAGGGTTTAGGGTTTAAGGTTTTAGGGTAAGGGTTTAGGGTTTAGGGTTTAAGGTTTTTAGGGTTTCGTAAGGAAAAAATTTTATGAAAAAATATTTGAAGAACTTGTGAAGAAGATGGAATATGACGATGCATAATAATCCACAGACTTACACGGTGAGTATGACCCATTGACCGGTGATGATACTTGTAGTTTATAATTACTCTGATCATAATCATTGCTCAAACAGAAACTGTTCAAAGTGAGAGACTCTAGGCCTTACAAAGATGTTTCATCATTACAAGAAGTAAAGTAACTTTTGGCCGAAAAAAAAAGTTACTTAATGATTAAGTAAACGCAAAGCTTCTTTCGATGACAAGTTAAAAGATGCTCCATGATTATAAGAAGTCAAATTATATTTTGGTAGAAAAAGAAAAGTTTCTTAATAATTTAGTAAATGCAAAGCTCCTTTCAATGACCATTCAAAAATTGCTCTATGATGATATGAAGCCAAATTAGAAGGCTTAGGGTTTAAAGTTTTTATAGGTTAGGGTTTGGTGAGGAAAAAAATTCATGAAAAAATATTTGAAGAACTTATGAAGAAGATAGAAGATGATGATGTATAATATTCCCCAGAATTTTACGCTGAGTATGATCCATTTATCGGTGATGATCCTTTTAGTTTCTAATTATTTGGATCATAATCATTGCTCAAACAGAAACTATTGAAAGTGGAAGACCCTAGGTCTCACAAAGATGTTTGATCATCACAAGAAGTAAAGTAATTGTCGGGGGGAAAAAAAAGGTTACTTAATGATTAAGTAAACTCAAAGCTTCTTTCAATGACAAGTTAAAAGATGCTCCATGATTATAAGAAGGCAAATTACGTTTCGCTTGAAAAAGGGAAGTTGCTTAATGACTAAGTAAATACAAAGCTTCTTTTGATGATAAGCTAAAAGGTACTTCAAGATTATAAGAAGCAAAATTACGTTTTGGTGGAAAAAAAAAGTTACTTAATGACTAAGTGAATACAAAGCTTCTTTTGATGATAAGTTAAAAGGTACTTCAAGGTTACAAGAAGCAAAATTACGTTTTGGTGGAAAAAAAAAGTTACTTAATGATTAAGTAAACACAAAACTCCTTTCTATAACAAGTACAAAATTGCTCTATGATCATATAAATCAAAATTAGAAGGCTTGGGGTTTAATGTTTAGGGCCTAGGGTTTAGGGTTTTAGGGTTTAGGGTTTAAGGTTTTTAGGGTAAGAGGTTTAGGGTATAGGGGTTTAAGGTTTTTAGGGTTTTGTAAGGAAAAAATTTTATGAAAAAATATTTGAAGAACTTGTGAAGAAGATGGAATATGACGATGCATAATAATCCACAGACTTACACGGTGAGTATGACCCATTGACCGGTGATGATACTTGTAGTTTATAATTACTCTGATCATAATCATTGCTCAAGCAGAAACTGTTCAAAGTGAGAGACTCTAGGCCTTACAAAGATGTTTCATCATTACAAGAAGTAAAGTAACTTTTGGCAAAAAAAAAGTTACTTAATGATTAAGTAAACGCAAAGCTTCTTTCGATGACAAGTTAAAAGATGCTCCATGATTATAAGAAGTCAAATTATATTTTGGTAGAAAAAGAAAAGTTTCTTAATAATTTAGTAAATGCAAAGCTCCTTTCAATGACCATTCAAAAATTGCTCTATGATGATATGAAGCCAAATGAGAAGGCTTAGGGTTTAAAGTTTTTATAGGTTAGGGTTTGGTGAGGAAAAAAATTCATGAAAAAATATTTGAAGAACTTATGAAGAAGATAGAAGATGATGATGTATAATATTCCCTAGAATTTTACGCTGAGTATGATCCATTTATCGGTGATGATCCTTTTAGTTTCTAATTATTTGGATCATAATCATTGCTCAAACAGAAACTATTGAAAGTGGAAGACACTAGGTCTCACAAAGATGTTTGATCATCACAAGAAGTAAAGTAATTGTCGGGGGGAAAAAAAAAGGTTACTTAATGATTAAGTAAACTCAAAGCTTCTTTCAATGACAAGTTAAAAGATGCTCCATGATTATAAGAAGGCAAATTACGTTTCGCTTGAAAAAGGGAAGTTGCTTAATGACTAAGTAAATACAAAGCTTCTTTTGATGATAAGCTAAAAGGTACTTCAAGATTATAAGAAGCAAAATTACGTTTTGGTGGAAAAAAAAAGTTACTTAATGACTAAGTGAATACAAAGCTTCTTTTGATGATAAGTTAAAAGGTACTTCAAGGTTACAAGAAGCAAAATTACGTTTTGGTGGAAAAAAAAAGTTACTTAATGATTAAGTAAACATAAAACTCCTTTCTATAACAAGTACAAAATTGCTCTATGATCATATAAATCAAAATTAGAAGGCTTGGGGTTTAATGTTTAGGGCCTAGGGTTTAGGGTTTTAGGGTTTAGGGTTTAAGGTTTTTAGGGTAAGGGTTAGGGTTTAGGGTTTAAGGTTTTTAGGGTTTCGTAAGGAAAAAATTTAATGAAAAAATATTTGAAGAACTTGTGAAGAAGATGGAATATGACGATGCATAATAATCCACAGACTTACACGGTGAGTATGACCCATTGACCAGTGATGATACTTGTAGTTTATAATTACTCTGATCATAATCATTGCTCAAACAGAAACTGTTCAAAGTGAGAGACTCTAGGCCTTACAAAGATGTTTCATCATTACAAGAAGTAAAGTAACTTTGGCAAAAAAAAAGTTACTTAATGATTAAGTAAACGCAAAGCTTCTTTCGATGACAAGTTAAAAGATGCTCCATGATTATAAGAAGTCAAAATTATATTTTGGTAGAAAAAGAAAAGTTTCTTAATAATTTAGTAAATGCAAAGCTCCTTTCAATGACCATTCAAAAATTGCTCTATGATGATATGAAGCCAAATGAGAAGGCTTAGGGTTTAAAGTTTTTATAGGTTAGGGTTTGGTGAGGAAAAAAATTCATGAAAAAATATTTGAAGAACTTATGAAGAAGATAGAAGATGATGATGTATAATATTCCCTAGAATTTTACGCTGAGTATGATCCATTTATCGGTGATGATCCTTTTAGTTTCTAATTATTTGGATCATAATCATTGCTCAAACAGAAACTATTGAAAGTGGAAGACACTAGGTCTCACAAAGATGTTTGATCATCACAAGAAGTAAAGTAATTGTCGGGGGGAAAAAAAAGGTTACTTAATGATTAAGTAAACTCAAAGCTTCTTTCAATGACAAGTTAAAAGATGCTCCATGATTATAAGAAGGCAAATTACGTTTCGCTTGAAAAAGGGAAGTTGCTTAATGACTAAGTAAATACAAAGCTTCTTTTGATGATAAGCTAAAAGGTACTTCAAGATTATAAGAAGCAAAATTACGTTTTTGTGGAAAAAAAAAGTTACTTAATGACTAAGTGAATACAAAGCTTCTTTTGATGATAAGTTAAAAGGTACTTCAAGGTTACAAGAAGCAAAATTACGTTTTGGTGAAAAAAAAAGTTACTTAATGATTAAGTAAACACAAAACTCCTTTCTATAACAAGTACAAAATTGCTCTATGATCATATAAATCAAAATTAGAAGGCTTGGGGTTTAATGTTTAGGGCCTAGGGTTTAGGGTTTTAGGGTTTAGGGTTTAAGGGTTTAGGGTTTAAGGGTTTAGGGTTTAAGGTTTTTAGGGTTTCGTAAGGAAAAAATTTTAATGAAAAAATATTTGAAGAACTTGTGAAGAAGATGGAATATGACGATGCATAATAATCCACAGACTTACACGGTGAGTATGACCCATTGACCAGTGATGATACTTGTAGTTTATAATTACTCTGATCATAATCATTGCTCAAACAGAAACTGTTCAAAGTGAGAGACTCTAGGCCTTACAAAGATGTTTCATCATTACAAGAAGTAAAGTAACTTTGGGCCGAAAAAAAAAGTTACTTAATGATTAAGTAAACGCAAAGCTTCTTTCGATGACAAGTTAAAAGATGCTCCATGATTATAAGAAGTAAAATTATATTTTGGTAGAAAAAGAAAAGTTTCTTAATAATTTAGTAAATGCAAAGCTCCTTTCAATGACCATTCAAAAATTGCTCTATGATGATATGAAGCCAAATTAGAAGGCTTAGGGTTTAAAGTTTTTATAGGTTAGGGTTTGGTGAGGAAAAAAATTCATGAAAAAATATTTGAAGAACTTATGAAGAAGATAGAAGATGATGATGTATAATATTCCCCTAGAATTTTACGCTGAGTATGATCCATTTATCGGTGATGATCCTTTTAGTTTCTAATTATTTGGATCATAATCATTGCTCAAACAGAAACTATTGAAAGTGGAAGACACTAGGTCTCACAAAGATGTTTGATCATCACAAGAAGTAAAGTAATTGTCGGGGGGAAAAAAAAGGTTACTTAATGATTAAGTAAACTCAAAGCTTCTTTCAATGACAAGTTAAAAGATGCTCCATGATTATAAGAAGGCAAATTACGTTTCGCTTGAAAAAGGGAAGTTGCTTAATGACTAAGTAAATACAAAGCTTCTTTTGATGATAAGCTAAAAGGTACTTCAAGATTATAAGAAGCAAAATTACGTTTTGGTGGAAAAAAAAAGTTACTTAATGACTAAGTGAATACAAAGCTTCTTTTGATGATAAGTTAAAAGGTACTTCAAGGTTACAAGAAGCAAAATTACGTTTTGGTGAAAAAAAAAGTTACTTAATGATTAAGTAAACATAAAACTCCTTTCTATAACAAGTACAAAATTGCTCTATGATCATATAAATCAAAATTAGAAGGCTTGGGGTTTAATGTTTAGGGCCTAGGGTTTAGGGTTTTAGGGTTTAAGGTTTTTAGGGTAAGAGGTTTAGGGTATAGGGTTTAAGGTTTTTAGGGTTTTCGTAAGGAAAAAATTTTATGAAAAAATATTTGAAGAACTTGTGAAGAAGATGGAATATGACGATGCATAATAATCCACAGACTTACACGGTGAGTATGACCCATTGACCAGTGATGATACTTGTAGTTTATAATTACTCTGATCATAATCATTGCTCAAGCAGAAACTGTTCAAAGTGAGAGACTCTAGGCCTTACAAAGATGTTTCATCATTACAAGAAGTAAAGTAACTTTTGGCAAAAAAAAAGTTACTTAATGATTAAGTAAACGCAAAGCTTCTTTCGATGACAAGTTAAAAGATGCTCCATGATTATAAGAAGTCAAATTATATTTTGGTAGAAAAAGAAAAGTTTCTTAATAATTTAGTAAATGCAAAGCTCCTTTCAATGACCATTCAAAAATTGCTCTATGATGATATGAAGCCAAATGAGAAGGCTTAGGGTTTAAAGTTTTTATAGGTTAGGGTTTGGAGGGAAAAAAATTCATGAAAAAATATTTGAAGAACTTATGAAGAAGATAGAAGATGATGATGTATAATATTCCCCTAGAATTTTACGCTGAGTATGATCCATTTATCGGTGATGATCCTTTTAGTTTCTAATTATTTGGATCATAATCATTGCTCAAACAGAAACTATTGAAAGTGGAAGACACTAGGTCTCACAAAGATGTTTGATCATCACAAGAAGTAAAGTAATTGTCGGGGGGAAAAAAAAAGGTTACTTAATGATTAAGTAAACTCAAAGCTTCTTTCAATGACAAGTTAAAAGATGCTCCATGATTATAAGAAGGCAAATTACGTTTCGCTTGAAAAAGGGAAGTTGCTTAATGACTAAGTAAATACAAAGCTTCTTTTGATGATAAGCTAAAAGGTACTTCAAGATTATAAGAAGCAAAATTACGTTTTGGTGGAAAAAAAAAGTTACTTAATGACTAAGTGAATACAAAGCTTCTTTTGATGATAAGTTAAAAGGTACTTCAAGGTTACAAGAAGCAAAATTACGTTTTGGTGAAAAAAAAAGTTACTTAATGATTAAGTAAACATAAAACATCTTTCTATAACAAGTACAAAATTGCTCTATGATCATATAAATCAAAATTAGAAGGCTTGGGGTTTAATGTTTAGGGCCTAGGGTTTAGGGTTTAGGGTTTAGGGTTTAAGGTTTTAGGGTAAGAGGTTTAGGGTATAGGGTTTAAGGTTTTTAGGGTTTTGTAAGGAAAAAATTTTATGAAAAAATATTTTGAAGAACTTGTGAAGAAGATGGAATATGACGATGCATAATAATCCACCGACTTACACGGTGAGTATGACCCATTGACCAGTGATGATACTTGTAGCTTATAATTACTCTGATCATAATCATTGCTCAAGCAGAAACTGTTCAAAGTGAGAGACTCTAGGCCTTACAAAGATGTTTCATCATTACAAGAAGTAAAGTAACTTTTGGCAAAAAAAAAGTTACTTAATGATTAAGTAAACGCAAAGCTTCTTTCGATGACAAGTTAAAAGATGCTCCATGATTATAAGAAGTAAAATTATATTTTGGTAGAAAAAGAAAAGTTTCTTAATAATTTAGTAAATGCAAAGCTCCTTTCAATGACCATTCAAAAATTGCTCTATGATGATATGAAGCCAAATGAGAAGGCTTAGGGTTTAAAGTTTTTATAGGTTAGGGTTTGTGAGGAAAAAAATTCATGAAAAAATATTTGAAGAACTTATGAAGAAGATAAAGATGATGTGTATAATATTCCCTAGAATTTTACGCTGAGTATGATCCATTTATCGGTGATGATCCTTTTAGTTTCTAATTATTTGGATCATAATCATTGCTCAAACAGAAACTATTGAAAGTGGAAGACACTAGGTCTCACAAAGATGTTTGATCATCACAAGAAGTAAAGTAATTGTCGGGGGGAAAAAAAAGGTTACTTAATGATTAAGTAAACTCAAAGCTTCTTTCAATGACAAGTTAAAAGATGCTCCATGATTATAAGAAGGCAAATTACGTTTCGCTTGAAAAAGGGAAGTTCTTAATGACTAAGTAAATACAAAGCTTCTTTTGATGATAAGCTAAAAGGTACTTCAAGATTATAAGAAGCAAAATTACGTTTTTGTGGAAAAAGAAAGTTACTTAATGACTAAGTGAATACAAAGCTTCTTTTGATGATAAGTTAAAAGGTACTTCAAGGTTACAAGAAGCAAAATTACGTTTTGGTGAAAAAAAAAGTTACTTAATGATTAAGTAAACATAAAACACCTTTCTATAACAAGTACAAAATTGCTCTATGATCATATAAATCAAAATTAGAAGGCTTGGGGTTTAATGTTTAGGGCCTAGGGTTTAGGGTTTAGGGTTTAGGGTTTAAGGTTTTTAGGGTTAAGGTTTAGGGTATAGGGTTTAAGGTTTTTAGGGTTTTGTAAGGAAAAAATTTTATGAAAAAATATTTTAAGAACTTGTGAAGAAGATGGAATATGACGATGCATAATAATCCACTGACTTACACGGTGAGTATGACCCATTGACCAGTGATGATACTTGTAGTTTATAATTACTCTGATCATAATCATTGCTCAAACAGAAACTGTTCAAAGTGAGAGACTCTAGGCCTTACAAAGATGTTTCATCATTACAAGAAGTAAAGTAACTTTTGGCGAAAAAAAAAGTTACTTAATGATTAAGTAAACGCAAAGCTTCTTTCGATGACAAGTTAAAAGATGCTCCATGATTATAAGAAGTCAAATTATATTTTGGTAGAAAAAGAAAAGTTTCTTAATAATTTAGTAAATGCAAAGCTCCTTTCAATGACCATTCAAAAATTGCTCTATGATGATATGAAGCCAAATTAGAAGGCTTAGGGTTTAAAGTTTTTATAGGTTAGGGTTTGGTGAGGAAAAAAATTCATGAAAAAATATTTGAAGAACTTATGAAGAAGATAGAAGATGATGATGTATAATATTCCCCAGAATTTTACGCTGAGTATGATCCATTTATCGGTGATGATCCTTTTAGTTTCTAATTATTTGGATCATAATCATTGCTCAAACAGAAACTATTGAAAGTGGAAGACACTAGGTCTCACAAAGATGTTTGATCATCACAAGAAGTAAAGTAATTGTCGGGGGGAAAAAAAAGGTTACTTAATGATTAAGTAAACTCAAAGCTTCTTTCAATGACAAGTTAAAAGATGCTCCATGATTATAAGAAGGCAAATTACGTTTCGCTTGAAAAAGGGAAGTTGCTTAATGACTAAGTAAATACAAAGCTTCTTTTGATGATAAGCTAAAAGGTACTTCAAGATTATAAGAAGCAAAATTACGTTTTGGTGGAAAAAAAAAGTTACTTAATGACTAAGTGAATACAAAGCTTCTTTTGATGATAAGTTAAAAGGTACTTCAAGGTTACAAGAAGCAAAATTACGTTTTGGTGAAAAAAAAAGTTACTTAATGATTAAGTAAACATAAAAACTCTTTCTATAACAAGTACAAAATTGCTCTATGATCATATAAATCAAAATTAGAAGGCTTGGGGTTTAATGTTTAGGGCCTAGGGTTTAGGGTTTAGGGTTTAAGGTTTTTAGGGTAAGAGGTTGAGGGTATAGGGGTTTAAGGTTTTTAGGGTTTTGTAAGGAAAAAATTTTATGAAAAAATATTTTAAGAACTTGTGAAGAAGATGGAATATGACGATGCATAATAATCCACAGACTTACACGGTGAGTATGACCCATTGACCAGTGATGATACTTGTAGCTTATAATTACTCTGATCATAATCATTGCTCAAACAGAAACTGTTCAAAGTGAGAGACTCTAGGCCTTACAAAGATGTTTCATCATTACAAGAAGTAAAGTAACTTTTGGCAAAAAAAAAGTTACTTAATGATTAAGTAAACGCAAAGCTTCTTTCGATGACAAGTTAAAAGATGCTCCATGATTATAAGAAGTCAAATTATATTTTGGTAGAAAAAGAAAAGTTTCTTAATAATTTAGTAAATGCAAAGCTCCTTTCAATGACCATTCAAAAATTGCTCTATGATGATATGAAGCCAAATGAGAAGGCTTAGGGTTTAAAGTTTTTATAGGTTAGGGTTTGTGAGGAAAAAAATTCATGAAAAAATATTTGAAGAACTTATGAAGAAGATAAAGATGATGTGTATAATATTCCCTAGAATTTTACGCTGAGTATGATCCATTTATCGGTGATGATCCTTTTAGTTTCTAATTATTTGGATCATAATCATTGCTCAAACAGAAACTATTGAAAGTGGAAGACACTAGGTCTCACAAAGATGTTTGATCATTACAAGAAGTAAAGTAATTGTCGGGGGGAAAAAAAAGGTTACTTAATGATTAAGTAAACTCAAAGCTTCTTTCAATGACAAGTTAAAAGATGCTCCATGATTATAAGAAGGCAAATTACGTTTCGCTTGAAAAAGGGAAGTTCTTAATGACTAAGTAAATACAAAGCTTCTTTTGATGATAAGCTAAAAGGTACTTCAAGATTATAAGAAGCAAAATTACGTTTTTGTGGAAAAAGAAAGTTACTTAATGACTAAGTGAATACAAAGCTTCTTTTGATGATAAGTTAAAAGGTACTTCAAGGTTACAAGAAGCAAAATTACGTTTTGGTGAAAAAAAAAGTTACTTAATGATTAAGTAAACATAAAACTCCTTTCTATAACAAGTACAAAATTGCTCTATGATCATATAAATCAAAATTAGAAGGCTTGGGGTTTAATGTTTAGGGCCTAGGGTTTAGGGTTTTAGGGTTTAGGGTTGGAATGGTTTTTAGTGGTAAGTAGGTTGAGTATATATGGGTTTAGGTTTTTACGGTGTTTTTGTAGGAAAAAATTTTATGTGTGGAAGAAGCTATGTGTTGTCGGAGAGCTTGTGAAGAAGAAACAAGATGACGGTGCAGAATCATCCACAAACTTCCACGTTGAGTATGACCCATTTACTGGTGATGATTTTTTTAGTTTCTAATTATTTGGTTCATAATCATTGCTCAAACAGAAACTATTCAATGTGGGAGACATTAGGCCTTACAAAGATGTTTTATCATTACAAGAAGTAAAGTAGTAAACTCAAAGCTTCTTTCAATGACAAGTAAAAGATGCTCCATATATAAGAAGGCAAAACGTTTCGCTTGAAAAAGGGAAGTTGCTTAATGACTAAGTAAATACAAGTTCTTGATGATAAGCTAAAAGGTACTAAGATTATAAGAAGCAAAAACGTTTTTGGTGGAAAAAAAAAAGTTACTTAATGACAAGTTAATACAAAGCTTCTTTTGATGATAAGTTAAAAGGTACTTCAAGGTTACAAGAAGCAAAATTACGTTTTGGTGGAAAAAAAAAGTTACTTAATGATTAAGTAAACACAAAACTCCTTTCTATAACAAGTACAAAATTGCTCTATGATCATATAAATCAAAATTAGAAGGCTTGGGGTTTAATGTTTAGGGCCTAGGGTTTAGGGTTTTAGGGTTTAAGGTTTTTAGGGTAAGAGGTTGAGGGTATAGGGGTTTAAGGTTTTTAGGGTTTTGTAAGGAAAAAATTTTATGAAAAAATATTTGAAGAACTTGTGAAGAAGATGGAATATGACGATGCATAATAATCCACAGACTTACACGGTGAGTATGACCCATTGACCAGTGATGATACTTGTAGTTTATAATTACTCTGATCATAATCATTGCTCAAACAGAAACTGTTCAAAGTGAGAGACTCTAGGCCTTACAAAGATGTTTCATCATTACAAGAAGTAAAGTAACTTTTGGCCGAAAAAAAAAGTTACTTAATGATTAAGTAAACGCAAAGCTTCTTTCGATGACAAGTTAAAAGATGCTCCATGATTATAAGAAGTCAAATTATATTTTGGTAGAAAAAGAAAAGTTTCTTAATAATTTAGTAAATGCAAAGCTCCTTTCAATGACCATTCAAAAATTGCTCTATGATGATATGAAGCCAAATTAGAAGGCTTAGGGTTTAAAGTTTTTATAGGTTAGGGTTTGGTGAGGAAAAAAATTCATGAAAAAATATTTGAAGAACTTATGAAGAAGATAGAAGATGATGATGTATAATATTCCCCTAGAATTTTACGCTGAGTATGATCCATTTATCGGTGATGATCCTTTTAGTTTCTAATTATTTGGATCATAATCATTGCTCAAACAGAAACTATTGAAAGTGGAAGACACTAGGTCTCACAAAGATGTTTGATCATCACAAGAAGTAAAGTAATTGTCGGGGGGAAAAAAAAGGTTACTTAATGATTAAGTAAACTCAAAGCTTCTTTCAATGACAAGTTAAAAGATGCTCCATGATTATAAGAAGGCAAATTACGTTTCGCTTGAAAAAGGGAAGTTGCTTAATGACTAAGTAAATACAAAGCTTCTTTTGATGATAAGCTAAAAGGTACTTCAAGATTATAAGAAGCAAAATTACGTTTTGGTGGAAAAAAAAAGTTACTTAATGACTAAGTGAATACAAAGCTTCTTTTGATGATAAGTTAAAAGGTACTTCAAGGTTACAAGAAGCAAAATTACGTTTTGGTGAAAAAAAAAGTTACTTAATGATTAAGTAAACACAAAACTCCTTTCTATAACAAGTACAAAATTGCTCTATGATCATATAAATCAAAATTAGAAGGCTTGGGGTTTAATGTTTAGGGCCTAGGGTTTAGGGTTTTAGGGTTTAGGGTTTAAGGTTTTTAGGGTAAGAGGTTGAGGGTATAGGGGTTTAAGGTTTTTAGGGTTTTGTAAGGAAAAAATTTTATGAAAAAATATTTTAAGAACTTGTGAAGAAGATGGAATATGACGATGCATAATAATCCACAGACTTACACGGTGAGTATGACCCATTGACCAGTGATGATACTTGTAGTTTATAATTACTCTGATCATAATCATTGCTCAAACAGAAACTGTTCAAAGTGAGAGACTCTAGGCCTTACAAAGATGTTTCATCATTACAAGAAGTAAAGTAACTTTTGGGCCGAAAAAAAAAGTTACTTAATGATTAAGTAAACGCAAAGCTTCTTTCGATGACAAGTTAAAAGATGCTCCATGATTATAAGAAGTCAAATTATATTTTGGTAGAAAAAGAAAAGTTTCTTAATAATTTAGTAAATGCAAAGCTCCTTTCAATGACCATTCAAAAATTGCTCTATGATGATATGAAGCCAAATTAGAAGGCTTAGGGTTTAAAGTTTTTATAGGTTAGGGTTTGGTGAGGAAAAAAATTCATGAAAAAATATTTGAAGAACTTATGAAGAAGATAGAAGATGATGATGTATAATATTCCCCAGAATTTTACGCTGAGTATGATCCATTTATCGGTGATGATCCTTTTAGTTTCTAATTATTTGGATCATAATCATTGCTCAAACAGAAACTATTGAAAGTGGAAGACACTAGGTCTCACAAAGATGTTTGATCATCACAAGAAGTAAAGTAATTGTCGGGGGGAAAAAAAAGGTTACTTAATGATTAAGTAAACTCAAAGCTTCTTTCAATGACAAGTTAAAAGATGCTCCATGATTATAAGAAGGCAAATTACGTTTCGCTTGAAAAAGGGAAGTTGCTTAATGACTAAGTAAATACAAAGCTTCTTTTGATGATAAGCTAAAAGGTACTTCAAGATTATAAGAAGCAAAATTACGTTTTGGTGGAAAAAAAAAGTTACTTAATGACTAAGTGAATACAAAGCTTCTTTTGATGATAAGTTAAAAGGTACTTCAAGGTTACAAGAAGCAAAATTACGTTTTGGTGGAAAAAAAAAGTTACTTAATGATTAAGTAAACACAAAACTCCTTTCTATAACAAGTACAAAATTGCTCTATGATCATATAAATCAAAATTAGAAGGCTTGGGGTTTAATGTTTAGGGCCTAGGGTTTAGGGTTTTAGGGTTTAGGGTTTAAGGTTTTTAGGGTAAGAGGTTGAGGGTATAGGGGTTTAAGGTTTTTAGGGTTTCGTAAGGAAAAAATTTTATGAAAAAATATTTGAAGAACTTGTGAAGAAGATGGAATATGACGATGCATAATAATCCACAGACTTACACGGTGAGTATGACCCATTGACCAGTGATGATACTTGTAGTTTATAATTACTCTGATCATAATCATTGCTCAAACAGAAACTGTTCAAAGTGAGAGACTCTAGGCCTTACAAAGATGTTTCATCATTACAAGAAGTAAAGTAACTTTTGGCCGAAAAAAAAAGTTACTTAATGATTAAGTAAACGCAAAGCTTCTTTCGATGACAAGTTAAAAGATGCTCCATGATTATAAGAAGTCAAATTATATTTTGGTAGAAAAAGAAAAGTTTCTTAATAATTTAGTAAATGCAAAGCTCCTTTCAATGACCATTCAAAAATTGCTCTATGATGATATGAAGCCAAATTAGAAGGCTTAGGGTTTAAAGTTTTTATAGGTTAGGGTTTGGTGAGGAAAAAAATTCATGAAAAAATATTTGAAGAACTTATGAAGAAGATAGAAGATGATGTTGTATAATATTCCCCTAGAATTTTACGCTGAGTATGATCCATTTATCGGTGATGATCCTTTTAGTTTCTAATTATTTGGATCATAATCATTGCTCAAACAGAAACTATTGAAAGTGGAAGACACTAGGTCTCACAAAGATGTTTGATCATCACAAGAAGTAAAGTAATTGTCGGGGGGAAAAAAAAGGTTACTTAATGATTAAGTAAACTCAAAGCTTCTTTCAATGACAAGTTAAAAGATGCTCCATGATTATAAGAAGGCAAATTACGTTTCGCTTGAAAAAGGGAAGTTGCTTAATGACTAAGTAAATACAAAGCTTCTTTTGATGATAAGCTAAAAGGTACTTCAAGATTATAAGAAGCAAAATTACGTTTTGGTGGAAAAAAAAAGTTACTTAATGACTAAGTGAATACAAAGCTTCTTTTGATGATAAGTTAAAAGGTACTTCAAGGTTACAAGAAGCAAAATTACGTTTTGGTGGAAAAAAAAAGTTACTTAATGATTAAGTAAACACAAAACTCCTTTCTATAACAAGTACAAAATTGCTCTATGATCATATAAATCAAAATTAGAAGGCTTGGGGTTTAATGTTTAGGGCCTAGGGTTTAGGGTTTTAGGGTTTAGGGTTTAAGGTTTTTAGGGTAAGAGGTTGAGGGTATAGGGGTTTAAGGTTTTTAGGGTTTTCGTAAGGAAAAAATTTTATGAAAAAATATTTGAAGAACTTGTGAAGAAGATGGAATATGACGATGCATAATAATCCACAGACTTACACGGTGAGTATGACCCATTGACCAGTGATGATACTTGTAGTTTATAATTACTCTGATCATAATCATTGCTCAAACAGAAACTGTTCAAAGTGAGAGACTCTAGGCCTTACAAAGATGTTTCATCATTACAAGAAGTAAAGTAACTTTTGGGCCGAAAAAAAAAGTTACTTAATGATTAAGTAAACGCAAAGCTTCTTTCGATGACAAGTTAAAAGATGCTCCATGATTATAAGAAGTCAAATTATATTTTGGTAGAAAAAGAAAAGTTTCTTAATAATTTAGTAAATGCAAAGCTCCTTTCAATGACCATTCAAAAATTGCTCTATGATGATATGAAGCCAAATTAGAAGGCTTAGGGTTTAAAGTTTTTATAGGTTAGGGTTTGGTGAGGAAAAAAATTCATGAAAAAATATTTGAAGAACTTATGAAGAAGATAGAAGATGATGTTGTATAATATTCCCCAGAATTTTACGCTGAGTATGATCCATTTATCGGTGATGATCCTTTTAGTTTCTAATTATTTGGATCATAATCATTGCTCAAACAGAAACTATTGAAAGTGGAAGACACTAGGTCTCACAAAGATGTTTGATCATCACAAGAAGTAAAGTAATTGTCGGGGGGAAAAAAAAGGTTACTTAATGATTAA